>CM065392.1:26755000-27152500 GCA_033060915.1 Euryodendron excelsum
ATATGGGGGAAAGATGAGTGGTGAACAAGTAATGAGAAATAGGAAACTATACCTATAAAGTAGCTATATATTCTAATATAAAAGGAAACCATATATTCTAGCATCCCCCTCAAACTCAAGTACATAAGATATCAACTTGAGTTTAGAAACGATGTCATGAAAACAACGAACAATGCCACGAACAATTTTAATAGGCCAAGAGAACTTTTAAAGTGAGAGAGGCGCCAAGAGATCCAGCGAGGCTCGATAAGAGAGGAGCCATGATGATCTAGAGAGTCTTAGTGCTTAGACACGCGAAGCATGTGGAGAAGAATTACGACGTGTGCGGGCATGTGGCAAATTAAAGTTGTTTTTGACAAGAGCGGTGGATGAGTGGCTCATTGATTAGAAACCAGATTCCAGTGCTTGAAGCAGATGCGTTCTAAGATGGATTAGGGGCACATTGATTAGGAGCCTGAGTTCAGCGCTTATGCTAGGGGCGTACTGAGATGAATGAGGGGCTCACAGATTGGGAGCTAGAGTTCGGCGCTTGTGGAAGGCGCGTACTAAGAAGGATGAAGGGCTCGTTGATTGGGAGCCTTGAGTTCGTCGCTTGTGGTAAACGCGTATTGAGATGGATGAAGGGCTCAGTGATGCCGAGCCAAAAATTGGTGCATGAAGGCCCATTGATATGGATGAAGGACTCATTGATAGGGAGCCAGAAATCGGCACATGGAGTTGCACTAATATGGATGAAGTGCTTATTGATTGAAAGCCTAGATTGACTGCGGAAGCGTGGTGTGGGTGCTTTCAGAAGAGGCCACAGATCGGTGGCTCTGATACCATGTTAGAATAACTCTCATACTATGATAGAATAATAAGAAAGAGAAGGAGAAAGAGAAAGCCTAGAACAGAATATCTCTATCGTAATGCATTGTATTGAAGCAATTAAGGTATTGTAGTGAGATAGTCTATTACATTGAGAGAAGGCCTCTATATATAGGAGAAAGAGGAGTGGTGAACAAGTAATGAAAAATAAGAAATTATACCTATAAGGTAACTATATATTCTAATATAAACGGAAACCATATCTTCTAACAAATGTAACATTTTAAAAGTAAAGAGGAAAAATGAAAAGGAAAATGGTTTTCACTGTGGTGATGTTCCAAGAAATAATTTCAATAATGAGTGAAGTTCTTTAGATTAACACTACTACTATCTATCCTTTTTCAATGGATGCAAGAACAGTCTTTCGTGTCATGGGTGGTGGTCTTTCCTCATCTTACATTCTTTTTCCCTTTTTTCCTTCTTCTTCTTTCAATTATAAGTTTTTACCACATTCCACCAAATTTGAAGCAATCTTTGCACAACAAAATCGGTAGTGATACTTTCCAACTCAAATTAACAACAACCAGCGGAAGCTAAATAAACAACATATATCCACAAATTATGCATATATAACAACTATATATAACTCCTTTGGAAAGTAAACGAAGTAAATTAAACTTGATTGAGACAGCATATTTCATGGCAATAAGAAAATGTAAGCTAAATCAAGTTACACAACATACAACGTTTTCAAAAGGAAGCTAAGATTACCGCAATGAGTACTGATGCCACTAAGAGAGCTATCCACTTTAGATCTCGAACAAATACAGCACCCAAAAAACCTCATCCTAAACCAACAGCCAGTCTCCTCCACAGCACCATCTTTCTTCTTCCTACTCTTTGATTTGCCCACATCCCAAGACTCTCCCTTCACACCCTCGGCACCTAATCCCATCTTTCACAAGCGTTATAATCAAACCCCGATATCATCAAAAGTCTCCAAATTCCTCTTTCCACAACCTCCCTCACATAACCCCAAAAGCAAATTCCCTAATATTCCTTTTCCAGAGCTATTTCCTCAAGAGACCTTCAAAAATCAGACGAAATAGCTCAAACCCACTTCAGAAAATCACGGAGATAACGTCAAAGCCCCCTTGACAACCTCCTTACACAGCCCACCAAACAAAAGATTTACAAATAGTCCTTCGCTTGTAGAAAAAACATTCCTTATAAACCCATCAAAAATCAGACGATATAGCTCAGACCTAATTCAGAAAATCAGGCAAGATCGCATTACATATTTGACAAAGAACAAATTTGTTTCAGATCACATGCTTGACCTTCACAACCAACTTAAAGAAACTTTGCCCAAACAAGCAGTACAACCTGTATCAGACAATCTCAGTTCAAAAGTACCCAGAAATGTCTGCTCCTCAAAGATACTGAAATCTCAACAAAGAAGCTGACCAGTTCAAAGCTCAAAAAATATATACAATATATATTACCGAAAATGAAAAATATACGAATTATCGATTCTCTGGCTTTTTTAATAGAATCAAAGACTACAAAAAGCAAATCGGAGCTGCCCGGAGAATACGGGCAGTGGAGTTTGAGCTGCCCGAATGCCCATGAGACAGCTGACCGTACGACGAAGGCGAAAAAGCAAGAAGAGAGAGAGAGAGGGCAGTTCGGGCAGACAAAGAAGTGGAAAACGTGGGCAGTTCAGGCAGGTGAGAGGGAGAAAGCGGGACCCACTTCGGCGGTGACCTGTCGAGCTTTGGCGGGACCTACTTCGGTAGTGACGTGTCGAGAAAACTAATCTTATTCCTAACTGTAGTGTTCATGCACCTCTTCTCTTCTCTCCTCTTCTCTATTTTTCATGAGTTTCATTTTTTCCAGCTATTATATACTACAAAACACCCCTCAATTTTTAGAAATATCATTGTTGACCTCAAATGCTTTTGTTCTTTAAAATTTATTTATTGCTGAGTATCTTTTTATTTCTTTATTTATTATAAGATTGGATATAAGAATAAGAAATATACGTGATTGAAGAAGTTTCGACTTCAAAATGATACTAAAATAAGGTATCAACTAAAATAAATTTAAAAGCAATCCAATCATCATCAAATTAATAGGATTTTATATAATTGACACTTCCATTACATTTTCAATCTCAATTTTTAAATGACAAAAAAAAAAAAATACAATAATATGAATAAACCTATCGTTACTTGTTCATCTAGGCTTTGTGGAACATAAGTAATGCTAATACTCACATATAAAGGTGTAAACAAATTAAAGTAAGATTATTAAGAGGCTTCCTTTGTAGTTAAAGGATCTATGCCTAATCTTGAGCCCTACTCAATAATTATCTAATGAGATAATAGATTTTTTCTTTTCTGTAATCTCCCATCTCCCTTACCCTTTACTTGTTGGAGGATGGATTGGAAATCTCCAAAGGTGGTCTACTTTTCCTAATTCTCTTGAATCCCAAAATTAGTTTATATTACTTGGGCTAAAATCGAGAACTTGACCAAAAATCAGAATTATTTGAGATCAAATAAAATAAAATGATCAGAGTGAGTTGGCTTCTTTTTTCTTGGCTGTCAAAATAATCATACATGTAAGGGTAGTAAATCCTGAAATGAACCATAAACCCAAACAAATTTAAATCATCTTCATTCTATCAATCAAATCAATGGGCTAAATAAAGTCATATCAACTGTCTTACCAAAACTACGTCATTTTATAATAAAATTTATTTATCCATATATAACAACTAAAATCATTTAATTTTAAATAAATTTTAAATCAACTCATCTAAACTTCTCATTTTTATTTTAAATTTCATATCAACACATCAATCAATAAAATAAAAATCTTCATCAAATGAAAAGAATCCTAATCCAACTCGAACATCCTCGGTTCGAGACTGACATGGCACATTTCCGGCTTGATTGATACACGTGGTTTGTATGTCATTGTAGATATCCAAGATTTACTCTGCAGGGGTGAATCTAATGTGGCCCTGACTTGGGGAGCTTGCCTGTCATTAAAAAAAAAACAAAAAACAAAAAACACAAACAAAAACAAAAATCTGAAATAATTGGCAATTGAATCACAATTGACTAGAAATTCTACTGGGAATGTCCAGAGTATTCAATCATTTCTCAAGCATATAACCGATGGCATGACCATCACACTAGTTCAACAATAGCTTTGATGCATCCTCTGCTTGCATTTCAGAATTGAGAAGTGGAGCACGATTTTGGGCATTGTTCATCTAAAGCAAGGTACAAATTTTTTACTTATTCCCGTTCAAAGGGTATATAACAAATACAATTCCCAGATCATCTGTTGCAAAACTTGTAGCTATGAGGCTTTCTATTGAAACAAATTGACACGATCCACGCTGCTTGTGGGGGAGAAAAGATGTATACCTCGGTTCATGTTTCTAAACAGTATGCCATTTACGTGTTGCAGTACTACATAACAAGCCAATTTGAGTATCTTTCCCTGCTTGAAGAGAGAAGACGAAGAGATGGGACTCAGAAATAACCATCCTAGATAATCCCGGTGGCAATGCTGGACGTTGCATTTATCCTCAGCGAGTGCTCAGGGATATAAGTCATACCTGTTAAGCCAGAAAGTATTTATCAGTCCATTTTCATTTCATCATTACCCACCAAAAGAAAATGCAACAACTGTTTCGATGGTGGAATGGAACATAGAGAAAGGATTGTAACATACAAAGCCTACAAAGGAAACATAAGATTCATCCAAATGATATCTGCCAAGATCAACCCCAAAACAACTAAAGATGGGTGCTTTTTATTTAGATAAATCAAGAAATGACCATTCTGACTCTGAAATATGATGTATACTTCACTGGTGGTCATTGCAATTTGCAAAGAACAAATGTGCTCCTTAAGGAGTCCAAGGTCCTACCTTTCTATCCCCTTCTCTAAGTTGTCATCACACCTCTCGATTTTAGATTATAAATCCAACACCCACATCCATCTGCGATGGACTTCAATGCCACAATTTCAACTGCATAGTCCTATAAGCCTTCCACCATCTCCTCCAGCAAAAACTACAACCACCAAACCACCACCCATCCCTCATAAACCCAGAACCACAACCACCACCTGTACTTATTCATCGAGTCCACCATCAAACAACCCAAACTCTTGTCACATACCGTCACCAACATCTATCGTTATGAACGAAGCCACAAACACCAAATCGCCATTAAACCTACACAAGAATAAAGCATACATGTCCCCAAGCTAACATTGCCATGTTGGATTGTAGTGTTCCATAAACAAGTAACAAAGTGTTCAACATATCAAAAGGAAAAGGATAATGAAGTTCCTAGTCAGAAGATAAACAAGCAAAGTGGACAAATGACAAATATAAAAGGTTCCACGAGAAAAACTTCCAAGGCCTACAACATATAGAGAAACAGGGGGTTGCAATCAAGACTAAACCAAAAAAAATTCCCACAACTCACAACCACGCACTCTTACAGCCACTTACCTCAATCAAGTTTCTGCTATAAAATTTCCACCTTAATCTTAGAAATTTTAATTATTCTCAATAGATGGCAGATTTGTCATCCTAAATGAGGTCACCAATCACTGGCAGTGCCAACATAGGCCTAGAGGGGTCAGCTGCCCCCCACCCACAATTTTTTAAAATTCCACTTTTACCTATTAGTTTATGTTTGTTTCTCAACTTGCCGCCTCAGAAAATAAATAAGTGTCCCCTCAAAGTTTTGAAGTCCTACTTCTACTCATAGTTTTAGACATATTTCTCAATTTTCCGCTTTAAAAACTTATAAATGCCCACAAAATTTGAACGTTTTTACCTTGGCCCCCCACTTAATACAAATCTAGGGTCCGCCACTCTGTCAACAATAGCAACAGTGGATAGGAGATTGGGAAGTCACTAGCAAGGTCATGTTGATTATCCTGTGACCTCAGACAATAAAGACAATGCCAGAACTGGAGGACAAATAAGCAATGGGAAGACGAGGTGACAGCTTGAATGAGAAAAGGTGTAATAGAGAAGAAGTGAAGAAGACAAAAAAAAAAACTCCTGTTTTAGGGGGCACACGTGTCATTTCACATTTTAGGCATCTGGCTTGGAATCTACCATTTGGTTCTTGGCAATAATGCAGCCCTTATCACCTACTAAGTATCAAGCCAAGACCAGCTTGGTTCTCCGATTTGCTTTCTCACCCTTTTACAGTTCATTCCACTTCAAAATCAACCGTTCAAAGGTAAGAGACCAAAACAGGGAACCAATATACATCCCAAGAAAAATACTTTGGCCTATACAACTAATCTTTGAAATTATTCATATGCGTGAGGCCCAAAAATCCAGAATCTCTAACTAAACTGCAATCGACAGTATTCTAATCACAGATGACTAAGATAAATACCAACACAGTAAAAGAAATATAACAATGATCAATTTGTAAAAAGTAATGAAATAAAAACCGACACGCACACATCATATGTCCCAACGCTTCTAATTTAATGATTATTTCTGGTACCAGCTAGGTTCCACCCAATGTTACCAGGAACGTGGATTGTTCAGGTACAAGGAACGATAACGGGAACGTGGTATACTACATCCTCTGAAATGTGATACGCCAAGGGTAGACTTGTATAAATCAAACTATTAAAATTTGAGGTATTTTTAGAGTAATTTTCTTAAAGAATTAGACATTTAATAAAATAGTATTTTTTTTTTAAATTAGTCATCTAAAAACAGGTTTCTTGGAGCATTATGGCTCATATTTTGCATATTATTCTGTCAAAATTCTATTATTTCTAGATTTTCATTCATTATACATGATTTTTTTTTTTTTTTCATTCGGTGACCTTTAAGGAAATAAATAGAAAAAGATGTGGGGATCGCATTGGATGGATATATTCATAGTTTTGGAAAGTAAGTGTACCATGTTGTGGAAGGCCATTCCAAATCGCTACGGTATTAGAGTATTCGGGTAACACTGGTTCCACCAGTACCAACCTATTGGCTCCCCATAATAGGTTCAGTAATAGTCACAGAACTCAATAAAAAGTTGTTATTTGGGTTCATTGCTCCTACATGTATACCCAAAATCTCACATGCAACTTCCTAAATGTAACATATCTACACCAAATATGAGCTCCATATCAACAAAATTTCCAGTTCACCACAACAAAAATCTCATACTCTAGTTTTCACTACCAGTACACCATTGCTGCTTGAACTCCCCTTTCGCTCTCTCTCTAACCCATCACCATTCACCGTGATCTTTAACCCCCCATTGCTATCACCATTGCCACCACCTTGCTGGGTATTTACTCTCTCCTTTCTCTAAAGCTCCCTTCTCTCTAAACCACCACCAATTTGTTGCCCAAACCCATAGGTATTCCAATCCATCACTACCACAGTAGCCCCACAATTTCAAGCACATTATACAGCGACTGCCTATATGGTAGACCCAAAACATGCCCCATCAACTATGCAACCAACTTGAATGGATTTTGCAGAACCAAGCTAATGTTCAATCAAGGCCCAAATTTTGGTTTTCAACCAGAAATCTCAAAAAATTCACAATGATCTAAGAAAAAAGGTTAGAGCTTTGGGAACTGTTCAAAGAGAAAAGTTTAGAAATTCGGGCCTTTCTTTATAGAAAGAAAAGAAAAGAAAAGGCAAGGCAAGAAATAGAAGAATGCAGCAGCAGTGGCGGCCAGAGTTCACAGAGGCAAGGTGAAACAAACATGCATATCTAATACATATAGCTTACAATGGCACAAGGGTTTGATATATATCGTAGGTATATCTCCATATATAATATATATATACACATGAGTATACATACATATATGAAGGTTTTAGGTCGGAAGCTATGGAGAGACAAAAAATGAAGTTATATGAAGGAGAAGGCAGTGACGGTTTAGATCAGAACTTATGGCTACAAAAAATTCTGAGTTTTACTTCTTGGGGAATATCCTTGGTGGGTTCAATCCAATGTTGTAGGTTTCTATGATTTTAATATGGTCCTAAGACTCATAACATATACTTCTAATGTGGCAACTTGGGAGAGGAAGCTGTAAAAACTATCTTTTACGCAGCAACCATATTTCATTTATCTATTTAAATAATGTGGAGGAGTTATAGTAAAATTATTTGAAAAAAGAGGGAATGCCCATGTTGCCTCTCAAGCATTAACATCCCTTAATTGTTGCTAAAGGCAGGGAGGTTTACGCCGATTTTCCAAACAAGGGTGGATGTGTGGCAATGCTCAAAACCTCAGGGGAGGTAAGTGAAATTTACCCTTTGTTTTATTCCTTGGAGAACAATTTAAAATACAAAATAAAATATATTGCTCTTGTAATTGTGTGAGACATTGTCTTAAAATTTATACATCTAACGCGCTTTCCATTTTTCTTTTTTCTTTTTTAATTATGTCTATTTTGTATGAATAGCTTCTAAATACAGTATAGAAAATAAAAAATACTTAAGTCACTAATTCAATTTACATATGATTTTTTTTCTTCTGTAGAAACACATAATTTTCTCTTTGTAAAAAGTTAGATGAATTCAAACAATAAGTTTTCGGTCAAAAAAGTTTATATAAGGCTTTTAGGTAAAAGGGTTTATGAAACTTATGTATAATTTCAGTTCATTTTTAAAATTTATAATATAAAGCCAATAATTAGGAACTCTACAAAATTACATTGCCACCAAATGAACATTGACATAGGAATTTCTCAAATTAATTACATACATGTATGTAAAACAAATGGAATTTGCCAAAGAGATGATTCAATTAACTACTAGTCGTGAGCAAAAGTGGAGCCAAGTACTAGCTAGTGGGTTCAGTTGACCCCACTAAGACTTTAAAATTTTCAAAAGGTCTATTCAAGATTTTGGATTTTTTGGTATTTCTCCATTAGAATTTTGCAAGAAATATTAAAAAGTGTGAGCTAATTTTATAGCATATTGAGATTCTTTATTTTTACCAAAAAGAAATTGAAAATAGAAAGATTTATATACACACTTTTATTATGTTCACAATTACTAACTTTTCTTTCTTTTCTAGTTTCTTTCTTTAGTTTTGCATTTTCCTTTTTGTTTTGTTTTTTTTTTCTCTTTTTTATCAACTCTTTTGTAGGTTTGACACTTTATCCACCCCATTTATCCATCATTGAGCTATTATAAGAATATTATTATGCAGCTGCATAGCAGAGAACTTGTGCATTAATCTAATGAGAAGAAACTTTTAAATCCAGTCCTTAAACACACACACATACATAAGGGGAGAGGAGAGGGGGGAAAATCAATTATGGAGTGACTTTTCATTCCTATGGTGGTTGTCTTATTACACTTGAATTAAAGTCCAAGTAGAAGCAACCCTAAGTTCTAAATGGTTGATTTGAATTTATTTAACGAAATTTTTAATTGATGAAAAAGAACAATAGTTTAGTGGAATTAAATTGTTTCAAGATTGATTTACGGTAGGGGGTTCTACTTTCAATAATTTTTTATATTTTTTATCAGATTGAAATTGACTTAATAGGGCAAGCTTTTATATATATTATATCATTATAAATTTAAAAGTTTTGCACTAAATAATTTTCTCTCCATGCTTGCTTTTGTTAAGTTATTTAATATAAAGTTCCATTCAATATTTAAGAAAACAAATCAGTCCATTTTAATATATTACAAAAGATTTGACTATTATAGATTCATATATTTAAATGTTGATCTTATTGATTTTTTCTTCATTGACCCCAGTCAAGAAAATATTTGGCTTAGCCGCTGGTTGTGAGACTTCGTGATATCAATATCAGCTGCATGATTGCATTCTAGAAACACGAAAACTTCCAAGAAAATGTCGTATCCATATCAGATACATCCAAATGAGTCCTATTATTTTAAATTTTTCTTGAAGAAAAGAACTTAGGATCCAATAATAAAAAAAAAAATTGTGAATTTATAACTATTAAATTACTATTATAGATAAGCTGTAAACGTCTCTTTTTCTAATCAAAAACAAAATTTGTAATCTTGCTTCATGTTAAATTATATTTTAAGTTAAGGATGAACGGTTTTTCAAATGTTGAATTAGTGTTATTTTTAATGTTTTTGGAAGTTCTAGATGTTACATTCAGATGCATAGCAATATATATATAATGAATATTTTTGCAATATTCCCGTCATGTCTGTATCCTCAATTTTTGAAAATTACCATATCTGGTCTCTGTGTCAATGCTCTTTAAATTGCATTAATCCACCACATGATTATATCATCCAATGATTGGAACCAATCGCATTGAAATACACCATCAAGTCCATCACACAGAAATCACAATTATTTTGGAATTCTTGAAGCTTTATAAGTATAAAGCATAAAGCACTCAATGCCACAACCTTGTAGATGATCTCCTAGAAGGCCCAAAACCAGGTGTGTGTGGTGACTTATCTAGTTAATGAAGACTGAAAGAAATGGAAAGTTGAAAAGGAGACAGATATGTCAATTGACAATTGAAGCTGAGTCTATTTGGGGGATGACAATCAATTGGTTGCAAAATGATGACAAGGTGAATTTCCATTATTCATATAATGGCAGCTACAATACCAGGTTAGTTATCACACACCGTAAGGCTTAATAAAAGCCCAAAAAGCAAGAGCGCTGGTGATGATTTGCCATATATAGCAATCAATCTTAGAATCCAATAAAGGTGAAACTTTTTGTAGAAGTGCCATAGGATTGCAACAAAGGCAACTTGCCATTTGACACAATGAACTCGGCTTTCCCCCTCATTTATGCCTAGATTGGATAACATGCCATCAACAGTTTTTTATATTTTGACATAGTGAACGGCATTAGAGACCAGATTCTGCAAAGAACACCATGTTATGTATTAAAAGAATTGGCATCCACGATTTGCTTGTGTATCTAGAAGGCAAAAAGGAAGAAGAAAAAGAGATCCATTAGAATGGCAAGGAAGAGAACACTTGCAATAGTTTAGTAGTAGCCAGGACCCTAACAGAAATTATGGAGGAGAAGAGGCAGGAAGATGGATTCAATTCAAAATACCACATAAACAAGTCAGTAATGTTGGGTTTTAAACGGGCTACAAGTAGGAAATTAAAACCATTATTTCCTTCTTTTATATTTTTTCTTTTTTTTTTTTTTGGGAAGATGCTGGCAACTGGAAAAGCTTGCATATCACAGCTTCGGCAGCTAGAGATGCTGTTTCTTTTGCCAAGAGTTAACTGTTTCGTCATCATTCTTTCATATTAACCTAAAACTTTAATAGTATGACCTATGATACGGTCAAAAATATGTTAACAATGGTTCTTCCAAGGGGCACGAAGTGAGGATGTAATGCAATGGCTCTCTCATGTCATCTTTGATATAGATAATTTGCCACCGAAGTAATGAAGCTCTATTACCTACTTTTCTTTTGCTTACCTTCTTTTACCTTTTCATGCATGTTTGTCTATTACACTCCCTGCCCACCAACAGGTTATAACCTAACAGAATAAAGCCATCTAGGGAACAATAAAAGCTTTTAAGTCAATTAAGAGGTTAGCAGAATACCTTTCTCCTTAACATCAATCTGTAAAGAATCGAGTGTAATAATGCCATCAGTCAATGGGAGCAGCTCGAGCTTGATGGTAGCCGTGGATTGAGAAGGAACACATCTAACACAATCACAACAAATTATAATCACCAGTCTTATCTCAAACTAAAATCAAGAAGAAGAAAAACAAGAGAGTAATGCATTACCCCAGTGGAACTCTACTCTGCAACCATAAATGTGTGCAACCCGAGTCAGTACTTGGAAGGACATCAGAGATGGCTTGCTCGTTAAAGGAAACAGATCGAGGTCCACCATCTCCATTCTGTCTCTGATTTTCTGAACCAAGAGATGCTGAGACATGCTTTTGCATTGCAGAACTTCGTCTTTCACCACTCACTCTTCCTGCAGACTCAGAATGACCAACAAACGGGCTCATTGGTGTTGAGGGAGAAGAATTCAATGATACCACTGAAGGTGGTGAAGTAAATGAGGCTGGAGCAAGCACTGTTAATGTTAGATCTTCAGATGTTAAATTGGAAGCCTGCAGAGTTAACACCTGACAAATTGAACCAGTTAGGATAAACCTATTTGTTTTACCGGTAGTAAAAGATTCCTCAAAAGTGACAAGAAACCTGAACGGGTAGCTGAGGGACTCTTTCATTGGGACTAGGATTTTGTCTTGACATTTCAGATGCAACTGAGATCATAAGATCCCTTGAAATGCGTGGTTGCCAGCTTGTTCGCTGCTTGAAGAACAATTTGGATTCTACGCATGATGAATAAATGAGAGGAAAAATACAGTAAGAATAAGATCAATTAACTCCATTAGGTATTCCCAATAATACAGCAAACAGAAAGCAATATAAATACCAGTATAGTTGCACCGACATGATACTAGAACTGCATACTGATCAGCAGTTGAGTTGGTAGGAAGACATGAACTTGATCCAGCCTGAGAATGTGATGACTGAGAACTTCTTTCTCTGCAACCCTTGGTAGTCTTCCACATTGAAGTTGCTGGTTTCAGAATAAAAGAGTGTTCTTCACCTCTCCTGTCATGGGACATTAAAATTCACTATTGAGGACAAGCAGCAACTGTGGTCCCAAAAACTTGAGACACTCTTTCAACTTACAAAGCAATCCTTCCAGCTATCAGGTAGATTTCTCCCTCCTTTGTGAATATGTATATTAAATGACATATACCCACATTGAAATATATATGTATATGTTTGTAAATCTTAGGCACTTAATAATTATAAAGTTCACCACAAAAGAAATTGTCTCCTCCTTCATGCTTAGTTTGTTAGGAAGGAAAATTGAAAGGAAGGACAAGGTAAAATGGATGGAAAAGATAAAAGAGGAAAAAAATTCTATTTGGTGGAGCAAGAAGGGAAGGAAAGATAGTAATATTAAAACTTAAAATTGTAAAACTGTAACCTCCCCAACCTTCTCTTTTCTCCTTGCTGTTCACAAATTTCAAGGCGGATGGATTTTGTCCCACCAGAGGGATCTGAACTATGGGTAGATATATTTGCATATAATGTTCAAAATTGATGAAGGCATGCGCTTAACAAGAAGGGGGGGGAAAAAAAAAAAAAGTTCCACGTATGACCAAATCTTTTCTTGCACACAATACGTGATTATTCTAATTTACCTCTCAAGTTTAATCAACATGGCTATTACTTATTTTGAAACATCATACTCCAGTGTGGAGTTAAATCATGTGCAGAATACAAAATAACAGGTTATTGAAATTGGCACCAGTAAGCACAAACAAACTTAGAATAAGCACAAAAAAATGGGTACATAAAGCAGAATTCTGGACACAGGCATATGGCAGAAGACTCCATTGGAATTGAAGTAGACAAGTTGGTTCAAGTTCCCGCATGTTTTTCTGGTTTGTCAACAAGGATGGAGCATGATATATGAAGCAAATTGAATCTCTGTACCTACAAACTTTGCCTGCCAAAAGCCTAGGAAGGATACTTATTCCTTTGGTGGGTGCATGCTCCCAGTCTGTTCCTTAACAGATTTCTAACACATTCTGAATCATATTAAGAAGAAGAATAACCTGATTAAAATATTAAACACAAAAAAATGGGCAAGTATACTAAATTGACAAAGCCAAAGTGCAAAATTAGACTTGAGATAACAACCCCTTCAACCACATGATTTGAACAAGGACTACTGTAGAACATTTGCCTCAAATAGATATTTTGACCTTTGTAACCTAAGCTTCAAATGTAAGGGCTGACAGAGTTTTTGCAAAGCTTCAATTGACTCCTGGGAATTTAGTGGAGAAAGACTACATCTAGTCCTAACGCCTAATAGACAAGCCAAAGGAGGAGGAGAAAAGACAATATTCTTCGGGAAAGCCTCGAACAAAAACCTGGAAACTTATCCACCCAACCTCCTTCAAACCCAAGCCTTTCTCTGGTAATTGTTGACTTACATGACCACAGTCAATCCAGCAACATTTGCCACCAGGGGGCAGACCATGACTTTCAGTCCATCATGTCCCTGAGGTAATAGATTGGAGGGCACATATTGACTGTCTTCTTTATGCGTCTTTTGCTCTCCAGATTTGTGGTCACCCTTTGTTTCCCCTCTATCCTTTATCTGCTCTCACTCCGATGAATAAAAATCTCAAAAGATCCCTAGATGTGCGTGTGCGTGTTTGTTTATTTATAGTTATGAAGAAAATTAACGCTATTTCCAGCATATATAGGCTTGAATCCATGAGCTTTGGGCTCTAAAAGAAACCGAAGGGAAAAGAAATAGAATAATTCAAAGGGAAAATAAATAAAATCTGATTTTCCTTTTTTGACAGGTAATAGTATGTCATTATTAGGGAAAGGCAGAGGTACTGTTGGGGTTTGAACCTCAGACCATGAGTTTGTTTTTGTTCTCTCCAAACAAGAAACTTCTCTAACCCTTTTATTACAGCAAATTTGATAAGTAAATTTTATTCACAAAAAAGAAAAATGAGATGCAAATTTACAGCAAAAAAAAGTAACCACAGCAAATTTAGATTTTAGCATACTTGATCCCTAATTAACAACAAGATGAAACTACTGTGTCCTCAAGATATCCCATGCTTACTAAAATAAACACATTAAAAATTTCCCTTAACCCACTGGTCCTACACTAAATCAAACAAAATCATAATCTAATCAAATCAGCCCTTACACCTTTTTTTAAAAAATTGAGCATCGGCCTTCCCTAAACAAAATCTGATCTTCTATTTCAATTGCATCACTTGGTGTATGACTGTGAGATCCGAGCGGCTGCACATGGGCGAGGACGAGATCCTGGTAGGTTACGGCAGTGGCACGCTAGCTCTAAGGTTATGTGCTGTGATCTCACATCGCCTGGAAAAGGAGAGGGAAAATGCTATATATGTAGCCACTTGTGTCTCCTTGGTATAACATGCTATAAAGTCGTGCAGGCCAAGGCCCAATGCGGCCAATATTGTACCATGTGAATCCTAAGTCGTGACAGAATAGTATAAAAGTCAATTCTAGCCAGAAGTGTGCGGATCTAGTCCAATGCAATGACACATTGCCTACTAGGGGGTTGGATTGTGAGACTTGGGCGACTGCACGTGGACGGGGCTGAGATCTTGACAGGCTACAACAATGACAGACTGGTTCCCAAATTATGTGCTACAATCCCATATCGCCTGAGGAAAGAGAGAAAAATTGCTATATATGTAGGCACTTGTATCTCCTTGGTACAACGCATTTTAAAGCCGTGCGGGCCAAGGCCTAAAACGGAAAATATTGTACCATGCGAATCATGGATCCTTACAATGAGCTTGGTGTATATTATGAATCGTGTCAACAATGATCACAGAACCAGTTTGGCTTTTGTAAAGGATTGCATGGTCAATTTTCTTGGTATAAATACACATAAGCCTCTAATGAACCCTGTTTTTCATCAGCAATATTCAACAATTCTCCTAAAAAAAGAATATAGTCTCCACTTCTAAAAGGACCATTGAACATTTGTCACCACTCCAACAGATGGCTAAACCTCACACTTTGAGCTTTGTCTTTGATAGATGGAAGAAGTTGGATGAGGCTCAAACATGCTGTATTATCTGTGTCCTACTTCAGATTGTCAAGATCAAGGGCTCGGCGTAATAGGTCCAATTTTGAAATGCCCCCATGACAAAATACCTTATAGGGGCTTGTAGAGTTTTACTTTCTTCTCTGTTTTTATTTCAATTGAAAACCTACAAGGTCTTTACCGCCGAGGTGTTAAGCTTATCAACAAGTCTTTCACCTCATCACAAGTAAGAAGCCCTGTTCTACAATAACAAACAACTTCATCCATGGGAGCTAAGGAAATAGATCGTATCCAAATTACATTTGTTGATAAATAAGCCTTTGACTTTTCAGACAGCAATTACCTTCAGCAAAATTTTAAGCTGACCCATCAAACCTGTCAAATCTAGCAATAACTTTGAAGAGGTTCGGGTTCAGCTCAGCTAGATCTGTTTTGATGAAAAATCAACATTACTAATTATGGTTTGCTTTTTCATCATGAATAATAATTGCAATAACAACACCAACAACAACATCAGTCTCTCTAGTTAATTTAGTTTAATTTCAATATCAAATCATTTGTGCATTACATTTACAATTTATATATTACTATCATCTAGCGATACTACTATTGAGTATAAATGAAAAACTTATATTAGGAATTTAAAATTTCAAACCAAATAAAAAGTACTAGGGAACTAATAGGTTAGACAGGTTGAGTTCAGGGTCATGTGATTTTAAACAGGTTGGGATTCTGGTTGGAACTCACATCCAGTTTAGACAGTTGAATTCCAGTCGAGCTTATACATGTTACTATAGGCATTCAACCTGACGCATGTCACCCCTACTAAACAATGATGTGTTGGAAGCGAATCAACTCTCAAATCACCAACCCGCAAAACCAAAAAATATGCTTCTGCCCACTCCCTAGAGGTCATTGACTGTATGAGTGTAACTGTGGTATGACATGCACAAAGCAAATCATTTGAGTAAGAACACTGCAAACAATATCCGGGAGTATAACTAATCTTATTATAATTGAAGTGAAACTTCGGTTTAGATGAAGGAAGATGAAGAAGATGAAAGAGAGATAAAGAGAAAGTAGAGGAAACAGAATAGGCTTAAGGTTACATAAAGTAATCCCTACACCTTAGCTTTCATATATACTAGTCAGATATGTAACCAAATTATAAGACTACCCTTATAAGAAAGAGTAGGAAAATAATAAACTCTAACACTCTCCCTTAAGCTGGAGCATATAAATCAAATACACCCAGTTTGAAACACAAAGACTGAAAAGAAAATCGAGCTAACGGCTTTGTGAAAATATCGCCCAACTGATAGTTGGACTGGACATAGGGAGTTGCTATCTATTTTCGTAACAAAAGGTCTCAAATAAAGTGATAATCAACTTCAATATGTTTAGTACGCTCATGAAAAACAGGATTATTGGCGACAAAGATGGCAACTTGATTATCACAATACATTGACTTAGGAGTAAGGACAACAAGGCCAAAATCCTTAAGTAAGAAGCGAACCCACATCATCTCAGAAGCAGTATGAGTCATACCATGATACTCAACTTCAGCACTAGAGCGAGCAACAACATGCTGCTTCTTACTCCGCCAAGTAACAAGATTGTCACCAATAAAGGTACAATAACCAGAGGTGGATCATCTATCAGAACGACTACCAGTCCAGTCAGCATCACTAAAGCCGGCAACAAACAAAGAAGTAAAAGGTCAATATAACAATCCACGGCCAAAGGCGCCCTTCAAATTTTGCAAAATCCGACAAACGGCAGCAAAATATGGATCACGAGAAGTATGCATATATTGACTGACAACCCCGACACCATAAGTAATGTCGGGGCGAGTAACAATAAGGTAAATCAATTTGCCAATGAGTCGCCGATAGTGGCCAACATCAAGAAAGAAATCCCATGCTCAGCATCAAGTTTTACAGTGGAATCCATATGAGTCTCAACTGGGCGAAAACCCAAGAGGTGACAAAAGATCAATGACATATTTTCATTGGGAAAGAGGAATGCCTTGAGAAGAACCTGCAACCTCAATCCCAAAGAAATAACGAAGAACACCCAAATCTTTCGTATGAAACTGTGTACTCAAATGGCGTTTCATATCATTAATACTAATAAAATCACTCCAGAAATGATAATACCATCAACATAAACAATCAAGACAATGGTATCAACAGAAGAATGACTAACAAACGCAGAGTGATTAGAAGTAAGAGTGTTAAAAATCATAGTTAAGCACAACGGTATATAATCGATCAAACCAGGCATGAGGAGATTGATTTAGACCATATAGTGCCTTGCGAAGGCGGCAAACAATATTCTCACAATCAGAAACCACATAGCCAGGTGGTTGATCCATATAAACTTCCTCCTGAAGATTTCCATGAAGAAAGGCATTCTTTATATCAAACTAATATAAAGGCTAGGAGCGAGTAACAGCAACAGCCAATAGAATTCGAACGGAATTAAGGCGAGCAACAAAAGAGAAGGTTTCAAGATAATCAATACCGTAAGTCTGATTGTATCCTTTAACAACCAAGTGGGCCTTAAGACGCTCAACAGAGCCATCAGGAAGATACTTAACAGCATAAACCCAACGATAACTCACTGTTTGTTTGCCACGTGGAAGAAAAGTAAGTTCATAAGTCTTATTAGAATAAAGAGCATGCATCTCTTCATCCATAACATGCTTCCCGCCAGCCGAAGACAAAGCCGGTTGATAAAAAGAAGGAACAAAAACATAGGATAAGGCACAATTAAAAGAATGGAGAGACGATGAACTACGATTATAAAACACAAACTGAGCAATAGAATATTGAGTACAAGTGCGTTTACCTAGATATGAAACAATGAGTAGATCATTAGACTCTGAAGAAGAGAGAGGGACAACAAGAACCTCAGACGAAGAAGATATAGAAGTCAAACCATAAGGGACAACCGAGTGAGCCTTAGAGCGCTGGTAAACCTGCAATGGAGGGTTAAGAGCAGTAGAAGGAATAGAGGAAGAGAAGAAGACAAGGGTAAAGGAAGAGTAGGGGTAGGAAAAAAAGGCTCCCCCTCTCAATAACAGATAAGGTCAGCTGATAAGTCTTGACCTAGGGTAGAGAAAAAGGGTTTAGACTTAAAAAATGTAACATCAGCGCTCACAAAGTACTAGCAAGAGAGAGAATAATAGCAACGATAGCCTTTTTGAGTCCGAGAATACCCATGAAAAACACACTTGCGAGCTCAAGGAGATAATTTATCTAAACCAGAATTAAAATTATAAACGAAGGTAACACAACCGAGTATACGAGGAGTAATGGAAAAAGGAGAAGAATCAGGATATAAGAGAGAGAAAGGAAATGTGTTAGCCAGAACTGCCAAAGGCATTCGACTAATAAGGTGACAAGCAGTAAGAACCACATTCCCCCAAAAATGTTTTGCAACTTGCATATTAAATAATATGGTGCGAGCAACATCCAATAGGTGACGATATTTGCGTTCAACAACACCATTTTGTTGAGATGTATAAACAAAACTCGTTTGGTGAATAATGCCACGATCAACACAAAAGGACTGAAGAATAGACTGGGTATATTCCAAGGCATTATAAGAACGCAAAATCTTTATACGTTTATCAAATTGAGTAAAGATCTCATTATAAAATTTCAAAACAATATAAGGTAATTTAGATCTATGTTTCATTAAAAATAACCAAGTCATGCAGGAATAGTCATCAATTAATATCACAAAATATAGAAATTCATTAACAGTAGGAGTTCAATAAGGACCCCATATGGACTACATCAAAGAACCCAAACTGACAACAAAGGACTCGATTAGGAAATGAACTACGGTGATGCTTTCCTAACTGACAAGCTTCACACTCTAAACGATACACGTGACTCAAATTAGGGATAGCAGACTTAAGTTTGGCTAAGGAAGGATGGCCCAAACGAAAATGCCACTAGAGAGAAGAGATGGTAGCACTTAATGCAAATGAAGTGGTAGGAGAAAAACAAGTTGAATCCAGAAAATACAGGCCGTCCTTCTCATGCCCCGAAACTAATCATCTTCTTAGTCTTGAGGTCCTAAAAGACACATGAAGTAGGAGTAAAAGTTATTAAACAATGTAAAACTTTAATCAGTTAACTAACTGAAAGCAAATTAAAAGAAAACTGAGGAACATAGAAACTGGAGGGTAAAGCAAGGTTTGCATTAGGATGCAAAACCCCCGTACCACCAATAGGCCGAGAGGAGCCATCAACCAAAACAATATGATGGTTAAGAGAATGCAAATTAGAAAATAAAGAAGAGTTACCAGACATATGAGAGCTAGCTCCAGAATCAATGACCCAAGATGAAGAGAAAGTAGTCACACCGGCAATATTACCTGAATTAGCTAATGTAGCAGTAAAAGAGGATGGGAGAGTAAGACGCAGAGCCTAAACAATCTCACTGAGCTGAGTAATAGAGGAGGAGGGAAGTACAATACGCAAGTGCTGAACGATATCATTAACCTGAGTGAGAAGAGCATCAGGAGAACCATCACTAACATTATGCACATAGTCAGGCTCACCATATTTCTTCCAACACCATGGCTCAGTATAATTGGTACCGCTATAATGAGTATACTTAAGATCGTTGCAGCCTTGAGTACCAAGACTGCGGCCAGAAGAACCATCACGACCACAAAATGTACCACGAAAAATAACCACCATGAGAATTGCGGCCTTTGCGACCACCACGAAAGGAACCACGGTAGCCACTACGAGTAACTAAGTCAAAAGACTCCAACGAAGGTGAAACAGAGGCATTACGAACAAGAAGCTATCCCAGAAATAATTGCAACAACTAAGAATAAGCATTGGCAGCAGTAGGCACGGTCTACGATCTTACTAGCAAGAGTTTGATCATTAAAGCCATAAAGATCAGAATCCAAACCAGAAAGCAAAGAGGCAATCATAAAGTCCTCCCAATGTTGCTTCTATTGCTCTAAATCAAAGAGTAAATTGGTGATGTTGCAACAACTGCTCCCATAAATTCTTGAGAGTACTATAATAATCAGACAAGGATTTCCCAGATTGTTTAGTAGTGAAGATCTTCTCATACAGCTCAAAGATCCAGTACACATTACTCTACTGGGAAAAGAATTCAGCGAGTGCATCCCAAATCTTTTTAGACAAATCACAAAATTCAACTATATTAGCAATGTGGGGCTCCAGACTGTGCCACAACAACCCCATAACAACGAAATCTTCAGCCAGCAAATCATCAAAACGGAGGTCATCGGGTGAAAGAGGAAGGCTGGTGATATATTTCAATTTGCATTTGCCACGAAGAAAAACTTTTACGACTTGAGCCCAGACAAGATAATTCAAACCATCCAATCGCTTGGAGGTAATAAATCGAGGCAAATCATCCTCCTTAATCAGAGAGGATTTGGGGTCATACGTTTTGGACTCGAAAACCTTTGAAGTAGCCATAGAAGATAGAAACTGTATAGTCAACCAACAGAAAGTAAGGCCAGAAGAAACACTCACGAGTGTACACAAAACAACCAAAAGAAACCAGAGAATCAACAAGAAACCAGCAAGGGAGGCAGAAACACAATCAACAAAGTCCAAACACCACAGAGCCTGGAGAATACTGTATCAACACCACCAAAGCCAGCAAAATAACCAACAAAGCCAAACCAATCCCAAGGGAGAGAGCCAACCACCCAAAACAGCCAAAACAACCCACAAAGTCCAACAAATGAGCAAGAAAACACCAAACGAGCCTTTAGAGCATCATTTCGGCAGCCATGGAAGAGGTTCCAAGGAGCAAAAACATTGGGTGAAGCGCAGAATTGGAAATCGAAAAATTAGGGCAAAAAAATGTGAAAAAGATCCAAAAATTCAAACGATGTACCAGATATTTTTAAAAATCATGAAAAAATCACCATGAGAATCAGCAAGTTCCAACGAGTCAAAAAAGGAGGGTCTCAATCTCCAGCGACCGTATGGGTACTGATGTCAGCATGACGTCATCCGTACAGATGATGACATCAGCCCTACTCGCAACAAGTAAATTTTCTGGGATTTTTTTTATAGGTTTAAGGTGAAAATCGAGGTGCTCTGATACCACGTTGAAGTGAAACTTAGGTTTAGATGAAGGAAGATGAAGATGAAGAAGAAGAAAGAGAGATAGAGAGAAAGTAGAGGAAACAAAATAGGCTTAGGGTTACGTAAAGTAATCCCTACACCTTAGCTTTCATATATACTAGTTAGATATGTAACCAAATTACAAGACTACTCTTACAAAAAAGAGTAGGAAAATAATAAGCACTAACAATTATGATAACAAAGGACATCATATCCCATTTAAAATCATAAAACTGACTTCCCTTTAATTACATGTATCTGATATTGAATCAATCGTCGATATTAAACTCAACTCAACCAAATTCTAACCCTTTCAAATTGCCTAAATGAATAATGTGACAATTTCCAACCTAATATCATCGCTCAAAAACATGTATACAACAACAGATATTAGCTTTCGGGGTTGAATAGCCAGAGAAAACTCATCCTCAAAAAATCAAACATCATAAACTGAGATTCCAAGAATGGACAACAACCTGAGGGCAAGATTTGGCAAGCTGTGGCCATTCCCAGCTTCAATGCATGCAATTGGTAATGAAATAGGCAGTCCACCTTTAGACACCTCCTCAAAAACAATTGTTATGGCATCCAAATATACCACAACATCTGGCACATGGGCAGGAGAAATATTCTGCAAAAAGTAAATCACTGTTTCAGTATTTATGGCATAATTGAAGACCTAACTATAGTATGGCACAACTGCAACCTGAAATACCTTGTTAAATATTTTTATTGAAGTATTCTAATTTACAGTAAATTTTACATTATCTTGAATCCGGAAAATTCATAAACCCCCACCTTTATCTGAACACAAAGAAGATCATCTGTATTGCAATCAGCTGCAAAAGAACAGATTTCTATCGGTTGAATAATTTCAATTTTCCTCCTCCACCTTCTTCCTGGTATGTAAATACCTTCCAATCCACATCGAACAGAAAATCTGTCTGGCTCCAGTGATACGCCTCGGAAGGATAAAAGCCCTTCACTCCCATGTGTTTTACTATTTACAAAGTTCAGAGAAGAGAACTGATCCAAATCTTCAAGATCAATGTCTGGTCTAGAACTCGGGGTTGCAAGGGATGGAGGTGGTGCAGTATTTGGAGGAAGTGAGGACATGGAATAACTTCTAAAATGACCAAAAGAAAAGAGCTGAGAACCAGATGAAGCAGAAAAGTTTGACTTCGTCGATGTGCTACGAATAGATGAATTAGAACTCAATGTTGGAGGAGACAAAGGCCGAGATGGAGGGGGAATAGAATTATCCAATGGGAGCAACCATTTTAACAGTTCTCCACAAGGGTCCTGATTTGCACAAACTGAGTTTTCTTGGGTATTATTAATCAAATTTCTATCCTGATATTTCTCAAACTGAAAAATTTCCAGGACAGGATCTCTCACGAAATCAACACCAACATTTACCTGTAAAAGTACCTGTATTCTTCCAAACAAGAAAATAGAATGAGAATTAGTAGCCGTCTAGCCAACTGTATTATCCGGCTATGACTGCAAGTCATATTAAACATTCAGGACTCATAAATCTCTAGAATTTACAGCACATGCAATGAAGCAGAAGGGTTGTGAACAAATGGTTTTGCAACTTACAATCAGTTTAACCTCTTGAATTATTCTTGATTGTGAACACCATTTAGGATTAAGGTTCTGAAACATACCAGGATATGCCTAGGTGTTCCAGAAAAATTTTGAGAGGCCTATGAAGCGCAAGGCAACTATGAAAATGGGGTGATGTAAGACAGCATTTTGGGTCTTTAGGGCATAGTTTATTTGTGTGCAAAGGTCAGCAAAATTACAGAGTTTTAAAGGCTTAAAAAAAGGATAAGAGGAGGTTTAGTTAGGCAACAATAGACAAAAATTTGGGGAGGAAAATAGTCATGTGCAGTAACAAGGCTCCTCCAAGTTTTGCAGTCAAATGATTTGAAGAAAAAAGGAACTGACTCATCATGTTTTGCTGTCAAATGATTTGAAGAATTTTTGCCCGTAGTGAAAGAGTTAATAAGGTCTGCTTTTGGGCTGTAAAGGCTTTTGAAGAGCAAAAATAAAAGAGAGAAAAGAAAAAAGGAAAATGTTAGGAATCACTCCTAGAATCCTTAAGCATCAATAGTAGAGTAGAAATGCATCACACAACTTTTAAACAGGGCAACTGTTATAAAGTTGAAAATAAATAAGTAAATAAACACTCTTGCTCCACTAAATTGAGGAAGTAATCTAGGTACCCCCTTTTATATAGGACTTGACTCCAACTTTATGTAGTACAGAAATTTAGATACTTAGAATGGAAAATCTTAGAATTATAAGGTCCATGCATAACGAACCAATACCACAAGTTGACCCAAAATATGATTCACATACCCCCACCAGAGTGTCAACTTACTTCAGAAATTACAAAGTGAAAGAAAACATATATAAAACTGAACAAGCAGCAGATAAAGAAACATTAAACAAGACTTGCTTTGACTGAAATCAAAAATTATGCAAGCTCTCAAATGGGGCCCAAATCATGAACCAAATCGAGGCTATGGCCCTGAAAATTTCCTTTCCATGCCTCTTAAAAATATTTAAAGAGTTAGGCCTTTAATCTGCGACAAAGGATGTCAAAATGCAAGCTACACGAATGTGCTTTAATGACCCACGATTGTTCAGGTCTGTGTCAATATTTTTTTGAATCACATGTCAAGAGAGAAGAATGCAATCTCTAGCACTAGGATCAAAATTTTAATCACCAAAGTTGAGGAGAAAAACAATATTTGCCCATCATGACGAAAGATCTAATGATAATCTTCAATGTTACACCCTATGTTATTCAGAACGCAAATCATTCTGATATGTGGAGCTGTAACAACAACGTAGTACATTAAATGTATGATAGGATAGGCTTGTATAGATTACACTACTAGAATCTACAATATTTTTAGAGCATTTCTTTTAACAATTAGACATCCAATAAATAAAATATATATTTTTTTTTCAAATTGATAATATAAAAACACATATCTAGGAGAATTATGGCCCATTTTCAAATTTTGTCCAGCCAAAACTCCACTCTCCCTAGTTTTAGTTCATTATATTTTTTTTATTTTCCTCCTAAGGAAACCATTAAGGAAATAACTAGGAAAATTTTGGGATGGACTGGATCGACCGTTTTAGAGGAAAAGTATTCCAGGCTTATGCGCTTTCCAAAACATAAATCGCTATTGTTTAGCATTTTCAAGTAACATTGGTTTCACCTATATAATATGCCAACTAACTGCCAAAGAGTCCCGGAAAGGCACAAGAAGATTCTTGACCCTGCCTATCACATACTAGTAGGGCACTGTGCTGTTTGCTATAGGACTCCCATGTATATAGTAGCCTTCAGGAAAGGAGACCAGAGTTCCGCAAGGAAAGATTGCTCACAAAACGTTCAGATGTTGTTCAGAAAGGTGTTAATGATGTGAACCAGCTAAACCCACGCAGATATTAAGAAAATTACTATTTAATTATACGATGCAAATTCAATCCACTTTATCTCTTGGACACTCAACCAATCCACTCCCATATATAAACTCCTTTCCCTGTGTACACTTAGACCTGATAATGTGGTCCATCTCATGTTTGCCAAGTAAGAATCTAGAGATCTCCATCCTTGACTAATCGTCCTATCAATATCCAATCTAACAAGATTCTCAATCATTTTCCTAAAAAAAAGGGTCGTTGCTACCACCACTAACATATAAGCCTTTGATGTTGCAAGCCTTCAAAATCTAAACCGCATTATCAGCACTTTGGAGAACAATTTTTTCCGCAAGCTCTTACAAATATAACCTAATACAATATCTATTGAGCTAATAAACAAAAATGATTTGGCTTTGGAAATCTAAAAAAATAACAATGGCCACAACTACCAAGAAGCATTTTTGTGTGGATATAAGTTTTCCACTCTAATGAATCAAGTCTAAAATTAACTTTATTTTAAGTTAGCATACTGCTGATGACACATGGAAGCATGGTAAGTTTAAGAATTGCTTGACTAAAGCTCTACTAATGGTCCATGAGTCACATTCAAGGTCCGTAAGTGTGCCTCTTGATGCCAATTTTTTTGTTTTGAGCAGTAAAAGATTTACATATACATATGCAAGAAGCTAACTGCGGATGACAGATGGAAGCATGGTAAGTTGAAGAATTGCTTAACTAAAGCTCTACTGATGGTCCATGAGTCACATTCAAGGTCCTTAAGTGTGCCTCTTGATGTCATTTTTTTGGTTTTGAGCAGTAAAAGATTTATATATACATATACAAGAAGGCACCAGGGGGGTGTCACCTGTCTAAAAAAAGAGAAGACCTCTCTCAGCTATATATCTAGGTTTAGTCAAAATTCTCAACAAAATCCAAAAAATGGGTTGAAGGTTAGATCAACCTTACCCAAGAATCAGTTGTACAAAAGCAACAAAATTTACTGTCTATCCTCAAAATAGGTTCATCCAACCTTGAGAAGTCTTGGATTACACGACAATCCACATCAAATCCAAAGGAATCAAAAACCAAGCCTGTCTCCGCCTTTTACCCACTCTAGCCCCTCCCCATGGATGCAATAATCCCTTTACCATCCATAGGGAGCCCCACTCCATGCCAAACATCCGAAGGATCAGCAACCAAATATCCCTTGCCACCATACAGTGAATAAGAAGATGGTTAACTGATTCCCCATCATGTTTGCACATACAACACCAATACACATAAATTTGTCGGCTCCATATCAAATTGTCAATTGTAAGAATCCTTCCATGAGCCACCGTCCAAACCAAAAAAATGCAACCTTTTAGTGGGCTTGTGGATCTTCAAATCTTCATCATGTTTGTTGAAAGTGAAACAATAGCTCGGTGAACAAAGGATCAAAGGAGCAACAATCAACTACATATCTTCATATGTTCCCTACCCTATAAGCTATATTACATGGACTTAGGTATGGATATTAGGTGTGGGTATGTGTCTAAGTGGGAATATTGAAACTATCGATCTCCAACTTGAAGGTGGGCGGGAGATAGATAAGGCCTGCAAGGGCACTGTCTAGCTCTCGAATCGATTCTCTTGCATGAGCTGAG
This sequence comes from Euryodendron excelsum, assembly GCA_033060915.1. Lineage (NCBI taxonomy): Eukaryota > Viridiplantae > Streptophyta > Magnoliopsida > Ericales > Pentaphylacaceae > Euryodendron > Euryodendron excelsum. The sequence goes on from CM065392.1 coordinate 26,781,719, forward strand.
TGATAGACCAATCCTACCCTAACTAAAGGTTTGGAGGAAGGTTTAAGAGCTTCATATGTTCCCCACACTCCCACACTATAAGCTATGTTACATGGACTTAGGTATGGGTATCAGGTGTAGATATGTTTTCAAGTGTTGAATTTATCTAATTTTCATGGCCAAAGACACCAAGACAAGGCTAAATTCCATACTTCATACATACTTTTTTCTTTAATTAGACCAAAATGGTATTCACATAATATGAAACATCTTATGCATAAAATGGAAGTCTTATGCAATTGGCTATTTGTACATACTTGTTGGGTACACGTCCAATTAGAAATGTCGGATGCATGTCCCATCCCCTTACCCAAGTGTTGATTGTCTACCACAAGGACTTCACAAATTTAAAAGAGTCCACGTGACATATATAAGCAAAAGCGTTTTATTTAAATCTAGAAAACTTTACTTCGCAATGTTAATCTACAACACTAGACAATGTCCTTTATCAAGCCATGGGCGTCAATGATGAAATAAAAATTATGACACAAATCATGATCAAAATGTAGATAAAGTAATAATCAGAAATTTCACAACTAAATAAATCAGACGACTTTTGTTCTAGTTTTATAATATGAAGTGTTCTCCAGAAATAGGATATCCAACATTAGCCTGTGGTGATGAGAAAGGGAAATTATGAAAATACTAGTTTTAATACAAGCACAGGAATATGCATTGGGTAATAGGAATATCTATGTTTGCATCTTTCTTATCTGTACGAGGGCAGTAAACAAAAGATCAATCTTAGAAACATACTGGAAGTTCTCTGAAACATACCACTATGTCTCCATTAGAAAGGGAGCAACACTTAACCGCATTTCTTGCTAATCCACCAGAGACACTAGCATCAAAATTTCCTCTATCAATAACCGCATTTAGGGAGCCCCTGATTTTGGCAGTCTTTCTATTTCCTGCACTATCTGCAGTGAATTTCTCAGCAACCAACTCAGAAGATTCAACAGATTCTTCTGGACGACTTCTTTTAGACCAAAGTGGTTCATCTAACTCTGAAATCCGAACAAAGAAGTGGGAATTCTCAAACCTTCGCAACAATGTTTGAGTTTGTCTTCTGTAATCTTCCGTTCTAAGAAGTGATTCACCAGCAGAAATATCCTTCCATGGCTCAATCTTCTCTTTTAAAAGGTTTTCACCATTCTGATCTACATTATGACTATCTGGACTCACTTCCACACTTTCAGAAACAGTATTAGTTTCATATCTAATGTTTCCGTTTTGTTTCTTGGTATTTTTCCCAATACCATTTTTACTCATCACCGCAGCAACTTTGAATGGTGTGATAATTTCTATATCCTGCTTACACGAGGACAAGCATGCCAGGATATGGACTTGCTCACCTAGAATACGAAAAGGGTTCAGATCTCACTTGGAAAAAAGGCCTCCCAAACCGGGAAAGAAAAAAAAAAAAAAAAGATCCTCAAACACAAAATATTGTAACATTTCATAACGGAAAACAGCAAGAGATTCAAGAAGGAAAACCTACCGGGGAAAACAAAGAAACGGTCCAGAGAGCGCAATGAAAGTATATCCGATGCTTCACTCCAGTTATCAGGAAGTTCCTCTGAAAAAGGCACATCAAGCATTAGATATGATTCACACAAAAAATTTCCTAAGGACCTAAAGAAATTTATTTTTAATATATAATTCAAAAAAAAAAGTAAAAGATATAGCATCTTATCTATAGGACTTTAGTAAGAGGCTGAACTACTTTAACATGTAAAAGCCAAAAAGTCATTTTGATATGGTTATCAAAAAATAGAAACCAACCACAAGAATTCGACGAACTAGGACAAAATCAATTGTGACGAAACCATAGACCAAAAAAGGCCTTAGGGTTCAGAAGATCTGCTCAAACAAGATCAACTACATTAATTCACTCCACTCGTAAATTTCAATCTCTAAACATCCATATATTTTTCATTGTGAGTTCTGACCTAATGTGATTCATAAAGGAAAACAAGACAAGCAATTCCTAGCTTATTTCTTCTTAATATAACAGACACAGAATTCCTAATCAGATTAGCCAGGACTGATGACTCTAGCCGATGTTCGAAGTTCAAATTTAATTACAATTTTTTATTTTAGTTTATGAAAAGACACTTTGAACCACACGAAGAAATCTTCTAATACGAGTAGACTAGGTAGTGTGCTCCTTAGTTTACAATATCAACTCCCTACTCTCGCTCAATAATCATGTGTTTTGATCTCTGCATGGAATTTGGCAGGAACGGGACACAATTTACAGAGGATTTAGTGGTAATGATAGTATGTTGTTGACAAATATACTAAAAGATTAACCGTTTCAATTTGTTTTGATGAAGTGGCAGGGTACTTAAGAATATATAGGATACCCATTAAAAGCTTGCCTTCATTAAATAGTGTAGATCAAAAAGCAGATTACTATAACCTGATAAAACCATGTAAAAGTAATTTAGAGAAATGATAGGGAAGTACTATATGGAATCGTTATCCATCCTTCATCTTCGGCAACATCAATGTAATTCTCTACAATTGGAGTGTCACTCCTCAAACTCCGGCCCATACCGCTTCCAATTTCACCCCCAATTCCATCAGCATCTTCCCCGTGATCTTCACCCGTGGAATCCTGTGGAAATGGATCTTCGGCTATAAGACCCTCCAACGTTGTTACATGCTTTAAAACATAATTTGCATCTGTCTGATACTCCGAGGAAACAGACGGCTGCTCTGCTGGTGCTGCTACTGCAGTTTGAGCAGGCCGCAGCAGAAAATTCATTGTCCCACCAAATATATTTCTGCAAATATCAAAGAAAATACCTCATAATACCATTCTTTTGGATTTGCGTATGAAATTTAAGCATTATCAGTGTGTGGCATATATGGATAGTTACAAATGTATCTGTACATATATATACACACACGTAGAGACCCATATAAGTCCCCATTTCCTGTAGAAGATTTTAAAAAATTAAAGCCCTAATCTTACCGAGACAAACAAAGAGAGATCCAACCGATCTGCTCTAGGGCTCCAGTAAGAACCTATCTTACTTGTTGAATTCGGTTAATGGATAACTGATAATGCATACACGCTCGCACAAAATGCACAATAATATATATAGAGAGAGAGATACATACATATGTCTGTGAAAGTGAGGAGGCATACCTGATCGGAGATCACAGTCGGAGAGTGAAAAGCAAGATCCACTTTGCAGAGAGCAGGGCGGGCAAGTCCAAGTCGGTTCAGAGAAGCATCACACGGCGAAGTCCAATTGGTTTGGATCTTTGGTTGATTTGCATTTGGGATCTTTCTATTTTTCTTTTTCTTTTTTCTTTTTTATCATAATTGTTGGGACTTCAGCATGATTAAAGAAAACGTTAAAACCAATTTATCCTTTTTCTTTCTTTTCTTATCAGTAATTTTCTTATATTTTTACGACCTCTTAAAGGATCAATTTATGGTAGTGATTTAGATTTCGAATGTGATGAAAAACCAAATTTAAATCGACAAGTCATTTTATTATTTGGTCACCAAGACAATAAAAAATGGATTTAATTGCATATTTACTGAAAATTTCTCTAAAGTATTTTTTTTATACATTTTTGAATAAGATATCCAATACAAGCTAAAAAATTAAGAGAAAACTATAAATAAATAAATAAAAGAACTAGAACAAAGTTCCAGTGAAATTACTATAAAACTCTGCAGAAAGAAACTACATAAAAACTATTCTAAGAAAATAAAAAAAAATATTACGTTTCTTACTTGTTTCATATATGCTTCATTGCTTTCTATAGCGATCTGTAAATTATTCTCAGTAATTTTCTTATTGTGTGTGATTAAATTTTAATTAATTGTCCAATATGTTCTATCTACATAATAATTGAAATATTTCTATAGGCTTCCAATAAGCTTTTTGTAATGTTTCAATTTCGTTTTGTAAAAATTTTATTTTGAGACTCGTATTATGTTGCCCATTCAATTCTTATATGTTTCCCTTTTCCCATTTTTCAGAATTTTTTTACCAAATTTCTCATTTTTGTTTTTCCTATAATAGCCTGTTTATGCTTGAAATAAGATTTTTTGAATTTTTAAAGTTTTTTTTCTAAGTATTTGGAATAAGATTTTTTAATTAAAAGATGTCATTCCACTATCACGACCTTCAAGGAAATTACATCACTCATACATATTTATATACAAGCGGTAACTTGTGCTATGTATCCAATTGTTGATTAATTAGATATATCCGGATAGGTATCCTTAGCTAACTGAATTAATTCTCTTTCACCATTTTTTTTTTTTTTTTGAGAAAATCTTTTAAAATCTTTATCCAATTGGATTAATGTCTTTCACCAAATGATGTTCTTGGTAATCTTCCTTCACCAGGCAATTTGGTATGCTTAATTAGAAACTTCTAGTGCTGTAATATGCATATTTTTTTCAAAATGCAGAATTTGGTAATGATCCCAAATTGCTGATTTTGATAATGAGAAATTGTATTGTTGTTCAACTCTCACCAAATACAATTGTGTGCTATGAAGGCAATGTCATTATTCACCACCAGAAACCTTTTTGATTGGACCTAATTACCTAGAAGAATCCCTTATCTGGGTTGATATAGGTAGAACTTGAATTTCTTTGGCATTCTTCCCAAGTGCCAAATTATAACTTATAGTACAATGTATTTTTTATTTTGGAAGCCCAAAGATTACATATTCTACTGTGATATATGCAGTGGCAGAGTCACAAAATTTATCTAGGAGGCACCTATTAACAAAAAACTTTAAAAAAATTTAATCAACGACAAAAAAATGGATATAAACTTTTTAGGCTAAGAACAATCATAAAATCCAAGATATTCATTGATAAAGTTTCTAATGTATACTTTACAATTGATCCCAACGCGTTTTCAGCTTTTGAAAGTTTTGGATAATAGTTTCATTATAAATGCAATTAAAAATGTCTTTCTCTATGTATACAATCGTGCTCTTTTTCATCCATCATCCATTCGATTACGCATTCGATTCTTCATAATTTCATTGTTGAAAATGCCCTCTCAACAGTAACAGTTGCAAACAGTAAGATTAGTGTCAAAGTCAAAAGCAAGTAAACTAACGGGATACACTTTGTCTCTTTCAATCTCCACCATTTTTTCAAGAAGATCACTAATTCCATTCACTCATGAGAAGTCACTGCTAGACTTCATATCAATAATGTAAGCATTAAGTTGATCATGAAGTACCAAGAGCTCTACTGAAGATAACTCTTTTGGATACAATTTAGTAAGACAAATCATTTGTTTCTTATCAAAGCTAGAAAATGACTCAGATGGACTTAAGCATGCAACACAAAGAAGCAACTTAGTATTTGACTTAGTGAAATAGGCGTTTAACTCTTGAAGTTGTATATTTATGATAGTGTAAAATAGCTCAACTCGATAGTGATGTAAGTTTGTCATTTATTGAGCTTTACACCTTCTTGGCCCTCGACTTATAAATATGTCATCCATATTGGGAAGATCAATTCCATATTTTTAACAAAATCATGAAACATCATAAAATAATAACTCCACTCACCGTCCTTCATCTTTTGGAGTCGCCCTTTAGACACTTGAACTAAAATCATGGCATTCAAAATTTTAATCTTTTCTTTGCAATATCTGTGATAACACACTTGTAATTTCCAATATTGTTGTCATTAAATGAAGACTAAATACAAATTCAAAAGATTCATTTGATGCATTCAATTGATTGTGTTTGGTTTCTCTTAAGACAAGAACTTGATTTTCGTGGTCATGATGAATCTGAAAATTCAAATAGTCAAGGAAATTTTCTTGAACTTTTGAAATTTCTTGTTACCCATAATCCAGAGGTCAAATCATTTGCATAGAATAATGCTCTGCAAAACTTTAAGTTGACAGCTCCTGACATTCAACAAAATATTATAAATGTAGCTGCATTTGAAACTATTGATGTGGTTATTAGAGATCTTGAAGATGCACTTTTTTTCTGTTTTGGTTGATGAAGCCCGTTATGTTTGAACCAAAGAACAAATGGTAGTTGCAATACGGTATGTGGACATAAAAGGGCATGTGATTGAGTAATTTTTGCGTATTAAACATGTTGCTAATACTAGTGCGCTCTCACTCAAGTAAGCTGTGGAAGAATTATTTAGTAAACATGGACTAAGCATCTCTAAATTGTGTGGGTAAGATTATGATGGGGCTAGTAATATGCAAGGTGAATTAAATGATCTTAAAGACCTTATACTGAAGGAGAGTCCATATGCAAATTATGTTCATTACTTTGCTCATCAACTACAGTTAACTCTTTGGGGGGTGGCAAAGAATCATGATAATATTGTCTTACTCTTTAACTTGATTAATAGTATAATGAATGTTGTTAAGGCATCATGTAAACATCGGGTTATTCTTGGGGAGAAACAAGTTGAAAAAGTTGTTAAGGTACTTAATAAAGGAGAACTTTCAAGTGGGTAAGGCTTAAATCAGGAAACTGCTCTCAAACGTTCAGGTGATATACGTTGGGGCTCTCATTATAGTACTTTGATTAGCTTGATTGATATGTTCTCATCGGTGATTGATATACTTGAAATGATTTCAAAGGATGATTCAAATTCAGAACAACGAGCCGAACCAACTGTCTTATTTCATTCATTACAATCTTTTGAGTATGTATTCAGTCTTCATTTTATTAGAACAATATTGAGAATTACAAGTGTGTTGTCACAGACATTGCAAAGAAAAGATTAAGATATTTTGAATGCCATGACTTCAATTCAAGTGTCCAAAAGGCGGCACCAATCGATGAAAGACAATGAGTAGAGTTATTTACTTGATGTTGTTTCATGTTTTTGTAAAAAACATGAAATTGATCTTCCCAATATGGATGATATATTTGTAACTCGAGGATGTAGAAGGTGTAAAGCTCAAGAAATGACAAACTTACATCACTATCAAGTCGAGCTATTTTACACTATCAAAGAGATATAATTTCAAGAGTTAAATGCCCGTTTCATTTAGTCAAACACTAAATTGCTTTCTTTGTGTTGCATACTTAAGTCCATCTAAGTCATCCTATAGCTTTAACAAGAAACAAATGATTTGTCTCGCTGAATTGTATTCAAAAGAGTTTTCTTCAACAAAGCTCTTAGTATTTCATGATCAGCTTGATGCTTACATTATTGATATGAAGTCTAGCAGTGACTTCTCAAGAGTGAAAGAAATTGGTGGTCTTCCTAAAAAAATGGTGGAGACTAAAGAGACAAAGTGTGTTCGTTAGTTTACTTGCTTTTGACTTTGGCACTAATCTTACTAGTTACAATTGCTATTGTTGAGAGGGCATTTTTAGCAATGAATATTGTGAAGAATTGGGTGTGTAATTGAATGAGTGATCAATGAATGAAAAGGAGCTTGATTGTATACATAGATAAAGATATTTTTGAATGCATTGATAATGAAACTATTGTTCAAAGCTTTCAAAAGATAAAAACACATTGAGGTCAATTGCAAAGTACACATTAGAAACTTTATTAATGAATATCTTGGATTTTGTGATTATTCTTAGCTTAAAAGTTTATATATATATTTTTTTGTTGATTATTTTTTTTTTAAGTTTTTCATTAATAGGTGCCCCTAAGATGAATTTTGTGGCTCCGCCACTAAAGAGAATTAGAGAGAGTAAGACAGAATTACCTTATAGATTTTGAACCGTGCCCTATTGTAGTTTGTAGATGATGATTTATTGTCAAATATTACCCACAATCCTCATATTAAAACTTTGGGTTCTTGGGAAGAAAGAACAAAAGAGATAAAGCCAAAGAAAAGAACTTTGTAGTCTCTTTTTCATTCTGATTCGTGTATTAACAATATTAGTCATTATAGATATAAAAATTGTGTATATATATTCATAAAGGGGTCTCTAAGCAAACCTAAAAGAGGCATCTAAGTAGGGGGCATTTAAAAAATTTCACAGGGGCAATGTGGAAAATGTCTTTAAATTATATATAGAAAAAAATGAGGAGGGGCACGTGCCCCCTCTACCCCTCAATAAATCCGTCACTAGATGTATGTATTTTAATTCATCCACATTTTTGGCTTTGCATGTATGTATGTTTGCATGTGTGCACATTATATTTTAAAATACTTTATTCTTAACTTTTTCTGTGTTACTTCCAGATCTTGGAGAAATCACACAAGCAAATGATGAATTTGGTAGGGTTGGGTGTAATGTGGAATGAACTGCACAATCTTTATTGATAAATTTATTTGCTTGTATATCCCTTGAAAGTGTTTCCTAAAACACATAGGGGATCTAGGTTGGTCTGTTGTCACCTTTAAGCTACAAATGTACGGAATCATGGTAAATCCATACGTCTTGAGTTCGAATTTTGGCAACTCTTTAGGGTTCATTCGTGAGATATATATCTCTCATGAATCCCATAGTCCTAATGTGAATAGTTTACCTTTGACCAAACCGAAGAGAGAATTAATCAAGGCGCACGCAATCTCGTTCAGACATCCCTGATCACATACAAAAATATATATGAATTCCTTTTTGTCAATCGTGTTCTCTTAAATATATTTGAGATTTGTGGCTGAAACTGGGTTTGTTCATACTTTACTGGACACTTTTTATGTGTAAATTGAGTTGCTTGGCAATATGGAATTTATGATTCTAGAAGAAACATTGATGTTATGTTCATAAAGGTTTAGTATAATATCAAGTTAAGATTTTGTGATGCCACTTCTTGAAGTTCTATTTTCAAATTTACCATGCTAAAATCCTTGGGTATCACAAATCAAGGTATATATCTTTCAAGGTGTAAAGCATGTTTGAGACAAAACTAATTCTTTTTAGTTAGATAATGACCATGATATCATTACTAGTTACTGATAGATTGCTAGCAACCATGATTTTACGTTCTTAATTAAGTATTAATATTAATTGTTGTATTAAACATTTGCAATGCCACGCTGTTAAAATTCTATTATATTTGATTTCACTAACTTGAAAAGTGTTTTCATCTAGTTTTTACAATAAACATATTTCCTCTAATTAAAACACATTCATGAGAGAAGGCAATTTCTCATAGTTAGTTTTTTTAAAGGAAAATGCTATACTGACTTAAAAATTATATAAACTTCTTTTGCAAATCAATATGGTACTTGATTTGTATTTGCCATCTTATAGTGTAATTTAAAACAATATTCTTAAAAACATGTTATCTTAGTTTGTATTGTAACTCTTTTTTATTTTTATTTTTATTTTTATTCTGTATAGCATTTCAATTGTCAAAATTTATGATGTATTTTATTGTTATTATTCATTATAGTACTAACAGATGTATGGATTCAATTTTTCAAAGATTGCTTTAAAAGTATACATTTACTAGCTAATTTATTTTTTTTAGTTTTATTGAACTATATGTTGCCATCTTACAGTGCAATCCTTGAATTGTAACACTTCCATGCATTGTAAATTTATTTTTTTATCTTCTTGTTGAAAAATTACAAAAATAATATGCATTCTACTACTTCATAGTACAAGTAATGTTTGATTTTAGGTAGTTTAGCATAGTTAAGCTAGCCTAATTCGACCTAAAAATAAAGGTTGATGTAAGTTGAGGCTAAAGTATTTACATTTAAAATGGAGCTCGAATGTACCTGTGCTTACAAAGATAAAAAAAAAAAAAAAAAAGTGGATGTAGTTAATGCTTTATGGCATATGAAACATTAACTAGTTTTTTGCAAGTTTAATTTATTATTAAATTGGTACACAAAGCATTCGCATAGTCCCATAAACCTTTCGTGTAAACTTAAATACTATATTGGTTTTTACAATCAATTAACTAAGCAAACAATGAACCATTCATACATTAATTTTATAAATAATTTTTTTTAGAATTGCCTATGCCTTTTATGTATATGACCAAAGTATAAATTAAGTTTGACTCTTGTATGAGTCCAATCTGAGTCTAAAATCACCTTGTACCCCTAAAAAGTAATTAAGGCGCGTTCTAAACTAATTAATTATTAATTTATGTAGAACATAATATCAACTAGCAAAGTAAGGTTTATTAATCTAATAATCCAATGCCTTGGAAAGAAATCCAATATTGGTACAAGCCTTGAAATGATCGGAATAGTGAACTTGATTGAAGTTTATCAAGCTTCAACTTAAGTCAATCTAGAATTTAACAAAATTTTAGATAAAAAACCTTGAGGTTAACCTATTAACATATATAAGCATATGTTTCCTGTACTTTAATAGTAACATGAGTTGACATCAAGTAGTTTATTGTTAAATATAGCAACAAAAACAAACTAAAATGAAAAGTTTAAGTTATTAGAATTTTTTTTTATGAAAGTTACTGGAAGTTTTAAGATTAAGCAAACATTGTAAAAAAAATTCTTAGCATTTTGATTTTCACTAAAATTAGATGCTAAAAATAAATTTACGAGATATCAAATTGTTATAAAAAGGTAATATAATAATGTTAATATCTTATAACATTAACAACACTGATATCATAACTAATGTAAATAGTATCCAAGTTATAATTGTGAGTATTGTCCTTATTAATAATACCAATCGATATCTACACAACTAACAGAAAGTCTATACAAGGTGAAAAAACATTTCTAGGACTCAATTATTCCTATTTATTATATTTACAACAAAATAACCCTTAATTAATCCCTTATTTAAACTTAAATTACATGAAATATTCAATCCAATAACTTGAATGTAATGCTATATGTTTTTATTCAATCAAATTAATTTTAAATACCCTTGAGTTTTGTTCAATATTGAGGCTAATAATTGATTAAATATAATTTTGTGCCATCGATTTATATTTTTTAAAGTTTAATTTGCAGCATACACTTTGAAAAAAGTGTTTAAATTGCATTTTTGTTTAATAGTACATGACATGTAGAATAGTTTTAATTCTGTTTGTTTTGGGATTTTGTCTTAACAGCAGCTCATTTGGAATTATTAAAAAACAATTGATTGCTTCATTTTCATTTAAGGAAATATGGGTTAGAAAACTAAACTTTTAAGTATAAAATAATTGTATTATAAATCTTTTTTTTACAACCAATAATAAATAATTACATCATAAGGAATATATTATACTAGACACTCATCAATCCAAGAAAATCTAACAAATTGCAACCCTACAACAAATCCACCGATCACACAATATGAATTCACTGCTAGGATGAATTGAACTCAAGATCTCAATAATGGAAGTACTAGAGTAGACAACTGAATGCCACTGAATCACATGGGTATCGACATATTATAAATCTTAATGGGTGCATTTGTTTGCTTTGTTTTATCTTTTCCTAGCAAAGTTTCAACAACCATATTTATGTTAACTGTTTCAAATGCTAGTATCTTTAATAAAGTTGTCACTAGCGTGCAACCTAATTATGTGAATTGCCAATCCATTACTTTTTGAGAGTTTTTCAAGGTAGATGCATAAAGAATAATTAATTTTTTTTCCTATTTATCCATTGAAACAAACAAAGCCTAAGTTATACGAAATAAAATAAAATTTAATTTAATTCTACATACCCAATTTTTACAATGATAAAATATTTGTATCTTATTTTGTATCTTATCTGAGACTTAGATATGAAGGTTATAAGTATTTGCATGGTCGAAATATTCGGAATCATCTTCAAACTATCAATTTTGTGCAAATTTTTTTTAACACAAAGTTGAAAACCATTTAAGATATCTTATCCTACATAAATTTTTTAAATTTAGTTTTTAGTGATGCAACAAGATCAAACTATGGCTACCTAAATTTTATATTTTGAAATAATTGACCTATCCAATCACAAAGATAAATATGATAAATGAGTAATACTATACAAATAAAAAAAAATATACAAAATTTGTTTACAAAATGATGTTGTTAAATTGGACTTATCATTTTAAAACAAAGTATCGATTAAATAACTTTCAAATTTTTTATAAAGAATTATGTCAAAATATAAATTTCTTAATATAAATAATACCCAAAAATAAGTTCAAACTTCTTTTTTCAAAATGAAAAAATATTCAATGTAATGGTGAAATCATGTTATTTTTCACTAAGCAAAAAACAAAAAAAAAAATATCATGATATTTTTCTAACGCGATATCACAAGTCAAATGAAATTAAGTGAAATGTACATGATGCTATTCTAATTAATATGAATGTTATATCAATTAGTGGAGGTAGTATAGAGAAAATATAATTACTAACTCTTTAATTTTAGATAATTAGGATAAAACATTATGCATTTGTCCTAATTTCATTGTTTGTAATGCATTGTAGTAAAATGGCTGTGATATCACAGTTGTATAGAATACTCTCCCTTCGCACTCACTACTTCCAAGTTCTAACCCATCATGCCTACAGATGGCAAAAAAATCTGACATTCCAGGTCCCCGCTCTGTCCCGCATTGGACGGGTGTGTGGTGATACTAATCAGGGTCTAGTCGGGTTCGAGGATAAGGTGCAATAAGCTGCTTTGCCCAAAATCCGCCCCGTTTATACATATATATATATATATATAATATTAGAATATAAATAGTGTAACTTTTCTATTTTCTTATTTGAGTGATTTTGATCTTTATTTACCATGATGTATTTGAAAAAACTACTAACTTAAAAGAGGCGGGGCGAGGTGGGACAGGGATGGGAAAGACGTTAAGTGGAACGGGATGGGGGCGAGGAGAGCGTCACCATGGCGGGGCAGGGATGGAATAGGGGTCCCCCGACCCAAACCCGCCAGTTGTCATTTATAAGATTCACGCCAATCCACTTCAAAGTTCAAAGTTCAAATCCTGCTTGCTTCAGAGTTGAAAATATTCCACTCCAATTGACACCATCAATACCAAAATAGCAAGAGTCAAACAACCAATCAGTGTTTAACACGCACTCACCTTCATCATTTACTAGGGTTTTAACTAAGTCTTACAAGTGAGTTATACTCCGAGTCTATTCTATTAAATTGTGATTTATCAGGGTTCTAATTCTTATATCCTGCAAGTGAGATCTACTCGATTATAGATTTTGTTGGGAGTACCGTAAGCATTGGTTATACCGAATGCAAAACCCATTCTAGAGCAAAGCCTTAATCATCAAAATCTTCTAGAGCAAAACCTATATCACTAATCACATTGAGAGCAACTCCGAGAGCAAAAAAAACACTAATCCAATTCAGTGAACATGGTTACCGCAAGAACCCAAAATAGCAAGCACGTTTTGGCAAAAACCAAAATTCTCAAATTTACCAACAAATATTAAAAAGAACTAATTGATGTACATTATACCACACAACCAAGAGCTATAAATCAACCACATGACATTAACTAATTGGCACACGGATGTACATCACACCACACAACTCAAGGACAATTATCAAGCTTTGTAATCTATAATTCAATTAATGCACTTTGTAGTCCAGTATGTTTAGGTCCCATCGAATTGATAAGGATGAAGATGCAACTCACCAAAACCCAATTCATCAAAATCCAAACTAAGCCTTAACAACACATATACATATATGCATGTAGAGAGAGAACTGAGAATTTATCTCCTTTTGAACTTGAATACGCTTGAGTAGATCTGCGCTGTGTTCTGATCTTGGGATCGAACTCCTAGAATTGCCTGTTGATGTCATCGTCAACGTCCAAAGCCATGTACACCCTTTTGTGATCTTAACTTCCAAATTTTTGATTTCACACTATAAAAAAAAAACTCAATTCAATCTCAATCTCATTCTACACATACACACACACACACACACACATTTATTCAAATCATCATTTCTAGAAAACACACCCCCAGGAAAAAAAAAAAAGTGGCCTTCTTTTGGGTACCTTTTTGAAATCTAAGCACTAAATAGAAAATATAGGGTTAATGTAGCCTTTGATCACCCTCCTAAAGATAGATAAGAAGAACCTTGAACCAAAGAGAGCAACACTAGTTCAATATTTAGTGCACCACCAGAAGAAATACTACAAAAAAAAATCTAGAAAAAGAAATAGAGTAGGGTAAAGAGAGAGAAGAACCAACAAGGTCCTATTCGGCAAGTGTGGGTAAAATCAGAAGTAATAAGTTGTTGACCCCATGTTTGTTGCTGCAACCTATGTTCAACCCAAAAGCATAGGAAGATTAATAGTTGGGTGAGAAACATTTGAGATTGAAAATGCAAATAATAAGGCCAGTGACAACAATATGAAGCCAAACTTTCTAAGATAAGGAATTGCGAAGAATATAATTACTGCTTTCATTGTTATCGGCGAAAACAAACCAAAGCCCATATTTTTCTTGACCCAAAAGATCAAATTCAAATTTCATAATTCTGAAAAGGGGTTTGCAGTATTAGCAAAAAGGGAAATTAATAACCATACCATATCCAAAAGGAGAATACAATGGTTATCTTGATGGCCTTTAGACTTACTAAAGTGGCTGGTGATGGGTGTGGCAAATTCATGAAATAGTGATCTTGCTGGTGGTAGTGGCAAGCGGAGAGAGAGCTAGAGGAAAGGCAATGCGAGAGAGAGAGAGAGAGAGAGAGAGAGAGAGAGAGGCTACAGCTTTAAAAAATTTGAAACCGAAGCAAAAGTTTAAGGAGAGGAGAGAGGGAGGCAGCATGCGTCTTTGGATAATGGACTCATCTAAGATTTACAGGTTTGGGTAGAATTTTGAAGGAGATAGATCCACCAAAAATTGATCCAAGCCATAGAATCAAACAAAAAATAAGCCTCATCAGTTGGATTAAACTATGTCTCACACACATTTTCAAAAACTGATGTGTTTTATTAGATATATATATATATATATATAAGTACTTTAATGTTAGGAATGAATGGTAGATGACCGAGGAGTCACCATCAAACTCATTGAAGTTGGTAGCACAATGTGCTTACCAACCCTGCCTCCTCATCTATAAAAAGGGGGGCCGCGAATGAAAAAGAGTGAGAAGGAAAAAAGAGAAAAGAGAAAAGAGAGAGAAAAAATAAAGTAAAGAGTGTAGGTAAAAATATTTAAGTTTAAGTTGTATTTTATATTTTCTTCTATGATAGAAATAAATTCTTGGATGATCAAGAAGATCTATCCCTAATAGTTTTAAAGAACTATTTAACTATTATTGGATAGTTCCAGAAGAACTGTTTTTATGATATACTGCATTTGATTATTTTGTTTGCTTAGTATTTCTTTAGTTTTATAACACGTTATCATCACGATACTCTAAGTGCTAGTAGAAAATATAATTGTGTTCTTCTTTATATCTGGAAGGTACTTCAGTATTGCTATGAAGGTATTTCATTTTATATGTTATTAATATTTCAGTTAATTTATCTTTATTTTGGGTTCTGTACCATTCACTCTTCAATTTATGGCATAATTTATATTTGATGAATAGTGATATTTCGAAACTTTATTTGTTTATTTCTCCTAGATCGAAAATTTTTGGCTTATTATATTTATAAGTCTGGAATTCTTATTTCAATAGCTTTCCATAGACATGTGACAGAACTATATTTTGATGTCTAGATTAAAAGTTATAATATGGACAAAAAACAATATATATATATATATCTATATATATCAATTCATATGGATACTATGCAACAATGATATATATATGAAAATTTTTGAAGGATTTAAAATGTCTGAAGCAAATATTTCAAAACCTCAAAACTTATTTTATCAAGTTTCAAAGATCTTTGTATGGGTTAAAACAATCTGGACGCATGTGGCACAATCGTCTCAGTGAATATCTATTGAAAAATGGATATGTGAATAATACGATTTATTCATGCGTTTTTATTAAGCAATCAGAATTGAGATTTGCTATTATTGTCATCTATGTCGATGATCTGAATCTTGTTGGAACTCCTGAATAGCTTACAATAACTACTAGTTATTTAAAGAAGAAGTTTGAAATGAAAGATCTTGGAAAAACAAAATTTTGTCTTGGATTACAAATTGAGTACTTATTCAATGGAATTCTCATCCATTAATCCACATATACAGAAAAGATTTTGAATCGATTTTATATGGATAAAGCTCATCCATTGAGTTCTCATATGATTGTTCGATCACTAGATGTATGAAAGAATCCCTTTCGCCCTTAAGTACTATACCTTAGTGCTATTGGGGCTCTTATGTATCTTACAAATTGTACAAGACCCGACATTACATTTTTTGTCAATTTATTGGCAAGATATAGTTCTGCACCAAGTTAGAGGCATTGAAAAGTGGTGAAGTACATATTCCGTTACCTCCGAGGAATAACAAATTGATGTTTGTTCTATTCAAAGGGACTAGAATCAGAGTTAGTTGGCTATGCAGATGCTGATTACCTTTCTGATCCATATAAAGCATGATCATAAACTGGACATGTATTTACCTATGGTAACACTGCTATATCCTGACAATCTATGAAGCAAATACTAATTGCAACTTCTTTAAATTATTTTGAGATTATCGCAATTTATGAAGCAAGTCGAGAGTGCATTTGGTTGAAATCTATGATCCAACATCTTCAAGACAGTTGTAGACTATCATTGATCAAAGATATCTCAACGATATTATATGAAGATAATGCAATATGTATTGCACAAATTAAGGGAGACTATATCAAAGGTGACAGAACCAAACACATATCGCCAAAGTTCTTTTATGCACATAAACTTCAGAAAAACGGTGATATTGATATCCAATAGATACGTTTAAGTGAAAACTTGACAGACTTATTTACTAAAGCACTCCCAACTGTAACATTTGAGAAATTGGTACATAACATTGGCATACATCATCTCAAAGATCTTTATAATTGAAACTATCAACTTCAACTTCATACCAGATGTATGAATGAGAGAGAGTTGCAGACTGTACTCTTTTTCCTTTGCCAACAGTTTTGTTTCCCATAAGGTTTTTCTTGGTAAGGCTTTAACGAGGTAGTTTTAGTGCACCTATTTTTCTTTTGCTACGATTTTATAAGATTTCTTGTGGTGGTCATCCACGAGGGAGTGTTAGGAATAAATGGTGGATGACCGATGAGTCACCACCAAACTCATTGAAGTTGGTAGCATAATGTGCCTATCGATCCAGCCTCCCCATCTATAAAAGGGGGGGTTGAGAATGAAAAAGAGTGAGAAGGAAAAAAGAGAAAAGAGAGAAAGAACAGAGAAAGAAAGAAGAGAGAAGAAATAAGAAAGTAAAGAGTATAGGTAAAAATATTTAAGTTCAAGTTGTACTTTATGTTTTTTTTTTTTATAATAGAAATAAATTTTTGGGTGATCAAGAAGATCTATCTCTAATAATTCCAGAAGAATTATTTAACTATTATTTGACAGTTTCAGAAGAACTGCTTTTATTATATACTGTGTTTTATTATTTTGTTTGTTTAATATTCCTTTAGTTTTATAACATTTAAACTTTAAAGTTGTATTCTTGAGCTGGCCAAGGCCTAGTTCGGGATGAGCTAGGCTTAGCCCAAACTCAATTTTGCCCAAGGCCTGGTTCGAGATGAGCTAGGCTTAGCCCAAGCTCAGTCTAAAATTGAGTTTGGGCTTAAATTTTTAAGCAAGCTCAACCCATCCAAAACTCAAGTTGGGTTCAACCTGAAATAGCTCAGGCTGAATTGGCGGGCTTTAGGCTTTGCTAAGCACAATTGGTGATCATAGGTACAAGTTTTTCATTTTTACTTTATTTTTTTTTTATCTTTTGGGCTAACATAGTATCTGGACCTCTTTTTAAATCAACCATAAGCATGTGCATAGTATTGAATACCATATTGAACTCTAAGCATGTGCATAGTATTGGTAGCTCAAGGGAGTTGGTTGGCACCTTCGAAGGAGTTAGCATTTCATTAAGAATTTTTCTCCCGTACCGTGAGCTGTTTTCGTTGTGTTGGTATCGTGCAAATTTCAGCTCTTAAATAAAATAAAAAAAAACTGATCACTGGATAGGAATAATTATAAAACAGACATTGGATTCAAGATGATTTTAGTAAAAAACAATTATCACAGATGTAAACAACAATTTCGTGGCTTACTTCTATCACCCACCTTACCAGATCAAACAAATAAAGGTTCATTGAATGAATCAACTTCAGTTACCAAAATAAAGACATCTACAAAATATGACTCAAAATTTTTAAAGACTAATCCAAGGACTGAGAGTGGCAAAAATTTTGATCCAAGGATTTTTTTGGTACTAGTACTGTCAAAACAGCTCGCAGTACTGGATCCACTCCCTTTCATGAAAGCTTGAAAGTACTGCCATCCATCATGAAAGTTAAAACTCCACAAGGAAGTCAATTTCAGTAGGTCTCTAAATTGGGTATCTGTTTTGTACTGACATGAGAATGTTCATTGGCAACCAAACTTGCTTTATATAGGAACCAAACATACATTGCGGGTCATAAACCAGGAGGAATTGCAAAATGACCTAACTTAGTCCTTGGTGCCATTTGCATGAAACAGAATGAGTTAAAAGAACCCAAGGTTTTCCAAATAAATCTAAACCTGAACTAGCCTTGGTATTCAAAAATCAGTTTGATTAACGGGCTAAAGTATATGGATTATATGTTTTTGGTACTCTTTTTATTTATTTATTTATTTTATCTAATATCAATTAACGTGTATCTAATAAATCTTATGGTTGGTTTTTTTTTTTTAATTATTTAAGGGTAACATGGCATGCATTAATGGTTAGTTGGCCATGTATGATCTGAGATTGATGGAGAGAATCCTAACCCATGGATCTTAATAACTTTTTCTATAGACTCCATACTCATTAATCCGACAAGGCAACAAAGAAGTCACTTAACGTAAGCTTAACAGCCAAACCTTCATCTGTCATTCTATACAGTTTGTATAAATTCCTTCTCTCTCTCTCTCTCTATATATATATATATATATAGTCAGGCAAAGTTAGATGCTAGAAGTTTCACACTCACTATTTCTCTGCAAAGCATAGTAGCCATACGTGAAAACAATGGCAATTACGTTCATGTTCCTATGCTTTTCACTCTTCATTACTCTATCCTCTTCTGATACGTCTTTTGCCAAAATCACAACTAGGTTCCCTTCTTCTATCATTCGGTCAGAACAACTCTCTCTTTCTACTGAAAACAAGCTATACGAAACGAAGTACTTCACTCAAATACTTGATCACTTCAATTATCTCCCACAGAGCTATCAGACCTTTCAACAAAGGTATTTGATTAATGACATAAACTGGGGTGGTGCTAAGAAGAATGCTCCTATCTTCATTTACATGGGAAATGAAGGAGACATCGCGTGGTTCGCTCAAAATACAGGCTTCATGTTCGAGACAGCCCCACATTTCAAAACTCTTCTAGTCTTCATTGAGGTAGTAATTGCATTGGTTTGTCATAACCATTTGAAAAATGGAAGTAACTCGAGATTCATTTTTCTTTTTTGTTTTCTATTATAGTGCTATCAATATTCTAAGTAACCAAACATGTTAGAAGCCAAACAAGGGAGGATATTGAATTTTTTTTTTCCCAAATATGAATTGCAGCATAGGTTCTATGGCCAATCTATACCTTATGGGGGTGACAAAAATATAGCCTATAAGAATGCAAGTACACTTGGATATCTGAGCTCAACGCAAGCATTGGCAGATTATGCATCCCTTATTATTGATCTAAAGAAGAATTTGTCAGCACCTGACCGTCCTGTGGTGGTGTTTGGAGGTTCCTATGGAGGAAGTCAGTATTTTTTGTTTATCTGTATATGCATGTCTTTGGAAATAACTATAGGGTAACGTTATACAAATAAAAAATTCTTGTATAATTTATAATTTTATTACTATAATGATGTGGTTCTTAATTACATTAATTATCACTGTTGCATTATTATGGTGGAAAACTATATATGACAAGTAAAAATTGAGTAGTTGGATTTGGGTTGGACAGTTTTATTGTGGAGTTAATTGAGTTTGATGGCTTTGCAGTGCTGGCAGCATGGTTTAGGTTGAAGTACCCACATGTTACCATTGGAGCTTTGGCATCTTCTTCACCAATCCGCAATTTTGAGAATATTACATCTCCATATAGTTTCAACAACATCATCACTCAAGGCTTCCGAGTCTCTCTCTCTCTCTCTCTCTCTCTCTCTCTCTCTATATATATATATATATATATGTATTTGTATCTATATGTAATCTATATGTCTAAATTTTTTATTTCTTGTTTTGTCCAATACATAAGACATTATAGATGAGGTTACATATGCATATAAATGTATGAACCAAAAGCTACATTACTAAACATATGACAATTTTAATACAAAAATGTGTTTAAAGATTATTAATAATAAGCAAATTATTTGGGAATAATTCTAGAATAATCAAACAACCCAAAAAAAGTATTGTTTATTGTTTGCATGTAATTATTATTATTTTTGGTCTCCATGTGAAAATTCAGAGTGAGAGTGAGAACTGTTACAAGGTGATCAAAGAGTCATGGCAGCAAATTAGAGACATTGCAAACCAACCTGGGGGACTTGAGCTGCTCCGAAAATCATTCAGAATATGCAAGTAATTAAGCACTTACTTCACCGTAACCGAGTTAGCTTAATTATCTTGCAAAACAGCTTGGTAAAAATTTTGATAACAATTTTCTTAATTTTCTGCAGGAATTATATCAGTGCAGAGTCTTTGAAGATTTGGCTTGAAACAGCATATGTTTACGCGGCCATGACCGATTATCCAACTCCTTCCAGTTTTCTTAGACCCTTGCCAGCTTACCCAGTGAAACAGGTACCATTGGTTTGTACTAACAATATCCTATGATTAAACAAAAGTGACTTTTGGGTGCACTTTGATTAATCCCGGGACTTGTGCAGTTGGTCTGTTCCATAAAACTTGGATAATTACAAGATAAATAAGTTGATACTGTCTAAGAAATTTCAAACCTCAGACATTGAAGAGAGTAGACCCTCAAGTCTCAAGACTTGATTATTAGGCCAACTCCTTGAGGTAAAACAAAAGTGATTGGAATGCAAAAAGATAATACTATACAATTAAAAAATTCATACAAAATTTTTATTCAGAATGAGATGGTTAAATAAAAGCTTTTCAATTTAAATAAGACATCTATTATAATGACTTGTAAACAATTGCTATATCATTCTGACGATATTTCTGTACAAATTATCTAGAAGTTACTGTTTATAAAAGAATTTTGAATGACTCTCATTTAACTATATCATTCTAGTAATAAATTTTATATGAATTTTTAGTCTGTATAACATTACCCAAAATTTAAACTCCTAACTATGAGTTAATCATAAACAACTGCCACTTTAGCCACCTATTTTTTGTATATCAATTGTTAAATATCTTTTTAGGTTAAAAGGGCGGGCCTAGAATTTTAATTTCTTTTTGGGTGGGTTTAGAAAATCAGGTTCAGGCCTATTTCTGGGCCAGGTTGGGCTCGGGCTATAACATGTTTTGTTATAATAAAGTAATGGCCCAGATCGAATCAAACCAGCCCCATGTCCACCATAATAGAAACTAGAAAGTGGAAGTTTTGACTCTTTTTTTTTTTTTGTCCCCATTGTGCAGATGTGTAAGGCAATTGATGATCCAACGGTAGGGAATGAAAGATTTGGCAAGTTGTACGGTGCAGCTAATATCTACTACAACTACACTGGGAATGCCACGTGTTTTGATCTTTCCGGCCATTCTGACTCCCCTGGTATTGGGGAATGGACCTGGCAGGTACCAGAACATTCGTTGCCCTTTGCTTCTAAAGTCCATCCTCTTGAGATTCCAATCTACAGTAAATACTAAGGTCTTCTGATAATACCAGTGAATTAAAACTTTTATTATGTTTTTTTAGAACACCATTAATCTTGCTTTTGCTTGAGAGTGTTTACGAGTTGAGTTGGGTAGTGATCCACCAACTGAACTGTCAAGTTTAGGTTAAAAAATAATAAAATTAATTTCAACTCGATTTGAATTTGGGTCGACTGAGTTTGATCCAATGAGTTTCAATAAAGGTGGCTGGTTAGATCAGATTACTTAATGTCCTACCAACCGAATCATCAAAATTAAGTTTACAAATCTTAAAATCAAACTCAGTTTGAATTCAAATTCAAGTTGAGTCAATCGGGTTGGTGGTTCGGGTAAATTTTTAACACCCTTACTGTTGCGTCTCAAAAATTGGTGGGTGTCAAATACCATACTTAATCCGTGTGAGATCCTCCCTCCGATGTGACAGGGGAATAAAGACATGCCCTAATCCAAGAGCATCAAATAATTTCCCGTTCCTTTCATATCCAAAAAAGCACAAACTTGTTAACCCAGTCCAGGCTAAGCTAATGTCATAAGGAGGAAAAATTATTCAGTGTTATAGAGAATCACATGTTTTTGCTCTACTTCCTACATAAGGTGGATCTCACCTTTTAGGGGGAGTTAAACCAAGTCCAAGTACGTTAGAGTCCCTTCAGGAGTCAACTTTGGGTTGGGCTGCTTGGTTTGTCTGGATTAATCTCTTTTCTTTCTTTTATCTTTTATTTACCATCATGTTTGGACTTGGTTTATTTAAGCTACTTATAAAGTAGTTTTTTTGAGTAACTTTTTTTTAACGAAAAATTAATTCTCTTTCTATGATGGGTACATATAATTTAAAAGAACATAAAAACAAGATATATTAGTTGTGCTGATGTTAGTTACCTCAATTGTGTCTACCAATAGTTGATAGGTCCCAATTGAGGCGGTTAGTATTTTAGATAAATAATGTGCACTCGCCACTGATGTTAGTATTTTTAAAATGCAAATATAATAACATAAGATAAGTATCAAAATAATTATGAAAGTTCTGAAATTTATTGCAGGCTTGTACGGAAATGATAATGCCAACTGATGGTAACAATGAGGAGAGTATATTTCCAGCCTCAGTGGAATTACAATGATCGAGCCATGTTCTGCAAAGAAGCCTTCAAATTTGATCCCAGACCCACCTGGATTACCACCGAGTTTGGGGGCTACGTAAGTGTCTCACTTACAGATATATACATTTATGTGTATGTCTATAATTAATCAATGAATATACCCTAACAAAAAAATATGCAATGACTACATGTAATGCAACATGGCACCAGCCATTTTGTTGATACCATATGCTTAACTTGCAAGATTAATTTGTTTGTGTGGTACAGGATATTGAGAGGGTTTTGAAACGGTTTGGGAGCAATATCATCTCCTTCAATGGTTTAAGAGACCCTTGGAGTGGTGGAGGGTAGGATCCTCTCTCTCTCTCTCTCTCTCTCATGATCATGATCATGAATGACTTCTTTGTGATTTCTGGCAGGGTGCTAAAGAATATATCCGAGAGCATAATTGCCATAGTAGCGGAAGAAGGTCAGTGAAAAAAAAATTCATCTTTGAAAAATGATAATGCATTAAAAAAGAAAAGAAAAAAAGAAAATGGATGTCGAAGTCTCAGCTTCGGTTTTCAGAGGTTGTTGCACTCTTATAACAAATAATATATGAATAAATAAGCATTAATAATAGATTAATAATAGTAAGTTGAACGCAGTTAAATCGAAATGATATTTAGAAAATTGGGCTACATATACTAAAAAAATAGATAAAAGTTTTGGTACATCTAGAATAATATGTTAAAACACTCCTGACATATTTCATAAGATGATGCTCTCTCTCTCTCTCTCTCTCTGACTTTTACTTTAGACGCTTCTTTTGATTGTATTGTTTCATTTCCAAGCATATATCCTTATGTATTGCTGGTTTGAATTATAACAGGGGCACACCATGTGGACCTGAGGTTCTCAACAAGTGAAGATCCAGAATGGCTTCGAGAAGTGAGGAGAAGAGAGGTCAATATCATAAAAAAGTGGCTCTCTCAATACTACTACATCTTGGCTCACCCTTCTCATTAGCTTTTACATCTCCAATACATGCAGAATCTGCCTTCCATACCGCGAAATTAGACGAAGCTTGTATTCGCTTTAGACACTATTTTTACTACTAGTTAAAGTTCATTTAGCCCATGATACGTTTAAACTGCTCAAATTTAAAATTGATGGTACCGAACTTTCGTCATTTGACGTAAAACAGTGATGATCAAGCTCAGCATTGTCTAAAATTTGATGGTCTGATTGGAAATATGATAGAGAACAACATTCATAGTTTACCATAGAGGATTTGTTTTTGAATTTAGTATCTTAAACTTCAAAATTCGCATTTTTACAGTTTTAGAAAACATTTACATTAGCAATAACTTGGTCTAGAAAATTCTAATTTTGTCTAAGAATGAGTCTTTTAAGTGTCTTGTATCTAAACTTAAATTTATCATTTTTATTTGGATTAATTACAATAAAATTAAGTTTAGGATTCAAGTTCCCCTTATAAATAAGATGGAAGGACTTTGTCCTCATTAGCTTCTGTGATATTAGTAATAGAGTTTTAGTTTAGTTTTCATGCATTGACAGTGTACACTTTTTTACATAAGCGAGGTACTAAAATGTAACACGTGTTTTTTAAAATTCAAGTACAACATAAAAAAGCACGATTTGTTTGGTTAGCTTTTCAAAGGAAAAAATGCCCAAAGATCTTCTCCTCCGTAGGAATATCATTCCACTGAGTGCCTGCCCAAGATGTCCCCTTTGCAAGGTAGAAGATGAGAGTTTAAATCAGCTTCTTCTAAATTGCAGGGTTGCTTGGTTGATTTGGTGTTCGATCCTTAAGTGGTGGGGTATTGAGTGGGTGGCTCCTCCATCTTTCTATGATCTTGCTCTATGGTGGCAAGGAGTTATATTGCCAGGTATGGGGAAAATTATCTGGGAGGCTCTTTTCTGGCCACATCTTGGAACATTTGGCTGGTCAGAAATGAGTTGGTTTTCAATGGAAATAATAGAGATTGGGAAGAAACAGCCTACTTGATCAAGTTACACTTAGCTCATTGGATTAAGGCAAAAGTTGGATGGAATGATTTTTCTGTCATGGAATTCATTTATAACCTTCTAGCAGTAAAAATGTTATCTGTCAAGAAATCAAGTTGATCTCTTGCCAACTTGCTTTCAAGATCATCCTTACTGTTGGGGTGTTGATTGCTCTTTTGCTTAGGGAATTTTCACTTCTTTGTTGTGTTTGGAGGTATCTGGGGTTTTTTGCTTCCGCTGGTTTGGTTGGGGTGGTTGTTTTCTGAGGTGTTTTGGTCTGATTTGTTTTGGGGTTCATCCCATCACAGTGATGCCCCCTTGTATCTCAATCCCTCTTCATTAATAAACTTCCTTTTTGCTGGTCAAAAAAAAAATCATGATTTAGGGATACATGTCACATTCTAGTGTTCACTTGTATAAATTTTTTTTACACTGTTAGTGCATCAAAATTAAACTCGTTTGAGTTTATACTTAGTATTGGTTTTTCTTTTCATGCCTTCTGCTATTGAAGAATTAGGATTCTCCTATGAGGTATTCTGGTCTTTACCTCTCAGACATCCTTTCAAAAATCAGGCAAGTCATGCATTTTACATTTTCGCTAAAAATTTTGATATATTTATGCATCAAATTATAAGAATTTTTTAAATTGGATACATCCCGTAATGCTTTCGATTCTGTATTTTGTGCTTACACGATAACAATTCATTGGCAGCCAAACTTAACTTTACGTAGGAACCAAATGTCTGAATGGATCTCTTAAGGCTATCTTTGGAACCTAAATTTGGTGATAAAAAAGTAAAGGAAAAAAAAGTGAAGAAAAAGAGAATAATAATACTCATTTTGTTATCTTTTCCCTCATTTTTTTTTCTTTTCATTTTCTTTTCCATCATCAAATTTTTAATTCAAATATAACCTAAATGAAAACCACATTGGAGATAAACCAAGAGGAATTGCAAAATGACCTCACTTGGTTCCCCAACAAGGTGATTTAGTGAACATGCGTAGTTAGAATGAACCTCCGTTCTATTAATCAATGAATTAAACGAATTAAACGAGGCCATATTAGATGTGTTATCAAAGCTACATTTTTTTTTTATGTAAAACCCGAAATTTTCTGTGTTGTTCAAATGAGTATTGAAATCTCCCATAATTGCCCACCCTACATCCTCTCTTGCAATCTTATGTTATGGGAAAAAAACACAGTATAGTATCTTTTCTTGCGATTGTGTATAATGAAATATTTTAAATCTCTCTTTACAATTGTCAATATTTAAACCACGGTCTTACTAAACATTTAGCTCTATGTTCATATGTTTGGCTAACATCTACGTACATATAAATCGTTACTATCCTCCACCGAGACCGCAATTGCGTTCTTCCATAAAATACAGATACCCCCAGCTGTACTTCATGTGCAGCTGTACTTCACATGCAATGGTCCAAATGCCAATAAAAAAGTCATCTAAATTGAGCTCAACAGCCGACCAACCTGCTTTGTGTCTCGTCGTACTATACAAGTTGTTTTTTTGGAGATTCTCTCTCTCTCTCTCTCTCTCTCTCTCTCTCTCTCTCTCTCTCATTAGACAACGATGGAGGCTATAAGTTTTACACTCCATTTCTGTGCGCCATACATTTTAATCAATGGCAATTAGGTTCATATTCCTATGGCTTACAGTATCCAGTACTTTATTCTCTTATGCTGTCTCATCTGCCAAAATTACACCTAGGTTCCTTCTTTGATCTTTTGGTCAGAACAACTCTCTAATTCTACTAAAAACTGGCTTTACTAAACCAAGTATTTCACTCAAATACTTAATCACTTCAACTATGTCCCAGAGATCGAACTTTTCAACAAAGATACTTGATTAATGACATAAACTGGGGTGGTGCTAAGAAGAATGCTCCAATGTTCGTTTACACCGAAAATAAAGGAGAAATCGAGTGGTTCACTCAAAATACAGGTTTCATGCTCGAGAGTGCCCCACATTTCGAGGCTCTTCTAGTCTTCATTGACGTAATAATTGCTTTGGTTAATTTGTCATAAGAAAATGTTTATAATGTATGGTACATTTAAGTGCTCCGTTAAAGGTAGAAGAAAAGTGGTCAAATGCAAAGTGTCACAGCACCCATTTGAAATACCCAAATAATACTTTTTTTTTTTTTTCATATTCCTTTTTTTTTCTTTTCCATCTATACTATCGGTAACCAAACAGTTTGGTGAAAAAACAATAGAGACCAAACAAGAAAGGATTTACTTCCTGCTTTGGAAAATATGAATTGCAGCATAAGTACTATGTACAATCTATACCTTATGGGGGTGACAAAGATATAGGCTATAAGAATGCAAGTACACTCGGATATTTGAGCTCAACATAGGCATCGGCAGATTATGTAACCCTTACTATCGATTTAAAGAAGAATTTGTCAGCACCTGTCTCTGCTGTTCATACCCATTGTCAAAGCCAAACCAAAGACGGTAGTCTCCAGTCGCAAGACTTTCGAGAAGTAGGCTACCAAAATTATCTGTCGACTACCGTTTGTCAAGGTTAGTGATTGCCAAACCTTGACAATCGGTACTCCTTATCCTCTATAAATAGAGGGTTGAGTTAAGGAAGAAAGACAGATCGAGCAAGCAAGATCAGAGAGAGTTTTAGAGAGTTTTTGTGAGAATTGTAGAGTAAAGAGAGAACTGTGAGCCTCCTTCTTCTGCTTTGTAAATTTTCTCTCTGTGAATAGTGAATTTTTCTTCTCCAATTCATTGCTTTGTGAGTGTGTATTCGATTTCTAGTACAACAAATAGTATCAGAGCCTGGTCAGAGTCACTAGAGCCAAAAAAATTAATTTTTTGCTCATTACCCATAAATCAAATTGCTCAAAATTATGTTTCAATCACACTAGTGTGTTCGTCTCGACGATACGAGTTCAACCGCGCAAACCGCGTCAAACACGGAGCTAAATCGAGCTCGTACGAGTTGGTCAAAATTTTTTTTTGACAAGTCTACGCGGGCAACGTCATCGAAGCCAAAGAAGAAATAGTGATATCATTACTAACATCATCATTACGTCATTAGTGACATCATTATTGACATCATCACTGCATCATCAGTGACATCAACTCCTAGTCAACTACCACGTCAGCACCTAGTCAGTTGTCATGTCATCGTCCAGTCAGCAGCAGTTACCACGTCATCAAAACTTTTTTAAAATTACAGTTTGGCCTAAAAAAATTTTCAAAATTATATTTTGACCCCAAAAGATTTAAAAATTATAGTTTGACCCCAGAAATTTTTAAAAATTATAGTTCAGCCCTTGAAAACGTAAATTTTTTAGTTAAGCCCTTCTTATGGTTTTTTACCGTTCAGGACCAACCGTACACTCTATTTTGATAAATTCTACTTCTGTAGTACTGTTCAAATCAATTGGAGAGTAAATTGATGGAGAACTCAACAGCGAAGGCTTGATCAGACTAACGACCACTAATTATTTAATGTAGAGGCCAAGAATGGAGGATATTTTAAATTTGAAAAAAATTTCGAAGCCTTTTGATCATAAGGGTGTTAAACCAGAGATGACAAAGGCTGATGAATGGCTCAAGATGAATAAGAAGACCATTACCCAAATTCGACAGTGGATTGATTATAGTGTATTCTATCATGTAGCATAAGAAACAGATGCATATGCTCTTTGGAAGAAATTGGAGAGCATGTACCAGTCAAAGAATCCGCAGAATAAAACCCTCCTGATGAGACGAGTTATAAATCTCAAGCTGAAGATTGGTATTTCTATAGCCGAGCACATAAGTAAATTCTAGAACCTAGTGAACCAACTTACATCAACAAATAGGGTTCTGAATGATGAAGAACAGGCGGCCCTATTACTTGGCTCCTTACTAGACAATTGGAAAACATTAGTAGTCACGTTGAGTAACTCCGCCCCAAATGGAAAAGTATCAATGGAAATGGTTAAAGACACACTCTTTAGCTAAAAGTCTAGAAGAAAAGAGATTGGCCTAGATCAATCACATGTCCTCATAACAGAGAGCTGAGGAAGATTCTAAGGTGGAGGACAAAGCTAAGGTAGAGGTAGAGGTAGAGGTAGAGGCAAAAGCAGAAGTAAAGGAAGGTCATGGGATCTTGGCAGATCTAGTGATAAACATGACAAGTTTATCTGCTATCATTGTGGCATTGAAGGTTACATGAAGAAAGACTATTGAAAATTAAAAAAAGGAGCGAGGTCAAGGTAGTCACAGGCAAAACAAGGAAGATGGTGAAACCCTAGTCACCATTAAAGGAGATGTCGTAGTACTTTCTATGGAAGAAGAGACATGGCTTCATGTTACCATTAATGGGTGGTAGATACAGCAGCCTTCTACCACGCCACTCCCCACAGGAAGTTCTTTACCACGTATAAAGTTAGAGATTTTGGTACTGTAAGAATGGAGAATACCAGTTCATCAAAGATTGTGGGAATTAGTGATCTTTGAATTTAGATAAACATTGGCTGCATGATGGTGTTGAAGGACGTCCGACATGTGCCCGACCTACGACTCAATCTTATTTTTAGGATAGCCCTCGATCAACAGGGCTATGCCAACCATTTCAGCAATGGCACCTGGAAGCTAACAAAAAGTATCATGGTTGTTACTCGAGGACACATCTGTGGCACACTATGCAGAACTCATGTGAAGGTTTGTTCAGGCAGCCTTAATGCAGTTAAACAGGAGGTGTCGCCAAATCTCTTGTATAAGAGACTCGGCCACATAGAAGAGAAAGGGTTATTCACATTGGTGAAAAAGGCTCTCATTCCAGCAAATAAGGAGATTGCATTAAACCTATGCGAGCATTGCCTGTTTGGCAAGCAATATCGAGTCTCATTCAGTTCCTCCACATGGAGAAGATCAGAGTTATTGAGCCTACTACACTCTGACGTTTGCGGTCCTATAGAAAAAGAGTCATTAGGCTGTAACAGGTATTTTGTTACCTTCATAGATAATACTCCACGGAAGGTGTGGGTGTATTTTTTGAAGACCAAGGATCAAGAACTTGAGTACTTCAAGATCCTCCATGCTATGGTGAAAAGAGAGACTGGCAATAAATTAAAGTGCCTCAGGACAGATAATGGAGGCGAGTACACATCCAAGGAGTTCAAGGTATACTGCTCAGAACATGGTATCCGCCACGAGAAGATGGTCTCACGTACCCCACAGCGTAATGGAGTAGCCAAGAGGATGAATCGGGCCATTGTGGAAAGAACTCGGTGTATGCTCAGTAAGGCTAATTTGCTAAAGCCATTCTGGGGTGAAGCTGTTCGTACTGCCTGCTAGCTTATTAATAGATCACCATCAGTACCGTTGAAATTCAAAATTCCAGAGATGGTGTGGACTGACAAGAAGGATGCCTCCTACTCTCACCTGAGAGTGTTTGGGTGCAAGGCATTTGTACATGTGTCCAAAGAACAAAGGCAGAAGCTGGGCTTGAAGTTCATTCCATGCATTTTCATTGGCTATGGAGATGAAGAGTATGGATACAGATTGTGGGATCCAACAACGAGGAATGTCATCAGAAGTAGGGACGTGGTGTTATAAGAGGACCAACTCTACGAGGACTTTGCAAAATCTAAGAAGTCAAGTTCCAGTGCTCCAGGAGATATATGTAATCCTGCTCTAGTACAGTTTGCCACAGATACTGATGGAGTGCAGGATAAAAAAGATGAAGAGGAAGAGGGTGTTGAGCAGGGGAGCAGCAACCCCCTCCACCAGAAGAAGAAGAACTCCCACAGTCAGTTGGTGAGGTGCCTTCCCAGATTGAAGAGCCTCAGCCAAGGAGATCAAAGAGAGGCCGACCACTGATTCCATTAAGGAGATATTCGAAATCAAACTACATCTTGCTGATAGATGTGAGGGAGCCAAAAAATTTTCAAGAAGCACAGACTCATATGGATAAGGGCAAGTAAATGCAAATCATACAAGAAGAGATGAGTTCCTTGCAAAAGAATCAGATCCATAATCTGGTAACGCTTCCCAAAGGAAAAAAAAGTCTTGAGAAACTAGTGGGTGTTCAAACTAAAGAAAGATAGCAGCAGAAAGCTAGTGAAACACTGTTAGAGATCAAATTTTTCTAAAATAAATATAACAAGTGGAATTAAATAATCCAGCTAATAGTGTAAGGTTTTTAGTAACGTTACACATTGCTTAGATTATGTAATTTCAAAAGTCAAATTCCATCCACATAAACAAAATTAATTAAATCAATAAAAGCTCTAAAGTGCTACAAAAGCAATAAATAAAAAAGGGTGTCATGCTTAAAAAAAAAGGGTCTTGTTTGTGTTGATGCTGATAGGACATGTAGCACTATTTTAATTTTAGTGTGAACCCCTATGCTTGTAATTAAGTCTTCAAAAAAAAAAAAAAAGGTAATGTTAAAAACATGGGCCACCTGTTTGTGACAGTACATGGGATAACATTAGTTTTCAATGTTGCAGAGAAAACTTTTTGATAAGATTTGACCAAACATATATCCATATATATATATATATATATATGATACAAATCTTTGCAAACGTGAGAGAGAGTTTTGTAAAATTCTATTACTTTCTTGTTTGTTTAAAAAGTCAACGCGTGTCAAAGAGAAGATTAGTTCTTCGCTCCTCACTCACAAGTGGGTCTCCTCCAAACAACCCATGATCAGAAAATTCTAGAAACACAAACGTGGGGGTGGGCATTAACCATTACCCACGTCCCAAATCTCGTCTCCCATGTTTCACAAATTTCCCACTACCGATTGAAATGGTATCAGTTCCCAAGCATCATTATAAAACCAACACAAGATCTCAAAGTGGAAAAAAAAAAAAGAAAAATGAGAAAAAAGTTACAGAGAAGAAAAAAAAAAGGAGAGACGAAGAACAGAAAATTAGAAGAGGAAGGAAAGAAAAAAAAAAAAAAAACAAAAGAAGGCAATGGCTGAGAACAAAAAAAAAAAAAAAAACAGAGAGACAGAGAAGGAAATACAAAGCAACTAGTACAAAATCAGAGAGATCAAAAGAAAGAAGAAAGATTATATGATCTAGAAAGAGAAAGTAAGAAAGAAAAAAAATCTTACTTGTTCAGGTATAATACTTTTCTTCCTTTTCTTTTTGACAAAAAAAATACTTCTTCTCCCTTCTTCTCTCAGAGTCTGCATCTTCTGTTCTTTCCTAAATAAATTCTCTCCTTGTTTTTTCTTTTTCAATTGTTCTCTAAGTCTTTTATTTTATATAGAAGTCAGTTTAAGTGTTTGAGTTTGTCTTGAATCAGTTTAAGTGTTTGAGTTTGTCTTAAATCCTAAAAATACTCAAAATCAATTTTATCTTAACAAAAAAAGGATTGGAGTAATCTGTGACAATCTTTACAAAATCTTAAGCAGACTTTTATATAAAATATATATTATATATATATATCATCCTACATCTTAAGTCCATAGTTTAATTTATGAACTTTTGCCCCTTTGTGACTTCAAAGTTTAGATTTAAATTTTTGGCTTATGCATTGACGGCTTAGATGCCCTCACAATTTCAAGCGGCTCCATGACAGCTTGTACGCCCTCAATTTTTAGCTTCTATGGCTTTATGGTAGCTCTCATGCCCTCAAATTTAACTCTCTAAGGCTTTAAGATGGCCTTCGTGCCATCAAATTTCAGTTTCTAAAGTTCAAAGATGGCGACGTGTCCTTAATTTTAAACCTCTAAGGCTCCCTGATGGCTCACGTGCCCTCAAAATTTAAGGCTCCAAGACTCTACGATAGCCTATGTGCTCTTAATTTCAAGCCTCTAACGTTTTGAAATTACCCAGCGCGGCCTCCAATACAAAGCCGTTTAAGGCCAAAATTCTACACCTGTGTCTCTTTAAGGCCAAAAACAAAATGAATTATCAAGTTGGTGGCAATTTCGTTCAAGTCATGTCATGATGAGAGCTATCTATGAATACCATGACTCACAAAAAAAAAAAAAAAAGGAAAAATGTCTGTTGCTATTAAATTTTCAGCGAGGCTATTAGTTGCAAATAAAACAAGGATTTTGCTTCCTATTGTAATAAATGCTTCTGAAACTTACCCAATTTGGTTGTGAAACTTAAGCAATTTGGAAATTCGGCTGCAATGTAGTGCACTGTAAATGCAATGTGATGAAAAGGCCTAATAAGGCTTTAAGATTTTCAGCCTATTTAAAGATGCAACATTGGTCTTTGAAGGCCTAAATTTCAAAGGCTTCCAGACTCTCAATTGCAGCCATTTCTTGGTCTTATTTCAAGGCCCAAAGAACCTAGCCCAATAAGGGTTCAATTTGCAGGCCAATAACAACCCAACTCTATGTTCTTTTAAAGACCCATGCTCTAAGCTTGCTGAGCCACACACTTTTGGCCCAAATTCTTTTGAAGACCTAGACTTGAGAAATTAAAGGCAACTCAAATTTCTGGCCCAATTCTTTTTGCCCAGATTTCTATATTATTAAGACTTGGGTCTTAAAATATGCAGCACATGTACATGCCTGAATTTTGACTCAATTGTTGAGGCCTAAATTTCAAAGTATTTAAAATTCTAGCCCAGTCCATGCTAAAGTTGCTAGAAATGATGGTGAAATATAATTTATTTTTTTTTCATCACATTAAAAAATTATTAACATTAAATATTATTTTTTTTTAAGAACTACGATCGACTTGATTCCAGTCCGGACTTGTCCTGACTTGGATATGTAGGCAACCTATTCAAATGGGTATAGTCACAACCTTATGAACCTAAAATGTTCACGTAAATTAAATAAATAAAAAAAGTAAATAAACATTATTTTCCTAAGAATTATGACAGACTTGATTCCAGTTCGGTTTTCTCCCAACTCAAATACGTAGGCAACCCACTCAAATGGGTACAGTCTTATCCTTTATAAATCCAAATATTCACTTAAAGTAAACAAAAAAAAAAAAAGTTACATCCTATTAAGTTGGAATCAAAGGGTATTCTCTTGAAATAAGAGATTGTAATTAAGAGATACGTTATATCTTGAATGGGTCTGACCTACACTTTAAGAATTCATCTGATATATTATTATATGAGTGAGATTATGTTAAGTGGTTGTTCAATTAAATATTACTTGTTAATATTTTTGCTTAACATAGTTTTTGGCATGCCCAGGGGGACCCATTCTCCTTTTCATCTCCAACTTAAAGATTCATTATTTGGTGTTACCTTTACAGGAATTGCAATGGCACCAAAAATTGTGATCTACTTTCACAAAATCCAAGCAGTAGCACATGGAGCTACTAAACTAGGTGGTTACCGCACAACTTTTACACTTGACTGCCCGTCCTTGGCCATCACCCAAGTTGCTTCCAAATTCACTCCAATCTTGGCCGCTTCGAAAGCCGTAAAAAGAGAGTGCACAAAGGCAACTCCGGTAGTGGTATCCAAGGTCATTTCAAAGAAGCGCAAGACTTTGCACAAGAAACGTGGGAAAGCCCTTGCAAAGAAATTGGTTAAAGTTGAAACTGTTGTTGTTAAGACAGAGCCAAAGGCTGAGGCTCAACTACTTCCAAACCAAATTTGGATTGGGTCAATCCCAATTGAGTTGCCTTCTACAATGTCTGTGATGGCAACATCGATTCAGGAAGACGAGAAAATGCCTAGCCCTTCTCCAAAGGTAGAGGTGGGGAAGACTCCTAAGAGAATTGAAGTTCTGTCAAAGCCTAAGAATGTTAAGCTCTCTACAGTATCAACTAAATGAGCAAAAACTTTCAAACTCTCTAAGGGGTCAACTTCGACTACCACAGAGAACAACAAGAAAGGCAAAAGGCCAAAGAACAAAAAGGGATTAAAAGGTAAAGAACAGATACCTCAAATCCCTAATACTCCAGAGGCAGTTCTGTATGCACTTTTTACTTTTAGCGCCGAGAAGTCTAAAGGTGCTAAGTCAGAAAAGGAAAAAGAGAAATGGGAATTCTTTTCAGGTTTTCTACTGGCAAAGGAAATGCAACATGTACATGAGGTACCCTTTATGCCAGCAGATAATATAAGGCTCTACAATGGTCCAGTTACTCGGTCAAGGGCACAAGTTATGCCAAAATCCACTCTTGAAGAGTCAAGCATTTCAAAAAAGCCGCCTAATAAAAAATAACCAACTGTGACGTTTGAAGAATCATCAATGTCAAGTGGAGTAGAAAGCCCAAGGAAGTCAATGAGCTCAGTAGCAAGTTGCGAGAATCCTCTCTATGGAGATTCAGAATCTCTATTTAAGGAAGATGATTTTCCACCTGAGTTGATTTCTAAATTTCAAAAGGTGACAATTGAAGAAGAATCCCAATGTACGGATATGCCCGTGCTCATGACTGGTACAACCAGCTTTGAAGAACAAGTACAAAAAATGCAACGAAAATTGGCCGAAAAAGATGCTGAAATTGCTGCTTTGGTTGCTCAAGTGGCTACTCAAGCAAGTACATCAGCACAAGAACATATGCACCCTTCTGAGCAAGCTCAAACATCGGTAGCACCAGTAGTGCAAGCTGATCTGAGAAGATTGATGGCTGAGGGGATCAGGAATTTTCAAGCAACTATGACTCCTCCAGTAGTTAGATATTGTAAACCATACCCTACTCATTACGATACAATTCCATTCCCTCCTGGTTATCAGAAATCCCACTTTGAGAGAATCAATGGGTCACCGCAAGAACATTTAGCCCATTTTTATTCTGCCAGTGAGGAGTCAGCTTAATCAGACGCCTTATTGATAAGGCAATTTGTACAATCCCTCAAAGGATCAGCGTTCACCTGGTACACACAGTTATAACTAGGTTCTATCCTTACTTGGGATGACATGCAAGGGCATTCTTGGCTCAATTTGTAAGTTCAAAGAAAAAAGTATCCATCATCGATCTAGCAGACGCTAGGCAAAAGTCAAATGAAAGTGTAAATGATTTCATCACGAGATGGGGAAGTTTAAACCTTCAATGTTCAGAGAAGTTAATTGAATAGTCTGCTGTACAAATGTGTTATAACAACTTGTCACCAGAAATAGCAACATTTGTGGGCACTGCAGAGCCCCAAACATTTGACGCACTAGTCTCAAAGGCCAGCAATGTTGAAAGATAAATTGCTTGACAAAAGAGTATGACTCAAAAACCAAAAACTTCAGATGAAAGAAAGATTGAAAGTACAAAGAAGCCAATGAAGAAAGGAGAATCAATGGCTACATTTGTTAATACGAAGGAAAACAACAGTGGTAGAAATAAAGAGCAGGCAAAAAGACCTTCTTTGAAAGAAAGAAAAGAGGTGAAATACAGTTTCCAGGATGATGATGTGGAGGCTATCTTGATGATGATGTGGAGGCTATCTTCAAGCAGTTGATGAAAGAAAAAGTTATAAAGTTACTTGAACCAAAGAGACCTTTCGAAGTTGACAAAATTGATGATCCAAAGTATTGCCCTTATCATAGAATTATTAGTCATCCACTCAAAGAATGCTACGTTTTGAAAAATGTCATTCAAGTAATGATTAAAAATGGGGAACTTGTTATTGAAGAGTCTTCTCCTTCTAAGGAAGCTGCTGCAACTTCAAACACTATATCTTTGGTTGAGGACGACAAAGATAATTCTTTTCCCACAGTTTCACTCCCTGAGGGGGGAATTTGAGTACCATTCCAAATTAATGGTGAAGTCTTGTATGCTTATGCTTATCCTAGTATGCTTCGTGCAGGCAATCCGGGAATACCTACATTTTATGAAGTTATGACAGAACCTAACTTGAATGTTTGGAATGATACTTCGGGGTCAGAAGTTGAAAGTGTTGATGAATGGCAAACATGTATTAGCAAAAGGACAAGGAAGATGCTATTGGCTGCTGCAAAATCTTTAAAGCGCTCAAATATGGTTGTTGAAAGGCAAAAACCAACAGGGGGAAAGTTAATAAAGAAGAACAAAAAGAAGAAGTCTTCAAAGAAAGTCAAACTTCCTCTTGAGGTAGAAAACATTCAGCCTACTAGAGTACCAATAACACTTTCTGAGTATTTACCAGTTGAATTTTTCAAAGATAAAAGCACTGAAGAGAATAAACAAGTTGCTCAAAGCTATATGGTGGAAATTAAAGAGAATGATACTCTGAATCAAGAAGCGGATGAAATAACCTTGTGCTCTGGTTGACGTCTTCCGTCACCACAAAAGCAGCAATAGAAAAAGTCTCCTTTTTCTTCAGAGTCATCAAAATCTGATTTACCCACAACTAAAAAAGTAGGAGAGTCTCCTAAGATATATGCAAAGCCTTGTTCCCGGAATGCACCACCTCCAGTTAAATATGATGTCTTAGTACATCTTAAGCGTATTCCGGCCCTACTAAGTGTTTACGATGCCTTACAATTATCAAAGGAGCTTAGAAAGGCATTAATTCAAGCTTTAATCAGCCCTAACCTCTATGCCGATGAAGTCAATTCATTACCAATGAGAGAACTTTGTGCTGAATGTATGGCTTCCATCACTTATACTGACAGTGATTTACAACTTGGGTCAAAGCATCACAATCGTCCTCTTTATGTCTCTGGGACTATTGGAGATATTTTAATTACCCGAATCATGCTTGATTGTGGATCTGCAGTAAATTTCTTGCCTTTAAAGATACTATAATTGATAGGCATGTCAGTTCGCCAGTTATCATCGTCAAATTTGACCATCCAAGGGTTCAACCAAATGGGACAAAAGGCATTGGGCACTATTGAACTACAAATGCAATTTGATGAGTTGCATACATCGGCATTGTTTCATATTATTGATGCTGATACCTCATATAATGCTTTGTTAGGTCGTCCCTGGATTCATGTGAACAAAATTCTTCCCTCAACACTCCACCAGTGTTTCAAGTTTGTGATATAAGAAAAGGGTGAGCCAGTTGAAAAGAAAATCATTGCTAATTCTAACCCTTTTGGCATTGATGAGGTAAATTATGTTGATGCAAAGTTTTATACAATCAAGTCTCCAACTCCTTCTCGTGCAAATGAGGTTAAAAAGGAAAAGAAAAAGGAAGATTTTGAGTTTGCAGCTTTACCATCTTCATCAAAAATCAAAAGTGTCCAAATCAAAGTGAACTCCTCAAAAAGAAGAGAAAGAAGTTCAGCTTCAAAAGTGTCAAAGTCAAAATTTGTCTTGAAATGTATAGTGAAGGCTCGACAACAATCAGAGCAGGTGGCTATGATGTCTGTTCAAGATACTTCAGCTCATGAGACAATGGCAACATTAACTACAAGTTACACTTGTCCTTTTTGGAAAATAAATCAATCAATTCCAGAAAGTTTGGTGATTACAACCACATTCGAGGAGGATGGGAGTCATGATAGGCATGTTGTCTATCAAAAGAAGACATTAATACTCATATCAGCATCTTTAGTTGGTCCATCAAAATTGAAGCCCAAGAAAAAGAAGTTTTTCTCCAAACAAGAAAATAGGAATGTCCTTGTTCGTCAAGAAAATGACATGCTCAAAGCTGTTTTTTCTGAGCCTACAGTTTTCACAGACCAAGAGAAAGCAATGTTTGTGGGTGATAATGATGAAATCAAGACGCGAGTTTCAGTCTTTTAAAGACTTCAAGGTTTTTCTAGTTCTAAGCCTCTAAAATTCAAAAAGAACAAGAAGTGGAAATTAAAAAAGAAAATGCAAAAAGATGTCAAGACCAATTTCATTGTGAAGGCTGACAAAGAAGGTAAAGTTGATGAAAACATAGAGGAGATTGCACAAGTTAATTGTGTATCTTTTGAAGAAAATATGCCAGAAGACTCCTCTAGTCAAGAACAGGATGTCCATCTTATACAAAATGAGCTGCTAGAGAATCAACATGTCAATGAAAATACTACAGAAGTGGAAGAGATTGTTATCTCCTCTACAATTAGTATTTCAATTGAACCTCATCCAAGAAAAGATACAAGTAGCCCAATTGAAGAAGAAAAGTCATCAATCAATTCTTTACTCCAATTGTGGAATTGTATAAACTCCTGGGAGCTTAAAAAGGAAGAAATTCGAGATGTTGGATATACTTCAGATACCGAGGTAGTGAAGTACTCTCGAAATTGGGTAAGGTTTCAAAGTCATGCACAAATGCTTACAGGGTACCAGTCAGATGATGAACTATGGTTCTGACCTAGTAGATACCCTAAAATATGGAATTTCTTCGATCCTGATGAAGATGATTTTCTGTACAATCCTAGAAGTCCATACAACAACTCTCCAGTACGAACGTATGATGTGGAAAGTATAGGTAGTGACCACTGTTGCTACAATGACATCATGTCATGTGATGAAAATCTGGAAGAGACTGCACAAGTTAATTGTGTCTTCATTGAGGAACACCCATCAACAGACTCTTCTACTCAAGAGAAAGACAACAGTTCAATGGATGAAGATTCCTCTGAATTTATTGAGATAATTTAACCTGCACCACCTCAGATAGAAGATGGTGGCCAGGCCACTGTTGATGAACTCAAAGAAATTAACTTTAAAACTGTTGAAGATCCTAAGCTTACATTTGTCAGTTCTCTTCTCTCCAAAGAAGAATTAATTGCCTATCGAAGTCTTCTTTGGGAATATC
The DNA here is from genome assembly GCA_033060915.1 of Euryodendron excelsum. Lineage (NCBI taxonomy): Eukaryota > Viridiplantae > Streptophyta > Magnoliopsida > Ericales > Pentaphylacaceae > Euryodendron > Euryodendron excelsum. Next base: position 26,821,308 of record CM065392.1, read on the forward strand.
GAGATGTATTTGCTTGGGGATATCAAGAAATGCCAGGATTAGATCTTAAAGTTGCAGTTCATTAATTATCCATCTCAAAAGAAAAACTCCCCGTAAAGCAAGCTCAACGTCGTTTTCGACCAGAGCTAATGGTGCAAATAGAAGATGAGGTTGAAAAATTGATAACTGCCGGTTTTATCCGATAAGTTCAATATCCAACTTGGCTCGCAAATATTATGCCAGTTAAAAAGAAAAGTGGACAAGTTCGTATCTGCATAGATTTTAGAGATCTAAACGACGCATGTCCAAAAGATGAATTCCCGCTCCCAATCACTGAGTTGTTAGTAGATGCAACTACTGGATTTGGTGCTTTATCCTTTATGGATGGGTTTCCAGGATATAATGAAATAAAAATGACACTTGAAGATGAAGAGCTTACTGCCTTCTGCACTCCTAAAGGGATATTTTGTTATACAGTAATGCCTTTTGGATTGAAAAATGCAAGAGCCACTTATCAGCGAGCCATGACAGTTGTCTTTAAGGACATGCTCCACAATACACTTGAATGTTATGTGGATGATTTGGTTGTTAAAACCAGAAAAAGCGCTCAACATTTAAACGATTTGAGAAAAGTTTTCGAAAGACTTCGAAAACACCAACTCAAAATGAACCCTTTGAAGTGTGCATTCATGGTAACATTTGAAAAATTTCTTGGCTTTATTGTCAAACACCGAAGAATTGAAATTGATCTCACAAAAATCAAAGCAATTTTGAAAATGCCTCCTCCTCGTAACTTGCGTCAATTACGTGGACTTCAAGGAAGATTGGCTTACATAAGGAGGTTCATCTCAAATTTATCAGGACGGTGTCAACCTTTTACCAGATTGATGAAAAAAGATGTTCCTTTTGTATGGGATCAAAGTTGTGAAAATGCTTTTAATAGCCTTAAGGAATATTTGACAAAACCTCCAGTTTTAATGGCTCCAATCAAAGGACGAGCATTAATTCTATTTATTGCAGCTCTTGAACGCTCTTTGGGGGCATTTCTTGCCCAAAATAATGACGATAAGAAAGAAAATGCTTTGTACTACATCAGTCGAACACTTGTCGGGGCACAGCATAATTATTCTCCCATTGAAAAAATTTACTTAGCATTAATCTTTGCTGTCCAAAAGCTAAAGCATTATTTGCTTGCGCATCTCGTTACATTAATTTCAAGAGCTGATCCATTGAAATATTTGATGTTTAAACTATTCTTGTCTGGTCGACTAGCCAAGTGGTCCTTTCTATTGACAGCGTTTGACATCACTTTTGTGCCTTAAAAAGTAATAAAAGGTCAAGCACTTACTGATTTTCTTGCAGCACATCCAGTGCCCGATAACATGCAATTACCAGATGACTTCCCTAATGAAGAAGTGTTGACAGTTGTGGTTTCATCATGGCAATTGTTCTTTGATGGGGCATTAAGAAGGAAAGGAGCGGGGCAGGCATTGTTTTCATGACTCCTTCCGAGGGTTTAATTCCATATTCATTCTCTCTTTTGAATAATGTGGCAGAGTACGAAGCCCTAATCATTGGTCTAGAAATAGCATTGGAAATGCAAATTGACTATTTACAAGTGTATGGTGATTCTCAATTGATCATCAAATAATTAAACGACGAGTATCTTTTCACCAAAGAGCAAAATATCTAGTTTCTCAATTTCAAGAGATTCATATTGATCATGTGCCCAGGTCATAAAATGATAAAGCTGATGCATTGGCTAATTTCGTAGCATCTTTGACTTTACCCGAACAAAAGGATATACAAATCACAGTCGGGGAACGTCATCTGCTACCCTCAGCACTCGATCGCATTGATGAAAGAGAAATTACAAATGCAGTAATCGTTTGTGAAATTGAAGAAGATCCAGATTGGCGTCAACCATTCATTGATTATCTCTTACATGGAAGATTGCCAATTGACCCAAAGAAAAGAGTTAATCTCCAACGACGAACTCTTCAATTTGCATATCTGAATGACACTTTGTATAGAAGGTCTTTCAGAGGAATCCTTCTAAGGTGTTTATCAAAGGAAGAAGCTGCTCAAGCCTTTTATGAAACTCATAGTGGAACTTGTGGTGCACACCAAGTTGGCCCTGAACTTGCAAGGCAATTAAAAAGGTTAGGTTACTATTGGCCAACCATCGTTCAAGATTCAATGAAGTTTGCCAAAACATGTAAGGTGTTCCAGCTTCATGGAGATTTCATACATCTACCTCCATAACCACTTCATCCTTCTATGTTGTCATGACCCTTCGAAACTTGGGATCTAGATGTTATGGGTCCTTTCAAACCCCCATCTTCACGTTCTCACCAATATATATTGGCCTGGACTGACTATTTTTCGAAATGGGCTGAAGCAGTACCATTAAAAGAAGTGAGGACTATTGATGTTCATAAATTTCATTAGGAGTTACATAATATATCGTTATGGAATTCCTTCAAAAATCATTTCAGACAATGCTCTCTATTTCAAAAGTGCAGTAATCACAAAGTTGACTGAAAAATTCAAGTTTCAACATGGACGTTCTACAAGTTATAATCTATCTTCAAATGGTCAAGCAGAAGCTTTCAACAAAATGCTCAGTAAAATCCTTAAAAAGATGGTCTCAAAGAATAAAAGAGACTAGCATGAACGTCTTCCTGAAGCTTTATGGGCATACAGAACAACTGTCCGAACATCTACTGGTTGCACACCATATAGCCTTGTTTGTGGTTCAAAGGCTATACTTCCATTAGAAGTGCAATTGCCATCCCTCAGAATTGCTACTCAACTCACAAATCCAGATGATAATGCTAAAATCAGATTAGCAGAGCTTGAGGCACTTGATGAGAGAAGGCTTAATGCCTAGCAAAGACTTGAAATCTACCAAGTCCAAGTGGCCGGTTCTTTTAACAAGAAGGTCAAATACCGATCTTTTTCGTTGGGTGATTTGGTTTTAACAGTGAAACGGCCAGTTGTCATTACAAAAAGAATGAAAGGAAAATTTGAAGCAAAATGGGAAGGGCCATATGTTATCACTAAAGGGTTTCCCAAAAGAGCATATGAACTTTCAGATTCAGAAGGCAAATGTATTTATTCCTGTGTTAACGGAAAATTCATTAAGAAGTTCTATGCTTAAGAGAAAAAGAAGAAGCTCCTTGTCGCATGAGCCTAAATTGCATGATGCCTCTCAAGCTCCTTGTCGCACGAGCCTAAACTGCATGATGCTTCCTAAGCTCTTTGTCGCACGAGCCTAAACTGCATGATGCCTCTCAAGCTCCTTGTTGCACGAGCCTAAACTGCATGATGCTTCCTATGCTCCTCGTTGCATGAGCCTAAACTGCATAATACTCCTGCCTCACATGAGTTTAAACTGTGAGGGGCTGCACAAAAAAAAAAATTCATTGAACTACGGATGACTTGATTCCAATCCGGACTTTGTTCCTAATTCGGATATGTAGGCAGCTTGAAATTTTTATTTCAAGTTCAATCACTTTAACAAAGGAAATATATGTTTTTCAAAGTTGAAGTACATTTTGACTTGATTCTAATCCGGACTTTGTTCCCGATTCGGATATGTAGGTAGCTTGAAATTTTTATTTCAAGTTCAGTCATTATTTCAAAACAAAAAAAATGTTTTCCATAAGTTGAACTACATTTTGACTTGATTCCAATTCGGACTTTGTTCCCGATTCGGATATGTAGGCAGCTTGAAATTTTATTTCAAGTTTAGTCATTTTAACAAAAAAAAAAAAAAATTTATGTTTTCCAAAGTTGAACTACATTTTGACTTGATTCCAATCCGGACTTTGTTCCCGATTATGATATGTAGGCAGCTTGAAATTTTATTTCAAGTTCAGTCATTTTAACAAAAAAAAAAAATTTATGTTTTTCAAAGTTGAACTACATTTTGACTTGATTTCAATTGGGACTTTGTTCCCGATTCGGATATGTAGGCAGCTTAGAATTTTTATTTCAATTCAGTCATTATTTCAAAACAAAAAAATGTTTTCCACAAGTTGAACTACATTTTGACTTGATTCTAATCTGAACTTTGTTCCCGAGTCGGATATGTAGGCAGCTTGAAATTTTTATTTCAAGTTCAATCTTTATTTCAAAAAAAAAGAAAAAAGAAAAAAAAAGTTTCCAAAACTGAGCTACGTGAGACTTGATCCCTTACAGCTCAAAACATTATTGTTTTGTCAATGATGTGTCAAATTGTGAAATTGATGAAATTCTCACATTCTAAATCAACATTAAATAAAATGGAATAATTGAACTAGTAAAAACAGAAGTTCAAATAAACATGAATAAAAAAATAACTACTCATTCTTTTGTAAAAAATAAATTCAAAGAGTGTTGGATATTGTGAACAACCACTTTGTGAGCTTCGAATGATTGCATCTTCTCTTTTCCAGCTTCCACAATAGCTTTTTAGAGATCTGCCTCAATTGTTCTTTGCTCCTCAAGTGAAGATTGCAATTGGATAATTTCATCTTGAACTTCTATCTTGTCAGTTTCCAATTGAATTCTCAAAACTTTGATTCCAGCTTCCTCCTCCAAAATTTGTTCTTCTTTGTCCCGAAGAATTTCTGGTTTCTTCAAAGCATCAGTTAGGTCTGACTTCAATTTCTGTTGGATATCCAAACAACCCTCATGATATTCTGTTAAAATCTTGATCTCACTAATGTCAATCTTTTCCAAAGTGTTATCATCTCGAGTTATGGTTTCAGATAAATCAAATAGTTGTCTGACTTTGTTAACAAACCAATCAACTTCAACTTTCCCAAGAGCAGATTCAACAATGTTCTTATGGATCACATTTAATGATTTCATGATTCTAGGATGAATCTCCAATAAAGCTTTTGGTGATGAAGTAGAAGATAGTTGTGTAGCTATTTGTTTCATAAGGCTAATAACAAGGTCCCTTACCAACACATCAGTCTCATCTCCATCATTTGTTGTAAGCTTTTTTGAAAGCTCTTGCAATGAAAAATTTGTTTCAGTTGGCTTTTCAAAATTGGAATCTTCTAGCAATTCAGATTTATCTATAGATGATTCTGCATTCTCAAGAGGCTGATCATAGGACATATCTGCTATGGGGTCATCATCACCTTCATAGTCAACCTGTTCAACCTTTGTAAGCACCCTATTTTTGCCCGCTCGGTAATCTCCGGCCCGATCGGATGTAGCCTTCAAACACCACACCGCGTGCAAACTCAAGATGAGCCTTTCAATCTCGAATTCAGTTAACTGGTCACTTCTCAAGCCCACAAGGACCCGCTGAAGCCATAAGTGCCATTATTTCGGGCAATTTTCCGGACCGGGCGATACCGGAAACCAACACCATCCAGGTAGCTTCTTGGGATCAGGCGATCTCGGGGATCAACACCTCATCAAATTCTAGATGGTTCACTTCTGGCGCCTGCTAGTCCTCCAACGTAGAATGTCCGTCATTCGGTAGTTCTCCAGGACCAGGCGCTCTCGGATACCAACACCACCCTCACAGGTAGCTTTCTGAGACCAAGCGTTCTTAGGAACCAACATCACCCCTACAGGTAGTTCCCTAAGAACAGGCGTTCTTAGAGACCACCACCACCGCACAGGTAGTTTTCCAGGACTGGGCGGTCTCGGGAACCAACACCTAGGTCAACACTGGCGCCTGTTAGCCCGACTCGGTGAAAAATGACCAAACCTGCCCCTTGAGCCTCTAGGCACGTTTTGGAAAAATTCAAAATCCCTCAAAATGATAAGTCCATCCTTCCAAAATGTTGTTAAACCATTAGGCGTCCCCTGCATGCCATTTGGTCCAAATTCGGTCCTATTCCGGCCCACTCTGGTCAAAATGACCATTTTGCCCCTAAACACCTCAACATTGCGCAAACCTCACCGAACGGTAAAAGACTCTCCCAAAACCATCCCTGAACAACCCTACACACTTAGCGCAACATACCAAACCATTCCTGACCATTTCCAGCCAACCCTAGTCGAAATGACTGTTTTGCCCCTAGAAGCCCAAATATGCCCCGAAACAGCACCAGCCTTGGGATTTCAAGTAAAGGGTTTCACCACACGCCCTTGTTTAACCTAAGGAGGACCCTACAACACTAAACTCGCATGACTCGATAAAAGTTCCCTGGAGCGTCTCGCAGACGCTCCACCTAAATTGTCTCTTCCCCCAATTCCTTGGTTATAACGCACCGTCAACTGACTTGAGAAATGCGTAAATCAAGGAATTCTCGAAAGCTCGTTCATAGATCTTTCCATCGATTTGGCTTGATCGAGTAGATCGCTTCCTGAAGCCCTCCATCGTACGGTGTGAAAAGTGTAATTTTCAGCAACCCCTGAAGCATCTCGCAGACGATCCACCAAGGTTGACTTTTTCTCTGATTCCCTAATCAAAACGCACTGTCAAATGACTTGAGAAACGTGTAAATCTGGGAATTCTTGAAAGTATTTCTAGAGTATTTTCCATCGGTATGGTCCGATCGAAAGGATCGCTTCTCGAAGGCCTCGATCTCACGAAACGAAGACAGCAACTTTCAAACACCCCCGGAGCGTATTACAGACGCTCCGCAAAAGTGACCTTTTTGGCACGCTTCCAAACATAATTCAAACTTCCTGAAAACATGAAAGTTCATCGGAAGCCTTGGGAGGATGTCTCGAGTGCGACCGATTCTCCCGAAACCTTCCCAATTGACTCAATTATCGAGGCAAAGTTTGGATGAACCTTCCAGGTGATGGAGCATATGCTACATGCACTCAAATTTTGATCAGATCGACCAACTTTCAATTAGCGATCGAGATTTAACCAGTACATAGGGTGCCACGTGTCATTCTGGCAATGGAATAGTACTTGCACATGTCCTACATGCGCAAGGCCTATTTTAGATTGCCTATAAATAGAGGCCTCCCCCTTTGTATATTCCAGGTCCGAAATTGATGCGAAGTTCTGCTGAAATCACCCCAGAAACTCGAATCCTTACATATATTCCACCCCTCCAACACTTAGGCCAGATTCTACGTCTCTCAAGCCTATACACTCCATATACAATGCCTCATACACATTTACACACTCCACTCTAGCCTCTCAAGCCCTCTTGAAGTCACTCAAGCTTTAATCAAGACATCCATTAAAGATTACAAGTGTAGTGAAGGCAAAATGTAGTATCCCTTTTACATTTGTGCTCTCCCCTACTCTTCTCTTCTCCCTCCTAGCCTACTTAGGCTATTCTCTATTTTAATCCCCATCTTTAACCCCCCCTCTTGCATGTTTGAGCCAAGAGGGCTCTTGGATAATGTCTAGAGGAAAGCAAGTGAGAGCCACCATGTAGGGGACCTCTCACTAGCCTACTTTAAGATGGTATGGCCTAAGAGCCCCTTGTTTATGTGGTGTAGCCTAAAAGCCTTGTATGTGAATCATGACCCCTTGCATATTGCTATTTTGATCATGTCTTGTATGCTTGACTTCATTTTATGCTTATTGTCATGTTCCACAATGCTTACATTGCTTTTAATTTTATGCCATTTCCAAGCTCTACTTTTTTTTCAAAAATCATTCCAAGAGTTGGCCCCTTGAAGTTTAGGATGAGACCTTAGGGATCATGCCTTAGAAAATCCCTCACTACCCCTCTAATTCACACTTTTGCATCATTGCATTTCAACTTGCATAAAAGTTGCTTTCAAACTCTCTAATTTTCAAGGTTTCCATTCTCTCAAAATTAGTGGTTAAAATGGCCCCATGGAACCCTCACTTGAGTGGTCTCCCTTTATGTTGGCCATAGGAGCCCTAAATTATTAGAATGGTTCCCTTTTCTCTTTATGCTTGCCTAAGAATGATGTTCAAACTCTTTGATTTCTGTGGTTCCTATTCCCTCAAGTTTAGTGGTTGGAATGGCCCCATGGAACCCTCTCTTGGGTGGTCTCCCTTTTGTTGGCCATATGAACCCTCTCTTGATGGAATGTTTCCCTTGAAAAATGGCTTTCAAAATCCTTCTCAAAATATGATTTTCAAAAATGCATTCTCTCCATCTTTGCATCAAAAATGATTTTTCAAAAATTGTCATCATTATGTTGATTTACCCCTACTCTTGCCAAGATAAAGGTTATAATGGTCATAAGGAAACCTTCCTTGGAATGGTCTCCAATCACCAACCATGTAAACCATACTCTTGTCTAGAGTCAAAATTTTCATGAAAATGATATTCAAAGAGATGGCCTACTAAAGTCCGTTGCATAACATGTTTTGTTTTCCAAAACTCTTTCCAAAAATGCACCAAACCACACTTCAAAATCATCTTTCAATCACCCTAGGTTAACTTGACCCTAGTTGACCAACCCTAGGTTGACTTTACCCTAGTTGTCTAACCCTAGGTTAACTTGACCCTAGTTCACTCACCTTAGGACAACCTAACCCTAAATCATCCTAACTTTAGGTTAACCCTACCCTAGTTAGTTAACCCTAAGTCATCTTAATCTTAGGTTAACCTAACCCGAGTTAGTTAACCATATGTCATCTTAACCCTAGGTTGACCTAACCCAAGTTAGTTAACTTTAGGTTACCCCTAACCCTAGGCTAACTTAACCTAGGTTAGTACACTTCAAGGTTCCAACTCTTGAACCCTTTTCTAAATGATCATTCAAATTTTCAAACTATTCTCATAGCTTCTTTTTTCAAAACCTCCTACTCTCTTAATTTCAAAAACCAACTCCATAAACTCTTCAAATGTTCTTACATTCCCTCTTCAAGACCTTTCTAAAAATGTTTTCAAAGGGTCACAAACCTAAGGTGTCTCTAGCCGTCTCCTGGTTAGGGATTCCAAGGACAAGTGATAAATCAAGAACAACCTCTAAGGTTGTACATATTAGGACTCCAAACCTCTTAGCCATTTTCAAAAAGCACTTTCAAAAACTAAGTCATCAAAACATTCCTCCAAGGTTTTCAAAACAAGACTTCAAAAACACTTTCAATTTCTTTTGAGTCATGCCAAAGCATTTTTCCAAAACTCCCTCAAGTCAATCCAAAAAATATTTTCAAAACACTTCACCATCCAATTTCAAGTCAAAACCTCCAAGACCACAAAGGGTCTTCGATTTCCAAAGACCTCAAAGTGTCTTAAACTCCTCCAAAGATCTCAAAGTGTCTTAAACTCCTCCAAAGATCTCAAAGTGTCTTAAACTTTTTCAAAGACCTCAAAGTGTCTTAAACTTCTCTAAAGACCCAAAAGTATTTTCAAACCTGCCAAAGGCCCTAATGCTCCTATTTTCCATTAGGCTCTTGCTTGAACTACGAATGAGCTGATTCTCCCCAAATGAGATATGTAGGCAACCTAAAATGGTGCGGTCATAACTTCTACTTCAACTCCAATCCCCTTTTCAAAAACTTTCAATCAATTCAAAGTACTCATTGCAAACTCCTTTAAAACTCCCATGCTTTTAAACCTCTTCCAAAACATGCATCATGCATCACTCATCCGAAAAGTGATGACTAAACCCTATTTTTAAAACTCTAAAAGTGGATATTAAGTGGACAATGGTAACCGTTTATTCTAGTGAGTGAACAAAGGGTAATTAGACATATAGGTACTGAAAGGGCGGGGTAGGGTGATGATATTAAGATATCTTCCCTATACGTAACCAACCCCCAAACCATAGATTTCTGTTTTCGAAAGACCAAAATGGAGTTATTTTTCAAAAGGGCTTAAATCTTTCCAAAGGTTGCCAAACAACCTATTTTCTTAAAACCCTCTCTTGAGGGAGTTTTCAAAAACCTTTTCCAAAAACCTTAAGTTTAGTCTTCGGATTAACGCTTAGTTTTAGGTGCCCTAACTCACCTTAATCAAGTTAGGTGGCGACTCCTATTTTTCTAAAAAGCCCTTAGTCAAATCAAGTTTCAAACCTAGTCGCACTTGTCCTTCTAGGAGGACGAGTTCTAGTGACAGAGTTTTGTGCTTTAGGGTCTCCGGGCTAAAAGGACCTTGGACACCCCAAAAACAGGGGCGCGAGAACCTCCATTGTAGATTCATCTTTAGGGACACTTATTTGCAAGGATGTTTCAATCTTTTCATCATTACCAATCTGAAAGTCTTTAAAAGAAGTCTTAGGCTCGGAATTATTTGACTTATCTGAATCATCAGATTTGTTGTAACGAGCTCTTTTGTTATCCTTGTCACTAGATGAATCATCTTTGTCACTAGGAAAACTCTCCACCTGAGCTTGAACTTTGGCCCTCTTACCGTCATGATAATTCTGACTGAAACTCACATCACGCTTCTCCGTAGTCACGTCAAGCTTTTGAGTAACCGCATCAAGTCTCGAAGCACTAATATTAATCTCAAAAAGTTTCATAGCTCCTTGTATGTGCTTTGGAACATCATTGATATTCTGAATGATAAAAAATTGGTATGTCTTGTTCACCTTCTTCTTGGTCAAAGTTGTTTGAACCTTATGCACAAAGGGCCCTAAATAAGAAATAAAACTTTGCACCCACCAAGAATAGTAACACCATGAGCAAGAACCTATGCGACACATGCGGGGAATGTAAAAGAGTGCATGAGTACTATGACAAAATAGCAAAGCTTGTGCCATAGCTGAACATTCAATACCATAAATGCCTTTCTGAACAACGGCAGAATTAAGATCATTTGCTGGAATACCTTGATCAAATCCAAATTGCCGAGCAAACCTATTTGGGTAGTAGGGTTCTACCCACATTGTAAGACCAACTCGGATAGGTATATCAATAGAGAGAATGCTCCTCAAAAATTCAAATTGATCGACAGAAAGACTCCCATCATCCACGAGTTGAGCATCTTTAAGTTGTTCAAAAGGGTTTGGAGAATACCTCACATGTTGTACCACCCTGAAAATTACTCTTGCTTGACATATATGGAATGACTTTACAATAATTCCTGAATATCTAGCAAGTAATGGGTAGTATTCAGGAAAATTTTTCATTGGCTTGCCATTATAAAGGTCTGGAAAATGTTCACCCAACCAACCAATTAAATAATGAATTGGAAAAGCTAAGCCAGTTGAACCAGGTCCTTTGGGACATCTAGAAATTTCACCCAGTCTACGGTATATAAAGCCGGCCACTATTGGTGCAAGTGACACTTTCCTTCCATGTGCCATCAAAGATGTCATAACAAAAGTTTCAGGTCTCAGTATATAACCTTTGTATGGAAATAGAAACCTGTTTAAAAAAAAAGGGAAGAATGAAAATGTTAAAACAAGTTTTCAGTCATAAAATATAAATATTTAAAATAAAATGAAAAAATAACTGCTAAGCCAAAGAGCCAAGAAAGCGGTCAAGTTTGCAGTTTCAGATATTTTTAATGGCATGTTTAAAATTCTCTGGTCATGCTTGGGAATTTTAGAGAATCTAAACTCGCCATATGCCCCATAAGTTGCATCCCCTCAATAAAAGTAATCTATCCAGTGTGACATAGTCACATTTAAAACTCCAAGATGAATACACAATTTTGTGTGAATCAACAATAATTCAGAAACGGTTGAAAAATAGATCACCTTTCCATTTTCATCTGTCTTCAATAACTGTTCATTGGTAGGTATAAACTCCTCGTAAGGAATTCCAGAAATCGGAAGACCTCCAATAACCTTCAAATCGTGAAATGATATACTCATCTCACCGCCACCTTGGTAAAAAGTATTAGTTAAAGGACTCCAAAGTTCAATAAACGCTTTCATAACACAAGGGGTAATGTGATAGGGATATCGAGATACGGCTACCGCACCATAAATGCCTGCTTGATCAAGAATATTCTTGTAATTCCCCATAATTAATTCAGTCCATTCCATCAGAAAGAATTGATAATTGGCATAGCTAAGAAATAAATAATCATGTTCCCAAGGAGTCTTATCCCTTAAAAATTTGTGCAAAATAGGATAAAAATTCGGCTCAACCATAAATTTTTTATCCCCATGAGCTTCATTGTTCACTGGAACCAATCTCAATGCATCAAACTGAGGACCACAATTTCTGCAAACTTTTATAACACCTTCATCATTTTTTGGATCAAATTCCAAAATCCCAGTTGGTAATTTATCATTAGGAGTTCAATTAACTTGACTTTCAGAAGGTAGTTGAATCGGAATATTACTGATAGGAACTGATCTTTTATAATAGGGGCCATCTACATATTCATTTTCATCCTCATTAATTGCTCATTGCAAACCAACATCACCGTATGCATCCATTCCTATCAAATAATAAAGGAATAAAATCATCTTACTATACGGTTATAAAAAAATACCATAATATGATTTTAATAAATTGGCATCAAGGCAGAAATTTTTTTAAATTGGACATTAATCCATAAATTGGGCATCAAGCCTGAAAATTTAAAATTGAGCATCAAGCCTGAAATTTTCTAATTGGGTATTAAGCCTGAAATTTTCTAATTGGGCATCATGCCAAAAAATTTTAAATTGGGCATCAAACTAATAATTTAGGTGTAAGCACCCCATTTTTGACCGCTCGGCAGTCTACACTCCGTCCAGACTCGTACTCTAGTCAATATGGGCGTATTCCAATCGAAACCAACTTTCTAAGTCTAAATTCCATCTGTCCATGGCTTCGTGGGCCCACCAAGCCTCAAATAGAGGCAAAATGACAAAAATGCCCTTAGGGGCATTGTCCTTTCCAATTCCTTTTCTAATTTTAATCCCTCTCCGGAGACAGTTGATTCCTCGAGATGGTAAATCTATTCCAAATCAGGCACGTCTTTCTGAAGACGGTAAGTCCCCTTTCCAATTCCAAATCAGTCACGTCTTGCCGAAGATGATAAGACCCCTTTCCAATTCCAATCCCTCTCTCGAGACAGTTGATTCCTTGAGAAGGTAAATCTACTCCAATCAGGCGCGTCTTTCCAAAGATGATAAGACCCCTTTCCAATTCCAATCCCTCTCTCGAGACTGTTGATTCCTCAAGACGGTAAATCTACTCCAATCAGGCGCGTCTTTCCGAAGACGATAAGACTCCTTTCCAATTCCAAACCCTCTCTCGAGATAGTTTATTCCTCGAGACGGTCCGGCGCATTTTTCGAAGGAAATCTCTTCGAAATGGTAAGTCCCTTTAAACCTGTCAACCGGGACGAGACCCCAAGTCCTCTAGATGGTAGAACGGTCCACCTTTAGCGCCTGCTAGCCCGCCAATGTAGTAATGTCGGTTTAGGCATGCCTTTCGAAAAAGTTGATTCTTAGGCGCTAAGTCCCTTTAGGAGCTTCCCAAGATCAGGTAGTCTCGAGAATGATCGTGAACCGTCAGAGTAGCAGAAATACTCGCAAACATCACAACCGTCAGAGTAGCGGAAATACTCGCAAACAGGTTGATATAGGGAATTGCCAACAAACCCCTGTATTACACGACCGCCGTCAGAGTGACAGAAACACTCAAAACCCAGGTCAACATTAGTGCCTGCTAGCCCACTTCGGTGAAAAACGCCAAACTGCCCCTTGGGCCTTTTTCGACACGTTTCTCGAGAACACACCTGAGTCCTCAAAATGATGAGTCCAACCATCTAAGATTGTCTTAAAAGCAGTCTGGCATGATTAGGTGCCTTCTAGTTAGTTTCGGGCCAATTCCGAGACTTTCCGGTCAAGATGACCATTTTACCCCTATGCATCCGAACGCCCGGGAACCATACCAGCTCTGGGTATCAAATTGGTAACCTTTTGAGATTACTTCTTATAGTATTCCCAACCTTTCTTTATCCTTTCGGATCATGCCGAGTCTGCTCCGGCAAACCTGGTACGAAATTACCGTTTTGCCCTTGGTGGGTCGGTCACCTTTTCCGACCACACCGGCTCTGGGTATCAAACTGGTAACCTTTTGGAACATTCTGAATAATGTTTCCAAATCTCGAGTCCTCTTCCAGGACAGTCCGAGTCCGTCCCAGTAGCTTCTTGATCCGATTGACCGTTTTGCCCCTAAAGGCTCGGTCAACCCTTCCGACATATCCTATCCTCATTTTTCAAGTCAAATATCTCTGGGACATTGTTCTTAGTGTTCCTGTCCTTTTTCGGTCTTCTGGGCCAATCCCGATCTCTTAAATCATTCCTGGACTTTTCAGAGTCACTCCTAGTGAAGCCAGGCTAAAAATTGCATGGTAGTCACTAGTACAGGCGCCCAAATTTGCCAAAGATACGTTGCTTGCCGACCTTAATAGTTTCCTAATTGGCTGACGCCACTAGTAGTGGTACCAAGCCAATATTTGGCCTGACGCCACTCCTAATGACGCTAGAAGCATTTTTGGCCTAGCGCCACTACAACAGGCGCTAGGTTTATCCCATCTCTATAAATACAGAGCCTCCTCCAGTGTGAAGGAGGTCTGCAAACTCAGTCTAAAAATCCTAATTTTTGATACACAGAGCTCGTACACTCCCAAAACCTTAGCTTCCTTAGGTTCTCCAAGCTCTAGCCACTATACACAAACCTTAGCCTCCTATACACTCATACGCACCCCCATACACTTATACACTAGCCTTAAGCCTCCTTTAAAGACTTGAAGTGCTGCAAACTGAAGCCTTGAAGATTGAAGACAAACTCTTAAAGATTGAAGACGAAGATCAAGACAAAGACCGAAGAAAAGCAAGGCGCGCAAAATAAACAAGACACAAGGTAGGCTTTCGTTTTACGTTTCTACACTTCCCCCCTCTCTCTTCTCTCTCCTAACCCACTTGAGTTTTCTCTCTTTTAATCCCTTATCTCTTTCCCCCCCCCCCCCCCCTTTCTTTTCATGCTTAAAACAAGGGGACTCCCGGTCCATGTTTAGGATTAGACTATTGGAGGGTTACCGTGTCAGGGGCTTTCCTTTAGGCTAACTGGAGACCACGTGGGTTTGGCCCCCTTGATTATGTGGTGAAGCCTTAACCTTGTATGTTCACGACCCTAAACTTGCATTGTGCATATTATGATCTTGCATCTTCCAAAAATTGTTTTCAAACTCGTTTTTAAAGTTTGCATTAAACTTGTTTTCAAAATTGCTTCAAAATCTCCTTTTTCAAAACTTGTTTTCAAAATCACAATCCTAGAGTGATTCTAGCCTTTCCATGGCTAGGGTTGCTTTAGGAAAATGTTACATTTAAAAGTGACTTTCATGGTCCATATTTTCAAAACCTTTGTTATTTTCAATACTACTTTCCTAAAGTGGTTCTAGCCTTCTTATGGTTAGAATCACTTTAGGAAGGTGAGACATTTTTATATATTTTAAAAACTCTCTTTTTCAATATATTTTCCTAAAATTCTCCTTTCCAAAGTTGTTTTCAAAAACTCCCTCCAAAAATCTATTTTTTTCAAAACTCCCTTTTTCAACTCCTTTCCAAAATACTCTCCTTAAAATCCACTTTCTAAAAACGCTCTCTAAAAATCTTTCCAAAAACTCTCTCCAACAATCTTCCACCAAAAATCTTTCTAAAAACTCTCTTCCCAAAATCTTCCTTCTAGAAACTCCCCTCTAGGATTTTCCTTCTAAAAACTCGTTTCCAAAAACACAATTTCCAAAAACTCATTTTTAAAATCTCATTCCAGAAACTTTATCTTCAAATTCACTTTCCAAAAACTCCTCTCTAGGATTTTCCTTCTAAAATCTTCATTTCCAAAAACGCACTTTCCAAAAATTCCTTTTCTTGATGCCCAAGTCAAGCCTTAGAGCTAACAATTAGGAAACCCTAATTTTCTTTCCAAAAACATGGTTTTCAAACTTGCCTTAAAACCTAGGTTTCCAAAACCTCTTGTTTTCTACATCAAAACCATACATATTTTCAAAACTTCTTTTCTACGTCAAAACTATAGTCTTCCAAACCTAGAATTTCCAAAACTCTATCTTTCCAAATCCATGTCAAATCCAATCTTCCCTTTAGGAAACTAAACCCAATCTTCCCTTTAAGAAATTAGATCTCATCCTCCGTTTTTGGATGCAAAATCAAAACACCTCCTTTAGAAACAAAATTCAATCCCTTGTTTTAGGAAATAGGAATCTCAACCCTTCCTAGTCTAAACCTTTCCTAATTCACTCTTTCCTAATCTCATACCTTCCTAAACCATAGGTTTTCCAAAACTTTCAAAACTTGCCTATTTCAAATCTTTCCTAATTCAACCCTTTCCTAATTCTATCCCTTTCCAAATCTTAACTTTCCAAATCTAAGTTTTCAAATATTTCCTAAACTCAACCTTTCCTAATCTCAAGGTTTTCTAAAACTCAAACTCTAAAACTTCTTAAATCCTAAACTTTCTAAATTCAAAACTTTCTCACTTTCAAAAACTTCCCTATTTCAAATCATTCCAAATTCAAAACTTTCTAATTTCAAAACTTTCTTAAAACGAAATCTTTCCTATTTCGAAAACTTTCCTAATTCGAAACCTTTCTTAAATTCAAAACTTTCCTAATTCGAAATCTTTCCTAAACCAAAACTTTCCTAAATTGAAACTTTTCTAAAATGAAACTTTCCTAAAATGACACTTTCCTAATTTAAAACTTCCCTAATTCGAATATTTCCTAAATCTAGTCTTTCCTAATCTTTTCAAGTCCAACTTTTGAGTCAAATCTTTTCTAAAATCCTTCCAAGACAAATCAAATCTTTTCTAAGTCTCAAGTCTTTCTAGATTTCCTAAAACCAAGTCTTTCAAAATCAAATATTTTCAAATCTTCCAATGAAAGTTCAATCTCTCAATCCTCCAATCCAATTTTAAATTCAATCTCTTTATTCCAATCAACTCTTCTATTTTGAATCAGACTCTTGTCTGAACTACGACTGACCTGATTCCTCCAAAAGGATACGTAGGCAACCCTTATAGGTGCGGTCTCCACATTTTTCAAATCTCAAATTCTATAATCTTTTTCAAGCTTCTATTTCCATAACTCTTTTCAAATCTCCAGTTCCATAATCTATTTCAAATTTCCAATTCCATAATCTATTTTTCTAATTCCAAATTTCTATTTCCAATTTCCAAAACTTTTCCAATTTCAAATCCATCCTTTCAAATTTCTCTTCTAAAATCAAATCAAATTCTTCTTTTTAAATCTATTTCCAAATCAACTCTTTTTTTTCTTGCACTTGTATATCATGCATCATGTTTTTCTAAACATTGTTTTCAAAAGTGGATAGGATTGAACATTAGTTAGTTGAAGACTCTCATAGCTGAATCTAGGGTAGATTGACATGTAGGTCTCGAAAGGGCGGGGTAGGGTGATGGCTTAGTACGTCTTCCCTACACGTAACCAACCTCCGAACCTATATCACTGATTTCAAAGACCAAAAACGGAGTTATTTTCTAAAAAGGGCTAAATAATTTTCAAAGGTTGCCAAACAACCTGTTTTTCTTAAAAACCCTTCCTTAAGGAAATATTTTCAAAATCGTTTCCTAAAAACCCTAAGTGTAGTCTTCGGATTATTCTTAGTTTTTAGGTGACCTAACTCACCTTAATCAAGTTAAGTGGCGACTTCAAACTTTTTCTAAAAGCCCTTTATTTAAAATTAATTTTCAATTCAAACTTAGTCACACTTATTCTTTTAGAAGGGTGAGTTCTAACGAGAGAGTACAATTTTTTTCCCGCTTGTGTGTGTATTCCTCGAGTGCAAAAAATCTGGGCGCGACATTAGGCTTACAACCAGAACTAAGAATGGGCTTATTGAAATAAGATGGTGGGAGTAAAACAAATAATAATCGAGCCCTGCACATGTTCATTAAATTAACATCTACATTGCTCGAGGGGGTACTGTTAGAGATCAAATTTTTCTAAAATAAATTTAACAAGTGGAATTAAATAATCTAGCTAGCAGTGTAAGGTTTTTAGTAACGTTACACGTTGCTTAGATTATGTAATTTCAAAATTCAAATTCCATCCACATAAACAAAATTAATTAAATCAATAAAAGCCCCAAAGTGCTACAAAAGCAATAAATAAAAAAGGGTGTCATGCTTAAAAAAAAGGGTCTTGTTTGTGTTGATGCTGATAGGACATGTAGCACTATTTTAATTTTAGTGTGAACCCCTATGCTTGTAATTAAGTATTCATAAAAAAAAAAAGGTAATGTTAAAAATATGGGCCACGTGTTTGTGGCAGTACATGGGATAACATTAGTTTTCAATGGTTGCAGAGAAAAAATCTTGATAAGATTTGACCAAACTTATATCCATATATATATATGATACAAATCTTTGCAAACCTGAGAGAGAGTTTTGTAAAATTCTATTACTTTCTTGTTTGTTTAAAAAGTCAACACGTGCCAAAGAGAAGATTAGTTCTTCGCTCCTCACTCGCAAGTGGGTCTCCTCCAAACAACCCATGATCAGAAAATTCTAGAAACACAAACGTGGGGGTGGGCATTAACCATTACCCACGTCCCAAATCTCATCTCCTACGTTTCACAAATTTCCCACTACCGATTGAAATGGTATCAGTTCCCAAGCATCATTATAAAAACCAGCACATGATCTCAAAGCAGAAAAAAAAAAAAAGAAAAGTGAGAAAAAAGTTACAGAGAAGAAAAAAAAAGGAGAGACGAAGAACAGAAAATTAGAAGAGGAAGGAAAGAAAAAAAAAAAAAAACAAAAGAAGGCAGTGACTGAGAACAAAAAAAAAAAAAAAAACAGAGAGACATAGAAGGAAAAACAAAGCAACTAGTATAAAATCAAAGAGAAATCAAAAGAAAGAAGAAAGATTACGTGATCTAGAAAGAGAAAGTAAGAAAGAAAAAAATCTTACTTGTTCAGGTATAATACTTTTCTTCCTTTTCTTTCTAACAAAAAAAATACTTCTTCTCCCTTCTTCTCTTAGAGTCTGCATCTTCTGTTCTTTGCTAAATAAATTCTCTCCATGTTTTTTCTTTTGAATTGTTCTCTAAAGTCTTTTGTTGTATATAGAAGTCAGTTTAAGTGTTTGAGTTTGTCTCAAATCTTAAAAATACGCAAAATCAATTTTAACTTAACAAAAAAAGGATTGGAGTAATTTGAGACAATCTTTACAAAATCTTAAATAGACTTTTATATAAAATATATATTTTATATAAATATATCATCCTACATCTTAAGTCCATAGTTTAATTTATGAACTTTTGCCCCTTTATGACTTCAAAGTTTAGATTTAAATTTTCGGCTCATGCATTGATGGCTTACATGACCTCACAATTTCAAGCGGCTCCATGACGGCTTGTACGCCCTCAATTTTTAGCCTCTATGACTCTATGACGGCTCTCATGCCCTCAAATTTAAGTCTCTAAGGCTTTAAGATGGCCTTCGTGCCATCAAATTTCAGTTTCTAAAGTTCAAAGATGGCGACGTACCCTTAATTTTAAGCCTCTAAGGCTCCCTGACGGCTCACGTGCCCTCAAAATTCAAGGCTCCAAGACTCTACGATGGCCTATGTGTTCTTAATTTCAAGCCTCTAACGTTTTGAAATTACCCCGCGCGGCCTCCAATACAAAGCCGTTTAAGGCCAAAATTCTACACCTGTGTCTCTTTAAGGCCAAAAACAAAATGAATTATCAAGCTGGTGGCAATTTCGTTCAAGTCATGTCATGATGAGAGCTATCTATGAATACCATGACTTACAAAAAAAAAAAAGGAAAAATGTCTGTTGCTGTTAAATTTTCAGCGAGGCTATTAGTTGCAAATAAAACAAGGATTTTGCTTCCTATTGTGATAAATGTTTCTGAAACTCACCCAATCTGGTTTTGAAACTTAAGCAATCTGGAAATTCTGCTGCAGTGTAGTGCACTGTAAATGCAATGTGATGAAAAGGCCCAATAAGGCTTTAAGATTTTCAGCCTATTTAAGGATGCAACATTAGTCTTTGAAGGCCTAAATTTCAAAGGCTTCTAGACTCTCAATTGCAGCCATTTCTTGGTCTTATTTCAAGGCCCAAAGAACCTAGCCCAATAAGGGTTCAATTTGCAGGCCACTAACAACCCAACTCTATGTTCTTTTAAAGACCCATGCTCTAAGCTTGCTGAGCCACACACTTTTGGCCCAAATTTTTTTGAAGACCTGGACTTGTGAAATTAAAGGCAACCCAAATTTCTAGCCCAATTCTTTTTACCCAAATTTCTATATTATTAAGACTTGGGTCTTAAAATATGCAGCACATGTACAAGCCTGAATTTTGACTCAATTGTTGAGGCCTAAATTTCAAAGTATTTAAAATTCTAGCCCAGTCCATGCTAAAGTTGCTAAAAATGATGGTGAAATATAATTTATTTTTTTTCATCACATTAAAAAATTATTAACATTAAATATTATTTTTTTTAAGAACTACGGTCGACTTGATTTCAGTTCGGACTTGTCTTGACTTGGATACATAGGCAACCCATTCAAATGGGTACAGTCACAACCTTATGAACCTAAAATGTTCACGAAAATTAAATAAAAAAATTAAATAAACATTATTTTCCTAAGAATTACGGCAAACTTGATTCCAGTCCGGTTTTCTCCCGACTCGGATACGTAGGCAACCCACTCAAATTGGTACAGTTTTAACCTTTAAAAATCCAAATATTCACTTAAAGTAAACAAAAAAAAAAAGTTACATCCTATTAAGTTGGAATCAAAAGGTATTTCCTTGAAATAAGGGATTGTAATTAAGAGATACGTTATATCTTAAATGGGTCCAACCTACACTTTAAGAATTCATCTGATGTATTATTATATGAGTGAGATTGTGTTAAGTGGTTATTCAATTAAATATTACTTGTTAATATTTTTGCTTAACAAACACAAAGTTTGATTAGTCGTCAAAGGTTTCCAGCAGAAGAAAGGAATTTTGTGAAACCCTAATCTCATAGTTTCATGATTAGTTGAATTGCATCTTAAACGTAGTTGAATTAGTTTATTTAATTTAATTTACATCTATTGCATGGTTAATTATAATTTGTGTGTGCCACTTGTATCATTTTATTAGTGGTAAGTTAAATGGTTAAATGGTGAGATATTGGTGAGTGGGTATAATAAGTAGATGTATAAAATACCTAAGGGGGGTGAGATATATTATTGTATATCTAGTAAAGTGAAATGAGAGGAAGAGAGGGTATCGGTGGATAGAAAGAGAGAAAGATGACAAGAGGGGACAAGAAGGCAAATGAAGAAAGAAAAGAAAGAAAAAAGAAAGAAAAAAACAAGAATGGTGGGGGGTGAGTGGTTTAGCATGATGGGAGAGAGAAGAGAGGAAAGATAGCTGCCATTATAGAGATATATATATATATATAGAGTTATAGAGAGAGAGAGAAAAGCTTGGAGAGAGAAGGAGCAATCAGTGGAAAAGAGGAAGAAGAAGAAAAAAGGGAAAAAATCTAAGGAAGCTTTCTTGCACTTTGTTTTCCTCATCTAAGGTGAGTATCATGCTTGTTTCATATTATTTTATTTAATTATTGCATGTTGTATGAGTAATGCCATGGAAGGAGGAGGATGGAGGTGAGATCTTCCATGGTAAAAACTTAGAATCACCCATGGCAGCCATAATAGAGTATTCTCTATGAAAAGGCTACTGTTTGGAGACATTTCGACCTAGCTAAAAATTTTATTTGTGGCTAAATTTTTGAACACTGTAAGTTAGAGTTATGAGGATCATTTGGGCTTTGGATTCACTTAAAAATGTTGTAATTTCGAATTATGGTGAATTTTTGAAATGGGACTGTCTTTGCAGATTTTTGATGCCCAGATCTGTAACCTCTGGTTTGACAGAGCATTCGACCAAGTTAGAGTAGCCCAAAACTTATGAAATTTTTATTAAATCTAGGAGAAAGGTTGATAATAATCTGTACCAAATTTTAAATCATTTAGATATCGTTTACCTACTTTATTAATTTATCAAAGATAGACTATCTGCTGCTGAATTTGAGTTTCTATAGCACTGCCCTGTTTTTGAAAATACCAAATAAATACTTATGCATGTTCAAAAAATGTAAAATTTGGTCTAGATACTCTTTGATATGTCTAGTTGGTATTTCTAAAGTTTTAGAATTTTTGGGCATAAGCTCACGAAGTTATGTCCAGATTATGAAGCTTGTGTCAGTTTTGGCAGATTAGAGGATTTGGTGTATTTTGGTATTTTTCAGCTCTAGCTTTACATTGGGAGTGTGATTGGGATTAACATATGGTAGTTCTAATGCATAATTTCAGTGTTATAACTTGTTTGTATAGACATTATATTTATGATTATTGGAGTATACATTGAGTTTTCTAAACTAATCCGATTGTGGTGATTGGAGCTAACGGAGAGCAAGATCCTTCAATGTCAACCCCGAAGTGATCTTTGACATAGTGCGTGTGCGGTGACAAGTGGGATCATAGGATAATCTTATTCATATAGAAGTGAATATATATTGCTTGTATTATTATCTATATTGGTGGTAATTGTGGAATTGTGGAATTTTGAGATAATCTTATTCATGCTAAATGCATAGTTTATTTTCATATAATGGTGGTGAATGAGTATGAGGTGTTGAAGGTATTTATATATGAGGTGAAAGTGGTATTATGTGAGAAGTTCTGTGGAGACATTGATGATTTTATATATATATGGTGGCATTGCATACCATTCATATTGTATGCCTTGCATTGCACTGGAGAGAGTTGACCACGGTGGGTTAACCAAGACTTAGTCACGATGGGCTAGCCTAGGGGTGCCACGGTGGGCATTCCTTGATAACACGCCATTGATATATTGGGCCAACGTTATCTAAACTTGCGCGCACATGTGGGTGATACATTCATTGCATTGAGGCATCCATGATATATATATATATATATATATTGATCATTTATACTATGTACATTGTGGGTGTTTATTATCATTCTTTATGAATTTGATTATCTATTATGAACACGTTGATAATTAGCTCACACACACACAGACTGTCTTGACAGGTAACTTGGAGATGACGGTTTGGTTCACTGCAGTCTTGGTCCTTGCCATGGTGGCAATCATGTCGACGTCAAGATGTCGAGTCACGGGGCTTGGGAGAGCTCCATTGTCTTACTTTCAGTTTCATGGTTGTATTTTACATAAGACATTGGGTTTTGGTGTTATGTTTTAACTTTGTATAATGGTAAAGAATTTTGTGAAAGGATGTTGATTATTTTGTAGTGGTAATGTATTTCCTTTGGAGAGTTTGTTTTATTTTCCTCATTGTATTGTTTATCTAGTATATTCCGCTGCGTTCTTTTATTTTCGAGTATGTGTTAAGGTGTCGTTCGCAGGTACGGTGACTTGTGCAGTTATGCCTCACCTAATATGACATAATTAATGTCTAATTGGGTTGGAGGTGTGACAAATTTACTTTGACGAAATATTCTCACCGGTAGTAAAGATGATCTTAATTCGAGTTATACTCAAATTGGTAGCTAGTCTGGACTTGGAGCTTGAACAGATGGATGTTAAAACAACTTTTCTGCACAAAGATCTAAAGGAAGAGATCTACATGGAGCAGCCAGAAGGGTTTGAAGTTCTCGGGAAAGAACACTTAGTCTGCAAGTTGAAGAAGAGTCTTTATGGCCTAAAGCAAGCATCAAGATAGTGGTACAAGAAGTTTGGCTCATTTATGGTGGGTCATGGGTACAAGAGAACTAGTGCAGACCATTGATGACATACTGATCATTGAATAGGATGCTGCCAAGATTAGCAAACTAAAAAAGGAGTTATCTCAATCCTTTGATATGAAGGACTTAGGGCCTACTCAGCAGATTTTGGGCATGCAGATTGTTCATGATAGGAAAGCCAAGAAGTTGTGGCTATCACAAGAAAAGTACGTTGAACGGGTGATCAGAAGGTTCAATATGGGAAATGTCAAGCCAGTCAATACTCCACTGGCTAATCACTTCAAACTGAGTAAGAGTTCGTGTCCCTCCTCGAAGATTGAGATGGAAGAAATGGTAACAATACCCTACTCTTCAGCAGTAGACAGCCTGTTGTATGCAATGGTGTGTACAAGGCTAGATATTGCTTACGATGTAGGTGTTGTGAGCAGATTTCTCTCCAACCCGGAAAAAGAGCATTGGGAAGCTATTAAGTAGAGTCTCAGATACCTAAAAGGTACGATAAAACTATGCTTGTGTTTTTTGAGAGCTAGACCAGTCTTGGAAAGCTATACAGATTTAGATATGGCCGGTGATCATGATGGTAGGAAATCTACATCAGGATTTCTTTCCATATTCGCATGATGAGCTATTTTATGGTAGTCTAAATTTCAAAAGTGTGTGGCTTTATCTACAATGGAGGCAGAATATATTACCGCATGCAGAAGCTAGGAAAAAGATGTTGTGGGTGAAGCATTTTCTCCAAGAACTGGAAACCAAGCAGAATGAAGACAAGGTGCATTGTGATAGTAAAAGTGCTCTAGATTTGACAATCTCGAACAAAGCATATCGACATTCACTATCATTGGATACGGGAGGTAATAAATCAACAGTTGTTAAAACTTGAGAAAATTCACACAGAAAAGAATCTAGCAGACATGCTAATAAAGGTGGTTGCTCGCGAAAAGCTTAAGTTATGTAGAGACATAGCTGGAATGGACGCTAACTAAAGGACGTCAAATTGTGTTCTCCTCCAATGGGTATGAAGGGAGAGAATTGCTGAGATTGGGTTCATAACCATTGTCAAATCCAAATCAAAGACGGAATTCTTCAGTCGCCAGACCTTTGAGAAGCTGGCCACTAAAGTCATCTGCTGACCACCAAAGTCATTTGCCGACCACCGTTTGTCAAGGTTGGTGGCTGCCAAACCATGACAATCGGCACTCCTCCTCCCTTATAAATAGTGGGTTGAGTTGAGGGAGAAGGGCATATTGAGCAAGCAAGATCAAAGAGAGTTTTAGAGAGTTTTTGTGAGAGTTGTAGTACAGTAGAGAGAAAGCCGTGAGCCTTCTTCTCCTCCTCAGTAAATTTTTTTCTCTGTGAATTTTGAATTTTTCTTCTCCAATTCATTATTTTGTGAGTGTGTGTATGATTTCTAGCACAACAATCTCTCCTGTGGTGGTGTTTGGAGGTTCCTATGGAGGAAGTTAGTATATTTTGTTCATATCACTTTCCTTTAGTATGTACATGTCTTTGGAAATAATTATAGGTACATGTCTTAAAGTTCCAAACACAACAATAAGTTTTCCAAAAGAGGGAAAAAAGTCCATGCTTGGGACCTTTGGGCATGTCCCTCCCTTCTACAAAACTTGAGTGCCTTTTGAGGCCCAAACACAACCATAAGGAAGGAGTATATAAACGTCATAAAGAGATTTCTTAAACAATCACTATGGGACAAGTTATTTTAACCAACTTTTACTATGGTCATGTTGAACATTTTAAAACTAATTTCTCATTCACTCTTTCATAGATTTGATCAAATTAATGACTACATGAACTTAATCTCCTCATGGAGATTAACTCATAGCACCATGGACCCACTTAAAAGCATGTGTGAATCCCACATTTATTGTGGCTTAAAGTTAACAAAAAAACATAAATTTTCCAATACTCACTACAATTTCCACATAAGTAAAGACTCTTGAGCTAGAGTGAAAAACTTGGCCAAAGTAATAACCACAATACATGAAGTTTACATCATTTGTATGAATTTTTTGGGTCTTGTAAAAGTTTAAAAAAGTAGTGAGTCAAAAGCCTAAAGACCTTGTAGCAGAAGAAAAGAAAAAAAAACTACAATGTTGCTTCATGTGGAGGAATGTTTGACGAATACTTGGATAAATATGGTAAGAATGAGGCCAATAGCATTTTTTTTTTCTTTGGTTGGTGAACGAGACCCGTAATTATGAGGGGTAGTCATCTTCACCATCTTTCCCCTTGGAAGTTAGGCACAAGAAAGGGACATGTCGGTCCGTTATTCAAATTGGCAAAGAGGGGTTGTGTCAATATCTCGCCTTTGAAGTCCAATGTTGCACATATATAGTCCAATTTGACTTCCAAACACCCAAATAGGTCAATGAACACTTAAAAGTGTGGTGCCATATATGGACCACATTTGTTTTGCGGGTGCTAGATGGAATAAGAGGAGGAATTCTAACCGGATAGCTTAATGTATCCGCCCTCAGGATTATTTAAATGTCCCATCTGAATTATTTATCACGACTCTATTTTGCACAATAAATACGGAATAAAACTGGATATGGAATTATTAGCCCCAATACTCACGCATTATAAGATATGGTCATAACAAACCACGGTTGCTAATTGGATTCATCATGTACCTGGACTTCCAGATTTTAAATAACTCTTAATTCCTGTAAATTTGAAGATCATGGAATCTTGTAAGTCATATTTTTAGTATACTCTCATCCATCTGCAAGATGGATCAAAGCCTAACATTTCATAATTATATTGGCTTGACATCTACAGGTTATGACATGTACATGGAGCCGGGGCCTCAAAGAAACTGTTGATCTATGGATATTCACGTTGAGCATGAAGTCATAGGGTTCACAAACTATAAATTTGGTTATATACTTTTGCAGTTGCAAGGGATGAAGTCATAAATAACATTAGAGTGTGGAGGAGAAATTGTTTTGTTTTAAATTGCAGAATGAAAATATTTAAATCTATGCAACTTTTAAAAATACTATCATATAAATTTTTACTTTTATTTTTTAAATACTGAAAAATGATATGCAGATAGGCTATTTCACACATTTTCTAAGAAGCATCGGCCCTCAGCACCACATAACCATCTGCGAGAGACCCCACCATACTTATGTGGGGCCGCTATCAAACAAATTTAACATTTCCTAAAAAGATTTTAAAAAAGGAAATAAAAATGAAAGAGTAAAGTGTCCCTTTTCTCAACTCTGTTTATTATCTACTATTTAGAGGAGGATCCACTAAATTTAACGTAAGCGCATCTTTTGTTGATTATCTACTTTTATGAGAGAGTTCAATGGGAAGTGAAAAAAGAAATAAAATTTTTTTGTTTTTCTAAAAAAGAATTATGTACTCAATAGGAGTGCTCATGGGTCGGGTCGTCACCCGCCACCCGAACCGAAAAGATTGGGTGAAAATTTTTGAAACCATTTTCAACCCAATGGGTAATTGGGTTGGCTCAGTTCGTATTGGGTTCGGGTAGGGTCAGATTCATATTGGGTGAAAAAACCAATTTTTGGTGTAAAAATAATAGGTTGGATTAGATTGCTAGGATTGTATTAGATAAATAAAGGCTAGATACTCGAATCGAATATAGTCGATTTGGTGGAAATTGAAAAGATCTAGTCGGGTTGGTCGGACGGTTTTTTTAACATTGCTAGTACTCAATGTAAAAGATCTAGACAACGTTGTGTACAAGTTTAGAACTACCAAATATATTTAAATGAGAAAATGCTAAACAGGCTGTAGAGTCTATGCTATGAGATGTCCATCTACAGTAGATACTAAGGTCTTCTGAAAATACAAATGAAGAAAAATGCTAGAACATGACCATCCGCGATAGATGCTAGTACACTTTAATATTTTTTTTAGCGTTGATTGTTAGAAAGTTAGCCTACTTTTATAGGAGTTAGGGGATGAGAGCGGCTACGCAGCAGCTGGAGATGAAGTCACCACACGCCTAACACAATTGCATTTTCCCTTAATTCAAGAGTCGAATTTAGACCTCTTAGAGGATCCAAATCTCTCTCTCGCTGGGCTAGCTTTAGGGGTAGCACCCCTCCACTAATGAATCAAAATAGTTTTTTTGTTTTCAAAAAATTATTCAAGTGCTTATAGAGAATCACATGTTCTTACTCTTGCTATCACATGGAGATAGGTCTCCTATTTGCTAAGTGAGCAAAGAGGAGTAAGAACTCACCTAGCAGGTTAATGACCTAACCCTTAAGTGACAGGAGCACCATCCGTTCTTTTCATGACCAAAAAACACCCAAACTTATTAACCTAGCCCAGCCCACTGTCTTGTGACACTCAACCAAGGTGCAGATGTTTGATAGAGATGCCCATGGCCCAACCCAATTCTTTCTTTTGCTTTTTATGTTTATACATATCATATATATATATATATAAAAGTTGTGTTTGCCCTTATATTTTGTCTCTCTTCTATGTGGCACTCTAAATGTTCAGATACTTTTAAAATGCCACATCACAGGGACAATTGATTAGATAACTATTAAACTTATTTTTTTATTAAATTTGCTATATTAGTTTTGTAAGATATATATATAAGATAAGATAAGATAAGATAAGATAAGATAAGATAAGATTAATTTTGTTATATAGATAAGATACATATATATAATATCAGATTGTCAGGACTCTTTTTGAACTTAATATTTATAAAAAAAAAGTGATTATAATTAAAATATATATATATATATATAAGATTAGTTTTGTAAAATAGATAAGATATATATATATATATAATATCAAATTATCAGGATTTTTTTGAACTTAATATCTAAAAATATGATTATAATTAAATAAAATACCATATATATATCAATATCTATTAATATTTTAGAGATACGATTCGATGTATTCATTTTGTAATATATATATATATAAAAGTTAAGATTAGTTTGGTAAGATAGATAAGATATATATATATATATATATATATATAATATCAGATTGTTAAGATTTTTTCTGAACTTAATATCTAAAAATGTGATTATAATAAAATAAAATACCATATATATCAATATCTATTTATATTTTAAAAATACAATACGATTGTATAATTAATTATTATAAATTTTAAATTAACTATTTATGATTTGAACAACTCTTACTCCTGTGCATTGCACGGGTGGACATCTAGTAGTTATATATATCTATATTCTTTTTGAATCCACGTATGTATCCAATAGAAAATTGACCTTCTTGCAAAATAAAAATGTAATAATAGGATAGGTATCAGAACAATTAGTTGGTCCCATGAATACAAAGTTCTGAAATTTCTTGCAGGCTTGTACGGAAATGGTATTGCGCGTGCGCCAACTTATGGTAACAATGAGGGGAGTATATTTCCAGCCTCGGAGTGGAGCTACAATGATCGGGCCATGTTCTGCAAAGAAGCCTTCAAAATTGAACCCAGACCAACCTGGATTACTACCAACTCAAATTGTAAGAATTTTTGTATTAGATACGCCACATAATATATGTTTTCGATTATGTATTTTGTACTGAAATAATAATTAATATTCATTGCATGGCAACCAAACATAAATTGGAGAATATAATTAACCTCGAGGAATTGCAAAATGACCAAATTACTCAATTGGTCCCCACCACAAGGTGATTCAATCCTTGGTAATGGACAGATCAATGAACATGCATGGTCCCAAACACCCCAAAGTTGTCATATGTCATTGCTAACATCTACATAAAAATCATCACTATCCTCCACCAAGGCAACAAAGAATTAAGTCATCTAATTTGAGCTTGACAGCCGGCCAACCTTCTTTGTGTCTCATACTATACAAGTTGTTTGGAGACTCTCTCTCTCTAGATAGACAAAGATAGAGGCTATAAGTTTTACACACTCCATTTCTCTGCAAAGATAGAAGCCACAGAATAAATCAATGGCATTTAGGTTCTTATTCATATGGTTTACACTATCCAGTACACTATTCTCTTCCGGTATCTCATTTGCCAAAACTAGACCTAGGTTTCCTTCTTCGATCTTTCGGCCAGAACAGCTTTCTCTTTCTACTTCAAACGGGCTTTACGAAATCGAGTACTTCACTCAAATAATTGGTCACTTCAATTATCTCCCAGAGAGCTACCAGACCTTTCAACAAAGGTATTTGATTAATGACACAAACTGGGGTGGTGCTGAGAAAAATGCTCGAATCTTTGTCTACACGGGAAATGAAGGCGATATCGAGTGGTTCGCTCAAAATACAGGTTTCATGTTTGATACAGCCCCACAATTTGAGGCTCTTCTAGTCTTCATTGAGGTAATTGCTTTGGTTTGTCATAAGAAAATGTTTACAATGTGTGGTACATATAAATGCTCCGTTTGGTTAAAAGAAGGTTATGGAAATTCAATATGTCACAACCGCCATTTGGAAAACCCAAGTAACATACTTAGCCAAAAAAAAAAAAAAATGAAAGAAAAACCCAAGTAACATGATATTCATATTCCTTTTCTTCTCTTTTCTTTTCCATAGA
This sequence comes from Euryodendron excelsum, assembly GCA_033060915.1. Lineage (NCBI taxonomy): Eukaryota > Viridiplantae > Streptophyta > Magnoliopsida > Ericales > Pentaphylacaceae > Euryodendron > Euryodendron excelsum. Next base: position 26,851,423 of record CM065392.1, read on the forward strand.
TATTCTCAGCAACCAAACAGGTTTAGTGAAAAAAAAGGAAAAGAGGATTGATATATTTTCTTTCCTGCTTTGGAAAATATGAATTGCAGCATAGGTTCTATGGACAATCTATACCTTATGGGGGTGACAAAAATATAGCCTATAAGAATGCAAGTACACTTGGATATTTGAGCTCAACACAGGCATTGGCGGATTATGCAACCCTAATTATTGATCTAAAGAAGAATTTGTCGGCACCTGGCTCTCCTGTGGTGGTGTTTGGAGGTTCCTCTGGAGGAAGTCAGTATTTTCTGTCCATCACTTTCCTTTTGTAAATGTATGTCTTTGGAAATAACTATGCATAATTAAAACTGATTTTTTATTCGAGTAGGAAACTTTTTGTGGAATTAATTGAGGTTGATGGCTTTGCAGTGCTGGCAGCATGGTTTAGGTTGAAGTACCCACAAGTTACCATTGGAGCTTTGGCATCTTCTTCACCAATCCTCAATTTTGAGAATATTACATCTCCATTTAGCTTCAACAACATCATCACTCAAGACTTCCGAGTCTCTATCTCTCTCTCTCTCTCTCTCTATATATATATATATATATATATATGCTTTTTATTTCGCCTTTCATCCAATATATAAGACATTAGAGATGAGGTTTAGGGGTTACATTTACATACATATGGACCCAATGATAATTAAGTTTTGCTTGGTTCCAATAATGCATGTGTTTAGAGATTATTAATAATAAGTCGATACCTTGGGAATAATTCCAGAATAATCAAACAACCTTAATGCAAGTTTTGTTTGCATGTAATTATTATTGTTTTTGTTTCCATGTGAAAATTCAGAGTGAGAGTGAGAACTGTTACAAAGTGATCAAAGGGTCATGGCAGCAAATTGAAGACACTGCTAACCAACCTCGGGGACTTGAGCTACTCTGAAAATCATTCAGACTATGCGAGTAAGCACTTGTTTTACCGTTACCAAGTAAGCTTAATTTTCTTGCAAAACAACTTGATGAAGAAATTCAAATATTTTTTTTCTTAATTTTCGACAGGAATGATAATGCTGACTAGTTAGAGGGTTGGCTTGGCACAGCATATGTTTACACTACCATGACCGATTATCCAACTCCTTCCAATTTTCTTAGCCCCATGCCAGCTTACCCAGTGAAAGAGGTATTGGCTTGTGCAAATAACATTGTATGATAATATAAGCACAAAAGGTTTCTACTAAAGTGATTTGAGTGTCTTCATGTATCGCATGGAAAATAAAACTACTGCGAAATTATTTAGTACTCTTGGTGCGCCACATCTTACCTCTCCTATCACAATACAGTCAACCCTCTCTATTTCGGTATGATTTGACACTAAGAGTAATGAATATTGTTTCTTGTGTGGGATCTTTTGATTAATGGGTAACGAAAATAGATATCAATTTTAAGTAGGGGTGGCCACGGCCCAATGACCCTCTCGAGGCATCCATTATTTTAAAGGGCTTAGGATTTTCTTAGGCCTTGATTAATTTAATTGCAGGCTTGGAAATTATCTTTAAAATCTGGTCTAGATTGGCTCGGCCTGAAATATATATAAAGTAATATTTTTTATATTTTAATAGTATTTAACATTAATTTTGATAGTAGATTTTATATTATTCAATATTATATTTCAATAAAAATTATTAATTAGAAATCTTTTTAAGTTAAATGGGCCAACTTGGAGGCTTGGGAATCATAGTTGGTATTTTGGGTAGGCTTAAAATTTGGTTTTAGGCTCGATGAGAAATTTTTTTAATGTAGGCCTGCCCCTAGCCCAAGCGGGCCGCCCAATGTCCACCTCTAGTTTTAAAGGGCAAAATTGTCTTGTAAAGATTTTTCATTTTTAGTGGAAAACACGATTTAAGTTCATGATTAGGCAATTGAAAATTATTGAAAGGCCAAATTATCATCTATAAATCAGGAAAAAAAACTCCATACTTTACTTTAAGGTTGAGAATTAATGTTTCAAGGTTGCTTTTCTTTCACAAGATAAGAATTGGACATTAAACTAATAATTTTATGTCTAGTCTTATTTTGCGTTCGATTTTGCACAAGAGAGTCGGGATAAATAATTCGAAAAAGACATTTTATCTCCTATATTATAGAATTCAATAATCTCATAAGAAGCATAGTTAGTATTCAAATTTGGAATAAAAAATCAAATTACAAAATTATTCTATGCCGTGTTTATAATTTATATTTTAATATCCACGGATCCCTCATCCTTTTATCCCAAATATCAATTGCTTAGACTTAGGGGTGAATTGCCTTGCAACTATTGGTTTTGGTTTTATGCTTTGCAATTCGTGGACCTAGACATAGAGGAGCGAAATAGTTATATGAAAGGAAAAAAAAATTCTACTAATTAAGTAGCATAGAGTTTTCAATACTTATCCTTATTGAATTGTACATGTATTACACCACTAATATTAATTCATTTCAAATATAGATTCTTCCAAAAAAAAATACATGCCTTGTGAAAAAATTTAATAATTATGAGTACCGAGAAATCCATTATGACTACTAGACTTGTTGAGAGACATATATGTATGTATAAAAAATGTTATACTTAAATCAATTTCTCAATTCATTTTCATATGCTGGACACAAGTATATGAGTCCAATACATATTTATTAATATAACTAACAATGTCTTGTGTCTAAGTGTGAAAAATTAATTTATGTCTAGCTTATATATATACATGTATATGTATATGTATACATACACACGTTTGTATGTATGCATGTTTAAGACGTCAAGGTAGAAAGTGAACTGTTGACTTCTCGGGTTTCTTCATTTTGCAGATGTGCAACGCAATTGATGATCCAACACTAGGGAATGACGCATTTGCCAAGTTGTATGGCGCAGCTAACGTCTACTACAATTACACTGGAAATGCCACGTGTTTTAATCTGACCGACGATTCTGATCCCCACGGTCTTGACGAATGGTGGTGGCAGGTACAAAAATACAGAAATTATTTCATAGGTCCCAAATATTTTTCCTTTAGAATTCCACGTCAAAAAGTTAGAATGCATGTGAGTATTTAACAGTTTTGATATGCTTATGAATATTGAATTATTATGTGAGTTATATTTGAATTACTTTAAAATAAAAAAAATAAAAAAAGCAAATCTGGTATGAGCCGGCAAAGGCTGCGTTGGCTCAATCAAACTCTCTTGGATCCTTGTGGGCTATACCCGAATGCCATGAAATACTAAAGTCAACCACCGGTTGTGGATTGGCCTTAATGTCTGAATGTTCCAACCCAGTGCTTTGGGCCACCCACACAGGCGTGAGCCTGAGGTAGCTTTGTCTGCGTGTTTAGGGTTATGAATAAGTTGAGTCTTGGATTGTATAATTTTGGTTTGAAAATCTTAATAAACTTGAAAATGTGTTTAAGGTTAGCTTGTTTAACAACTAAGCTTAAATGAGTTTTAATTGAGTCGATTACGAGCCAAGTTCCAGTATTTTGGATCTTTTTTGTGTATATTAGTTTAGAGAACTAAATTTATACCAAACTCAGAAAATTAACAAACTTTAAAATGTGATCAAGCTTGACTTGTTTAAATAATGAATTGATCTTAAACGAGCTTTTAACTAGTAAAACGCTAATCTAACTCGAGTATCTCAGTTTATTTTAAAGCACTATGTGAATAGGTTCCCCATCATCTAAAAACAAAAATAATGAAATCGGCTGAATATGCCAATAAATGAGATGTGTTGTCTGCTCTCGGTTCATTACCGCACAAGCACAAATTCATTGACTAAGTGGAGCGCATAATTCTCAGAAACAAAAAACGATAAGGCAAACAAATTATATTATGTGAAATGAGAAAGATATAACATTAAAAATGATATTTATAAAATAATTGAGAAAACAAAACTAGTAATATAAAATATAAGAACAATCTAACTAATAAAACACATCAAAATTTGAAAATGTGTTAGAGACAATTTGATCTAAGGATTGAGATTTGCTTTCATTTTAGTTCTACGGTTGATATTCATTTTCAAACTCTCCCGAATCTTCAATCTCCTGCCCAAAAAGGTGAAATGCCTAATTTATTCTTACTTTTCATATCTCTCAATAAAGACACCAACGGATCTCTACCAAACATCACATGCCTCTATCTTCTCTCACTGCCATCACATTCCAACTCCAAAGACCAATTTTAAATTTCGCGTGAGATAGCTTTGTTTTTCTCTCTAAACTCACAACTCTCTATCTGTTAATAACTCTCTCTTGATAAATTCATCTCTCTCTCTCTAAAATGCAACTCTCTCCATTTCTGCTATCTCTCAAAACCAATGGTCTAACCAAACATCCTCCACGTTCATAAGGTTTCCTTAATCCTCTTTCAAGATACCTACTAGTAAATCAATGGTCGGTGGCACTCAATTCCACTTATAAGTTTTTCTTTCATTTTCCCAAGTTAATCACATGCATTTCACTTAATATTTTTCAGTTTTTGGTTTTGTAGAACTCAATGCTAATGGTCTCTTAGTCTTTTGACCCTTGTTTTCTCCTTCTTTTAAATTTTAATTTTTTTTAAAGATCTGTATATCAGCTTGCTTTCAATCATCTCACATTCATAGTGGTCAGATTTTTTTTTCTCTTTTATATTTTTTGTTTGGGGTTGCCTCTGTATTTTTTAACATCACAGTAGTTGTCTCCTCTTACTCCTCATCTCTCCCTTTCCGCCCTCCCATCTCCGCCTCAAGGTCTCCACTCCACCTTCTCCTTATTCACCAATGATAAGTGTTGACTCAAGGTTGACCTTATGTTCATTTTGATGATAACTAAACCTTGTGTTATTTTACTAATAAATCTACTTAGTGTGCAGATTAACAAAGTTCATAACTTAGACTTAAAGTTTAATTTTAAGCCTACTATATGTCAAAGAGAATGCACAACAAATTCAAGATCAAGCAATGAATTCCAAGAGCTATGCAATGAACCAAACAGAGGATTGATGACTACTTCTACTTCAAACAAATGTTTCATATTCGAAGAGATTGAAGGTGTTCAAATAAAACTTTTATCAAGTATGCATCGACTCAATGAAGACTGATTTGCACTCAAGATAGATTGAAGACTTTATCAGAATGTCCAAAGATCAGTTGAAGATAAATTGTTTGTTGAAGATATTATAAATGTTCAAGAGAAGACTTCATCAAGCATACAAAGATCAATTCAGATTTTGTGATTGAAGTTGTCTGAGAAGAAAGACTTACAATGATTGTCTGATCTCTACATGGAATCCAAGTGAAGAATTCTTCTACAATATAAAGAATCAATAAAGACTAGATGTATGAAGAGATTTTATCAAGTCTGCAAAAGTCTCATTGAAGTGATTTTAAAGAAGAAAGAAGAATTGCTAGCAAAGAGAAGAAATAAAAAATGAAGCATTGTGAAGCTTTACATAATTGAGGAAACTTGGCATTGAAGGAGATGTTCTACAATGAAAGAGAAAGCTTTGCAAATGAAGAAGAAAAGATGAACATTGATCTAATGAAGCTTTGACAGTTTGAGAGTCAAGAGAAGATCAATATCCAATGATTGATTCAATCCAAATTGAATAGAAATTAACTTTGATGAGTTAAAGAGATTTGATTGATTATCATACCCCAAAGAAATACTCCTTGAAAATCTTATACCAGTGCTGAGATGAGTTAGATCATTAGAAGTTAGAAAGCAGATTTCTGAGCAATGAGCGGACTCATGGAAATGAGAAGTCGCCTCTTAATCATAGAAGCAAAAGGCCTGAAGACAAAATGATCAATGAGCGGACTCATGAAAAATGAAGAGTCACCTCATGAACACAGAAGCAAAAAGCCATAGACAATGAGCGGACTCATGGAAATGAGGAGTCGCCTCGTGGAGACAAATGTAAAGACTTGAAGATAACATGATCAATGAGCAGACTCATGAAGATAAAGAGTTGCCTCATGACAACAGAAGTAAAAGGCTGAATATCAAATAAACAAAGAGCGGACTCCTGAAGATGAAGAGTCGCCTCATGACAATAGAAGCCAAAGATGTGAAGATGGAATGAACAAGGAGTCGCCTCATTGATATGAAGAGCGGACTCATGAAGTCAGTGAACAACATCTGGTAAATGTAGAAGCAGAAAGTATCGACTCCACAAGCTTGGAGCCGACTCCTTGGATATAACGACTATTTTTCTTAACGTTATAACGGATTGGACGTGCATTAATGATGCCCAACAACCTCTAACGGATGGAATCAATATAGGGATTTATATACAAGCTTCCAGTTGTATTTATTCAAGAGACAATAGACAAATACAAGAAAAAAACTGACTAATTCACTGAAAACCTTGAATATTCTTCTTGTCTTCATCTATGAGCTTTGATTGTAAAATTCACTCTTGTTAGAGAGTTTGCTAGTTACTTGTATATTCTTATACACTTGTAAGGGAGAGTTTGAGAGTTCTATTAAGAAAGAAAAACTCTTATAAGTTTGAATGGAGCTTGGACAAAACCACTTGAAGATTGAAAAGCTCGGTGAGGTGTTCTTGTGAATAGTGTGCTGAGCACTTTCTCAATCAGCAGCCTAATTGTAATTGGAGGTTACATAGTGGAAGAAGACTTCAAGGAGGTCTTGGGGTGAGGACGTAGACCACAGTTTGTGGTTGAACCTCGGTAAATCTGTGTGTTCTCTCTTATGCTTTGTTTTCTTTCATTCTTCTGATTATATTGCATTGCATATTGATTGATCACTGTTACATTGGTTAGATTAATTTTAATTAATCTTAATTGTTTTTAATCTTCAAAAAACCCAATTCACCCCCCCTCTTGGGTTGCCTTTTGGGCCAACAATAAGCATGACCACCACGACGTGCGCGTCACATTCGATCTGACATGGAGTGAAATGAGAGGACATACAAATAGGGAATGACACCATCTCGATCTCTACATCCAGAACTAGAGACACCAAACCAGTGGACTGCGGAGGGTGTCTGGGATTTTTCTAAAGAGAAAAAGGAGGTGGCTGCCATGGCGTTCGGTGGAGGAGGAGGGAGGGTGAGTGAGTTTGGCCATTATAGGGTTTTCTAAGTTTCAGTGGGTTGTTTTGGTGGCGAGAGAGGAGAAGAAGATAGACGTGAAAAGGCAAAGAAAAAACAACAGAGGAAGTGCCGCTTGGTCATATGGGATAAGTGAAATTGATGTGGCACGCTTTGGTAGAAAGAGAACAAAGAGGAAAAAGGTAATGCTGGGAATGGACCTACATTGAGCTATCTCTCCACCATGGCCACCCATCTCCTTTGCACACTCTCTTTAAATCTCTACATGCTCTCTCTTCAAATTTTTGCTTTTTACCTGCTAAGGTGTCATGTCTAGATCTTAATTATTGAGTTGTATTGTTGAGCAACAGTGAATATGATTCCGAGAAATTGGTCAACCAAGGTGGTCGGCCACGGTGGAAGAGAGGTTGCCGACTGGTTTTCAAACTAATTTATTATATGTTTGTTGTGATCAAACACAAAAAATGCCTAATTTATTCTTGCTATTCGTATCTCCCAATAAAGACACCAATGGGTCTCTGTCAAACATCACATGCCTCTCTCTTTTCTCACTGCTGTCACATTCCAACTACCAAGACGAGTTTGAAATTTTAAGTGAGACGACTTTGTTTTTCTTTCTAAACACATAACTCTCTATCTCTTAATAACTCTCTTTTCTCTCTCTTATTAAACTCATCTCTCTCTCTCTCTCTCTCTCTCTCTCTCTCTCTCTCTAAAACGAACCTCTCTCCATTTCTGCTCTCTCTCAAAGCCAATGGTCTAACCAGACTTCTTCCATGCTCATAGGTTTTCCTTAATCCTCTTTCAAGATGCCTACTGGTAAATCAATGGTCGGTGGCAGTCAATTCCACTTATAAGTTTTTCTTTCATTTTCCCAAGTTAATCACATGCATTTCACTTAATATTTTTTAGTTTTTGGTTTTGTAGAACTCAATGCTAATGGTCTCTCTGTCTTTGGACCCTTGTTTTTCTCCCTCTTTTAAATTTTAATTTTTTTTAAAATCTGTATATCCCCTTCCTCTCAAGTATCTCACATCCATAGTGGTCAAAATTTTTTTTTCCTCTTCTATATTTTTGGTTCGGGGTTGCTATTGTATTTTTCAACATCATAGTAGTTATCTCATCTTACTCCTCATTTCTCCCTTTTCCCTTCCCATCTCCGCCTCGAGGTCTCCACTCCACCTTCTCCATTTTCACCAGTGACAAGCACGACCATCATGATGAGCGCGTCACATTCAATCTGACATGAAGTGGAATGAGAGGACAGGCAAATAGAAAATGATACCATGTCCATCTCTACATCCAGTACGAGAGACACCAAACCAATGGACTGCGGAGGGTGTCTTGGATTTGTCTAGAGAGAAAAAGGTGGTGGCTGCCATGGCGTTCGATGGAGGAGGAGAGGGTGAGTGAGTTTGGCCATTACAAGGTTTTCTGAGTTTTAGTGGGTTGTTTTGGTGGTGAGAGAGGAGAAGAAGATAGAAGAAGAAAAGGCAAAGAAAAAGCAAGAGATGAATTGTTGCTTGGCCATATGGGATAGTGAAAATGATGTGGCACGCTTTGGTAGATAAAGAAGAAAGAGGAAAAAGGTAATACTGGGAAGAGACCTACATTGAGCTATCTTTTCACCATGGCCACCCATCTCCTTTGCACACTTTCTCTAAATCTCTATATGCTCTCTCTTCAAAATTTTGTTTTTTTTACCTTCTAAGATGTTGTGTCTAAATCTTAATCGTTGAGTTGTATTGTTGAGCAAGAGTGTGTATGATCCTGAGAAATTGGCCAACCAAGATGGTTGGTCACGGTGGAGGAGAGGCTACTGATCGGTTTTCAAACTAATTTATTATATGTTTATTGTTTTGATCACACATAAAAAAATGCCTAATTTATTCTTTCTTTTTGTATCTCCCAATAAAGACACCAATGGGTCTCTGCTAAACATCACATGCCTCTCTCTTCTCTCACTACTATCACATTCCAACTCCTAAGATGAGTTTGAAATTTCAAGTCAGATAACTTTGTTTCTCTCTCTAAACACATAGCTCTGTATCTCTTAATTACTCTCTCTTTCTCTCTCTTAATAAACTCATCCCTCTCTCTAAAATGCAACTCTCTCCATTTCTGCTCTCTCTCAAAGTCAATGGTCTAACCAAACTTCTTCCATGCTCATAGGTTTTCCTTAATCCTCTATCAAGATGCCTACTGGTAAATTAATGGTCCATGGCACTCAATTCCACCAGTAATATTTTCTTCCCTTTTCCCAAGTTAATCTCTTGCATTTCACTTAATATTTTTTAGTTTTTGGTTTTGTAGAACTCAATGCTAATAATCTCTCTGTCTTTCGACCCCTATTTTTCTCCCTCTTTTAAATTTTAATTTGTTTTTAAGATCTGTATATCACCTTCCTCTCAAGCATCTCACATCCATAGTGGTTAGATTTTTTTTTTCTCTTCAATATTTTTGGTTCGGGGTTACCTCTGTATTTTTGAACATCACAGTAATTGTCTCCTCTTACTCCTCATCTCTCCCTTTCCCCCTCCCATCTCTGCCTCAAGGTCTCCACGACACCTTGTCCTTCATCACCAGTGACTAGCACGACCACCAAGACAAGCGCATCACATTCAATCTGACTTGGAGTGGAATGAGAGGACCGGCAAATAGGGAATGACACCATCTCCATCTTTACATCCGGTACGAGAGACACCAAACCAGTGAACTGCAAAGGATGTCTGCGATTTTTCTAGAGAGAAAAATGAGGTGGCTGCAATGGCGTACGGTGGAGAAGGAGAGAGGGTGAGTGAGTTTGGCCATTACAAGGTTTTTTGAGTTTTAGTGGGTTGTTTTGGTGCTGAGGGAAGATAAGAAAATAGAAGAAGAAAAGGCAAAGAAAAAGCAAGAGATGAAGTGCTGCTTGACCATATGGGATAAGTGAAAATGATGTGGCACGGTTTGTTAGAGAAAGAAGAAAGCGAAAAAAGGTGATGCTAGGAAGATACCTACATTGAGCTATCTCTTCATCATGGCCACCCATCTCGTTCACACACTCTCTCTAAATCTCTACATGCTCTCTTTTCAAAATTTTATTTTTTTACCTGCTAAGGTGTTGTGTCTAGATTTTAATCGTTGCGTTGTATTGTTGAGCAAGAGTGAGTATGATTTCGAGAAATTGGCCAACCAAGGTGGTCGGCCATTGTGGAGGAGAGGCATCGATTGGTTTTCAAACTGATATATTATATGTTTGTGGGAAAGAATTACCTATTTTGACCACACAAAAAAAAATTTCCTTTTCCCTGTAAATTTGTAATACATACACAAGAGAGAGAGAGAGAGGGAGGGGTATTAAAAAATGAAAAGAAATGAGTCTTTTTTTGTCAGAAGAGAGACGAATAAAAGTAGCTTTTTTCGTACCAAACCCCTTCGGTTCCAATTCCCGCCCACAAACATTAACTTCAATGGTAGTTGGAGTGCGTTAATTATTCTTTCATGTTGGGGGTTACAAATAAGTGTCCTTTGGTAGTTGGAGTGCATTAATTATTCTATATTACATATATGACTTTATCTAATGGTTAGAATTCATTTTGTTTCAAAATCGATGCTTGAGATCAAAAGAACGTCACTTCAAAGTGGGTGGAGTGTATTAAATGCTTCTCCCTCATTTTGGGCATATATGTGTTCAATTTGGTGTAGGTAATATAGTCATCAGAGAGGTCACTCTCTAAAAGCATCTTCAACTCACCTTTAAAAAAAATAACAATTACATCATCTCCAACCCACCTTTAAAAAAATAACAATTAAAGTTAAAATATTGAAGGTGGGTTTCAAATTTTTCACTCCAACTCATCAGATTTCAATAACAATTAAAGTTTCAACATCCATTTAAAATAAAAAATAAATTTCAACTTGAATAATAATAAAAATGGGATTAATTCAATGACATGGCAAGCATAAAGCATTTAGGGGGCATGCGTACCATAAGCATTTTGGGCATATATAATTCCAAATGATTGCTACATAGTATGATTTTCACTGTGTAAGTACGACTGTCATTTGAAATAATTATAAGTCATGAGTACCATAAACATTAGAACATGAATATTGAACGAACACTCAGATCACAACATGTGAATCAAATGGACCAATTACAAAATGAATTCATACAGGATTATATTTTATGGGGAGTGCCATAGACACGGGTTATCCCTAGTCTATCTAATAAAACACATCAGAATTTGAAAATGTGTTAGAAACACAATTTGATCTAAGGATTGAGATTTGTTTCATTTTAGTTCTATGGTTGTGATTCATTTTTAACCTCTCCCAAATCTTCAATCTCTTGCCCAAGAAGGTGAAATGCCTAATTTATTCTTGCTTTTCGTATCTCCCAATAAAGACACCAACGGGTCTCCGCCAAACATCACATGCCTCTCTCTTCTCTCACGGCCATTACATTTCAACTCCTATGACCAGTTTGAAATTTCAAGTGAGACACCTTTGTTTCTCTCTCTAAACATAGCTCTTTATCTCTTTATAACTCTCTCTTTCTCTCTCTTAATAAACTTATCTCTCTCTCTAAAATGCAACTCTCTCCATTTCTGCTCTCTATCAAAACCAACGGTCTTACCAGACTTCTTCCATGCTCATAGGTTTTCCTTAATCCTCTTTCAATATGCCTACTGGTAAATCAATGGATGGTGGCACTCAATTCCACTGGTAAGTTTTTCTTTTCTTTTCCCAAGTTAATCACATGCATTTCACTTAATATTTTTCAGTTTTTGGTTTTGTAGAACTCAATGCTAATGGTCTCTCTGTGCTTCAACCCCTGTTTTTCTGCCTCTTTTAAATTTTAATTTTTTTAAAGATTTGTATATCACCTTCCTCTCAAGCATCTCATATCCATAGTGGTCAGATTTTGTTTTTCTCTTTTATATTTTTTATTCGGGATTGCCTCTGTATTTTTCAACATCACACTAGTTGTCTCCTTGTACTCCTCATCTCTCTCTTTCCCCCCTCCCACCTCTGCCTCAAGGTATCCACTCCACCTTCTCTTTCTCCACCAACAACAAGCATGACTACCATGACGAGCGTGTCACATTCAAGCTGACATACATTGGAATGAGAGGATAGGCAAATAGGGAATGGCACCATCTCTATCTCTACATCCGGCATGAGAGACACCAAACCAGTGAACGGCGGAGGGTGTCTGGAATTTATCTTGAGAGAAAAAGGAGGTGGCTGCTATGGTGTTCGGTAAAGAAGGAGAGAGGGTGAGTGTGTTCGGCCATGACAAGGTTTTCTGAGTTTCAGTGGGTTGTTTTGGTGGTGAGAGGAGAAGAAGATAGAAGAAGAAAAGGTAAAGAAAAAGCAAAAGAGGAAGTGCTGCATGGCCTTATGGGATAAGTGAAAATGATGTGACACGCTTTGGTAAAGAAAGAAGAAAGAGGAAAAAGGTAATGCTGGGAAGAGACTTACATTGAGATATTTCTTTATCATGGCCACCCATCTCCTTCGCACACTCTCTCTAAATCTTTACATGCTCTCTCTTCAAAATTTTGTTTTTTTACCTGTTAAGGTGTTGCGTCTAGATCTTAACCATTGAGTTGTATTGTTGAGCAAGAGTGAGTATGATTCTAAGAAATTAGCCAACTAAGGTGGTCGGCCATGGTGGAGGAGAGGCAACCGATTGGTTTTCAAACTGATTTATTATATGTTTGTGGGAAAGAATTACCCGTTTTGACCACACACAAAAAACTGTTTCTTTTTTCCTGTAAATTTGTAATACATACACAAGAGAGAGAGAGAGAGAGAGAGAGAGAGGGTGGGGTACTAAAAAATGAAAAGAAATGGTTCTTTTTTTTGTCAGAAAAGAGACAAATAAAAGTGCTTTTTTTCTCACCAAACCCCTTCGGTTCCAATTCCCGCCCACAAACATCAACTTCAATGGTGGTTGGAGTGCATTAATTATTCTGTCATGTTAAGGTTACAAATAAGTGTCCTTTGGTAGTTGGAGGGCATTAATTATTCTGTATCACAGACATAGCTTCATTTAATGGGTAGAATTCGTTTTGTTTCAAAATTGATGCTTGAGATCAAAAGAACGTCACTTCAAAGTGGGTGGAGTGCATTAAATGCTTTTCCCTCACTTTAGGTATATATGTATTCAATTTAGTATAGCTAATACAGTCATCAGAGATGTCAACCCACCTTTAAAAAAATAACCATTAAAGTTGAAATGTCGAATGTTCAAATTTTTCACTCTAACTCATCAGATTTCAATAACCATTAAAGTTTCAACATCCATTTAAAATAAAAAATAAATTTCAACTTATATAATAATAAAAATGGGATTAATTTAATGACATGGCAAGTATGAAGCATTTAGGGGTCATGCGTACCATAAGCATTTTGGGCATATATAATTTCAAATGATTGTTACATAGTATGATTTTTACTGTGTAAGTATGAAAGTCATTGGAAATAATTAGAGGTCATGTGTACCGTAAACATTATAATACGAATACTGAATGAATACACAGATCACAATATGTGAATCAAATGGACCAATTACAAAATGAATTCATACATGATTAAATTTTATGGGGAGTGCCGCAGGCACGGGTTATCCCTAGTTTATCTAATAAAATACATCAAAATTTGAAAATGTTTAGAGACACAGTTTGATATAAGGATTAAGATTTGTTTTCATTTTAGTTCTAGGGTTGAGATTCATTTTCGACCTCTCCCGAATCTTCAATCTCCCGCCTAATAAGTTGAAATGCCTAATTTATTCTTGCCTTTCGTGACACCAACAGGTCTCTGCCAAACATCACATGCCTCTCTTCTCTTACTGCCATCACATTCTAACTCCCAAGACCAGTTTGAAATTTCAAGTCAGACAGCTTTGTTTCTCTCTCTAAACACACAACTCTCTATTTCTTTATAATCTCTCTTTCTCTCTCTTAATAAACTCATCTCTCTCTCTAAAATGCAATTCTCTCAATTTATGCTCTCTTTAAAAACCAATGGTCTAACCAGACTTCACCCACGCTCATAGGTTTTCCTTAATCCTTTTCAAGATGTCCATTGGTAAATCAATGGTTTGTGACACTCAATTCCACTGGTAAGTTTTTCTTTCCATTTCCCAAGTTAATCACATGCATTTCACTTAATATTTTTTAGTTTTTGGTTTTTGTAGAACTCAATGTTAGTGGTCTCTCTGTCTTTTGACCCCTGTTTTTCTCCCTCATTTAAATTTTAATTTTTTTTTCAAGATCTGTATATCAGCTTCCTCTCAAGCATCTCACATCCATAGTGGTCAGATTTTTTTTTTTCTCTTCTATGTTTTTGGTTTGGGTTGCCTCTGTATTTTTGAACATCATAGTAGTTCTCTCCTCTTACTCCTCATCTCTCCCTTTCCCCCCTCCCACCTTCACCTTAAGGTCTCCACTCTACTTTCTCCCTCTTCATTAGCAACAAGCATAACCACTATGACGAGCGTGTCACATTCGATCTGACATAAAGTGGAATGAGAGGACAAGCAAATAGGGAATGGTAGGGTTTTCTGAGTTTCAGTGGGTTGTTTTGGTGGTGAGGGAGGAGAAGAAGATAGAAGAAGAAAAAGCAAAGAAAGAGCAAGAGAGGAAGTGCTACTTGGCAATATGGGATAAGTGAAAACGATGTGGCACACTTTAGTAAAGAAAAAGAAAGAAGAAAAAGGTAATATTGGGAAGAGACCTAAATTGAGCTATCTCTTCACCATGGCCACCCATCTCTTTCACATACTCTCTCTAAATCAGTACATGCTCTCTTTTCAAAATTTTGTTTTTTTACCTACTAAGGTGTTGTGTCTAGATCTTAACTGTTGAGTTGTATTATTGAGCAAGAATGAGTATGATTCCGAGAAATTGGCCAACCAAGGTGGTTGGCCACAGTGGAGGAGAGGCGGCCAACTGGTTTTCAAACTCATTTATTATATGTTTGTGTTTTCACAACACACAAAAAATGCCAACTTTATTATTGCTTTTCGTATCTCCTAATTAAAATACCAATGGGTCTCTGCCAAACATCACATGCCTCTCTCTTCTCTCACTGCCATCACATTCCAACTCCCAAGTCCAGTTTTAAAGTTCAAATGAGACAGCTTTGTTTCTCTCTCTAAACTCACAACTCTCTATCTCTTAATAACTCTCTCTCTCTCTCTCTCTCTCTCTCTCTCTCTCTCTAAATGCAACTCTCTCCATTTTTGCTTTCTCTCAAAACCAATGGTCTAAGCAGACATCCTCCACGTTTATAGGTTTTCCTTAATCCTCTTTCAAGATGCCTACTAGTAAATCAATGGTTGGTGGCACTCAATTCCACTAGTAAGTTTTTCTTTCATTTTTTTAAGTTAATCACATGCATTTCACTTAATATTTTTCAGTTTTTAGTTTTGTGGAACTCAATGCTAATGGTCTCTCTGTCTTTTGACCCCTGTTTTTCTCACTCTTTTAAATTTTAATTTTTTTTAGAGATCTACATATCCCTTCCTCTCAAGCATCTCACATCCATAGTGGTCATATTTTTTTTTCTCTTTTATATTTTTAGTTTGGGGTTGCCTCTGTATTTTTCAACAACACAGTAGTTGTCACCTCTTACTCCTCATCTCTTCCTTTCTTCCCTCACATCTCTGCCTTAAGGTCTCCACTCCACCTTCTCCTTCTTCACTAGTGATAAGCACGACCACCAAGACGAGCGCGACACATTCGATCTGACATGGAGTGGAATGAGAGGACAGGCGAATAGGGAATGACACCATCTCCATCTCTACATCCGGTACGAGGGACACCAAACCAGTGGACTGCAGAGGGTGTCTGGGATTTTTCTAGAGAGAAAAAAGAGGTGGTTGCCATGGTATTCGGTGGAGAAGGAAAGAGGGTGAGTGAGTTTTTCCATTACAGGATTTTTTGAGTTTCAGTGGGTTGTTTTGGTGACGAGGGAGGAGAAGAAGATAAAAGAAGAAAAGGAAAAGAAAAAGCAAGAGAGGAAGTACTGCTTGGCCATATGGGATAAGTGAAAATGATGTAGCACGCTTTGGTAGAGAAAGAAGAAAGAGGAAAAAGGAAATACTGGGAAGAGACCTACATTGAGCTATCTCTTCACCATGGCCACCCATCTCCTTCATACACTCTCTTTAAATCTCTACATGCTCTCTCTTCAAAATTTTGTTTTTTTACCTGCTAAGGTGTCGTATCTAGATCTTAATCGTTGAGTTGTATTGTTGAGCAAGAGTGACTATGATTCCAAGAAATTGGCCAACCAAGGTGGTCGGCCACGGTGGATGAGAGGCTACCAACTGGTTTTTAAACTAATTTATTATATGTTTGTGTTTTGATCACACACAAAAATGCCTAATTTATTCTTGCTTTTCGTATCTCCCAATAAAGACATCGATGGGTCTCTACCAAACATCACATGCCTCTCTCTTCTCTCATTGCTATCACATTCCAACTCCCAATACCAGTTTGAAATTTTAAGTCAGATAGCTTTGTTTCTCTCTCTAAACACATAGATCTCTATCTCTTAATAATTCTCTCTTTCTCTCTCTTAATAAACTTATCTCTCTCTCTAAAACGCAACTCTCTCCATTTTTGCTCTCTTTCAAAACCAATGGTCTAACCAAACTTCTACCACGCTCATAGGTTTTCCTTAATCCTTTTTCAAGATGCCTACTGGTAAATCAATGGTTGGTGGCACTCAATTCCACCGGTAAGTTTTTCTTTCCTTTTCCCAAGTTAATCACTTGCATTTCACTTAACATTTTTCAGTTTTTGGTTTTGTAGAACTCAATGCTAATGGTCTCTCTGTCTTTCGACCCCTGTTTTTCTCCCTCTTTTAAATTTTAATTTTTTTTAAAGATCTGTATACCACCTTCCTCTTAGGCATGTCACATCCATAGTGGTTAGATTTTTTTTTCTCTTTTATATTTTTTATTTGGGGTTGCCTTTGTCATTTTCAACATTACAGTAGTTGTCTCCTCTTACTCCTTATCTCTCCCTTTCCCCCCTCCCACCTCCGCCTCAAGGTCTCCACTCTACCTTCTTCTTCTTCACCATCGACAAGCACAACCACCATGACGAGTGCATCACATTTGATCTGACATGGAGTGGAATGAGAGGACAGGCATATAGGGAATGACACCATCTCCATCTCTACATCCGATTCGAGAGACCCCAAACCAGTGGATTGCGGGGGGTGTTTAGAATTTTTCTTGAGAGAAAAAGGAGGTGGCTGCCATGGTGTTCGGTAGAGAAGGAGAGAGGGTGAGTGAGTTCAGCCATAACAGGGTTTTCTGAGTTTCAGTGGGTTGTTTTGGTGGCGATGGAGGAGTAGAAGATAGAAGAAGAAAAGGCAAAGAAAAAGCAAGAGAGGAAGTGACGCTTGGCCATATGTGATAAGTGAAAATGATGTGGCACGCTTTGGTAGGGAAAGAAGAAAATGGAAAAAGGTAATGTTGGGAAGAGACCTACATTGAGGTATCTTCTCACCATGGCCACCCATCTCTTTCGGACACTCTCTCTAAATCTCTACATGCTCTCTCTTCAAAATTTTGTTTTTTTACCTGCTAAAGTGTTGTGTCTAGATCTTAATCATTGAGTTGTATTGTTGAGTAAGAGTGAATATGATTTCGAGAAATTGGCCAACCAAGGTGGTCAGCCATGGTGATGGAGAGGCGGTTGACTAGTTTTCAAATTGATTTATTATATGTTTGTGGGAAAGAATTACATGTTTTGACCACACACACAAAAATGTTTCCTTTTCCCTGTAAATTTGTAATACATACACAAAAGAGAAAGAGAGAGAGAGAGGTATAAAAAATGAAAAGAAATGGGTCTTTTTTTTTATTAGAAAGGAGACGAGTAAAAGTGGTTTTTTTCTCACCAAACCCCTTCGGTTCCAATTCCTGCCCACAGACATCAACTTCAATGGTAGTTGGAGTGTATGAATTATTTTGTATTACATATATAGCTTCATCTAATGGTTAGAATTCATTTTATTTCAAAATCTATGCTTAAGATCAAAAGAACGTCTCTTCAATGTGGGTGGAGTGCATTAAATCCTTCTCCCTCATTTTGGGCATATATGTATTCAATTTGGTGTAGCTAATACAGCCACCAGAGAGGTCACTCTCTAACAGCATCTTCAACCCACCTTTAAAAAAATAACAATTAAAGTTAAAATATTGAAGGTGGGTTTCAAATTTTTCACTCCAACTCATCAGATTTCAATAACAATTAAAGTTTCAACATCCATTTAAAATAAAAAATAAATTTCAACTTGAATAATAATAAAAATGGGATAAATTTAATGACATGGCAAGCATGAAGCATTTAGGGGTCATGCATACCATAAGCATTTTGAGCATATATAATTTCAAATGATTGTTACATAGTATGATTTTTACAATGTAAGTATGACAGTCATTTGAAATAATTAGAGGTCATGCGTACCATAAACATTAAAACACGAATACTGAACGAACACTTAGATCACAATATGTGAATCAAATAAACTAATTACAAAATGAATTCATACAGGATTAAAGGAGAGTACCGTAGACATGGATTATTCCTAGTATCATAATAAATTACAATAATGTATAAAATAATATCATATTTTTAATTGATTTTGATATTATGAAGTCAAGGATTCGATTCCAAGAAAACTTGGACATTATTCGAGGCCAGCCAAGCCACCAAGGCGCAGCCACTTTGACAGAGAAAGGACCGTCATTGCCCAACTTAATGTTGATTCTCGAAACGGGAAAACTTATTTGCACTAAGTTAGAGTTGGGTTGGGCTGGTTGGTTCCGTCTGGACTAATTGTTAGGAAGTAATAACATAAAATTTGATTTTTATTGATTAGAAGTAAATAAATAAATTACCACAATGAACAACTATTCTTCTAAATTAAAGAAATGAACAACAGTTTGATCAATTATAAACCACACCTAAATAAAGGCTATACCACAAAATATCATGCGATTATAATATGTATATCCTTATGTATTAGGTAGATTATACTATCTACACAATTTAAAGAGAAAAAAAAAAATAGAGCTAGCCTCGTGAGGCCCAATATCTCTATCGTGAAGTCACTAAGTCACTACGGTTTAACCCGATATCTCTATTGTAAAGTCACTAACAGCATGTTTGGAATTTGGAGGAGGGAAGAGAATGAAAGGGAAGAAAAAAGAAAGAAAATAAAAAATGAGAAAAAAAATAGTTTTTCTTTCTTGTTTAATTTTGCAAAGACAAAGGAAGGAAAGTGAAGGGAAAGAAGAGAGAAAAAGAGAGAGATTGATTTAAAAATTTTTCCTTTCTTTTCTTTTTCATTTCCCTCCTTTTCTCTTCCCTTTCTCTCCTAGGTAGAATCAAATAGGGAAAGGAAAGCGAATAATGTTTTTCCTTTCTCTTCCCTTCCCTTCCTCAAGTTCCAAATAGACTGTAAGTCACTTCGGTTTAACGGACAGTAACTGTTCCAAGATTCCTTGCTGACAACCTATGTCTTGCTGCTGTGCTGTGAGAAATAAGAATTGTCTTTACCAAAAGTTGCCCAAAAAATATGTATAGTAGAGAAACAATGTGTGTGCAAAATAGATAGTAAAGAGAGTAGTATGCTGTATATTTGTGTGTAATTAACTATGAGTGTAAAACAAGGACAATAGATAGGCTAGCCTTCTATAAAGGCTTATGGAACACTAGGCGTTATGAACCATTTAATCCTAAAAGACTAGTAACAGCCCGGTCATGATGCCAATATATGGGTCAGGTAAATCAAAAAAATTCTCGATTCCCTCCACTTCCTTTTTCCTTATTTTCTCTTTCTTTTTCTCTCCCAAGTTCCAAATGGGCTGAAAGTTGTTATGGAATTTTTTGCAGGCTTGTACAGAAATGATAATGCCAACTGGTGGTAGCAATAAGGAGAGCATATTTCCATACTCAGAGTGGAATTACAATGATGGAGACTGGTCTTGCTTCGATGTTAAGCCCAGGCCCACCTGGATTACTACCGAGTATGGCGGCCATGTAAGTTTCTCACTTTTATGTTAAATTATGCAAGTGACCGTCTCACTCCTGTGGTAGGCACGCTATGATTTGAGTATTTGTGTTATACGACGGTCATATGAAATAATTTCTCCTTACGTACACGTATAAAATCACTAATGGCTATATTCTAAAAAAAAATTTAATGTCTATATGTAATATAACATGGCTGCAACCATTTTGTTGTTATTGTATACTTGGCTTTCAATATCAATTTGTTTGCATCGGACAGGATATTCAGAGGGTTTTGAAACGGTTTGGGAGCAATATCATCTTCTTCAATGGTTTAAGAGACCCTTGGAGTGGTGGAGGGTAGGATCCTCTCTCTCTCTCTCTCTCTCTCTCTCTCTCTCATGAAGAACTTTTTTGTGATTTCTGGCAGGGTGCTGAAGAATATATCCAAGAGCATAATTGCTATAGTAGCGGAAGAAGGTTAGTAGAAAAAAAATGGTTCATCTTTGAAAATGATAATGCATTAAAAAAAGGAAAGGAAAAAGATAATGCATGCCAAAGTCTCAGTTTTAGTAAGTTTTGAATGATATGTTAAAACACAGTTCTTAACATGATGCTCCCTCTCTCTCTCTCATATTCAACTCAGGAGTTTCATTTGTATTATTTTATTATTATGGATATATGCTTATGTATTGATGTTTTGAATTACAAAAGGGGCACACCATGTGGACCTTAGGTTCTCAACAAGTGAGGATCCAGAATGGCTTCGAGATGTGAGGAGAAGAGAGATCAATATCATAGCCAAATGGCTCTCTCAATATTACCACGGTTTGGCTCATCCCCCTCCCCCCCCCCCCCCCCCCCCCCCCCCCCCAATAGATTTCGCATAATATGCCGAACACAGAAGTTTGAAGAGATACACAACAAAAGTTTGAGCTATGGATCAATTTTCATGTTGCCAGGCATTACTCTATCAGAATGGCATGCCTAAAACTGAAATTCTCAGAAATTGTCAATAATTCTGATCGACCAATGACTTATCTATGTGATCTTACATCTACCAAGCAACCACTTCTATGAATATACAAGTGATGTTCAAACTTTGTGAGTTCTTTATCACAGTGTCCAGTGCCAGACTCACGATTTCGGTTGGGGGCCAAGAAGACAAAATTTTGTTGAAAGGAGGGTTAAAGAATTTTTTATTATTTTTGAGAAATCATCAACTATATAATATTCTAAATATCTAAAAATTTACAAAGGTAAAAAGAAATTTAAAAACTTTAAGAGGGAGATATAAAGAAAAATTTTCACATTTTGGGGAACTGTAGCCAAAGCTAGTAACCACAATACATGCACAGTAGTTCTAGATGAACTCAGTCAAAAGTCTGAACATTTTGTAACGAGAAAAACAAAAATGTTGCTTCACGTGGAGGGATGTCTGAATATTAGTTGGATAAATATGATAAGAATGAGACCAATAATTTTTTTCCATCTTTCTTTGGTCGGTGAATGAGACCAATAATGAGAGGGAGTCATCTTTTAGTATCTTTCCCCTTCAAAGTTAGGCCAAAGAAAGGGACTGGTCGGTTCATTATGCAAATTGGCAAAGGAGGGCTGAGTCACTTTCTCACTTTTGAAGTCCAATGTTGCACGCATAATTTGCATGTAATTGACTTTCACACACCCAAATAACTCAATGAACATTTAAAAAAAGGGTATGATCGATGCTATATAATATATATATATATATATATAGCATGAGGGGATAAGAAATCCTAGTCAAGACAACTTATTATATCAAGCGCTTGGGGTTATTTAGTCTAGTGTATATAGGATTAAATTTAAAAAAATATGTGTCCTCACTCTCTTTGGCATAACAAACGCGGAATAAGACTTAAAATAAGATTATTAGTCTAATACCACGACCTTACTTGTGAAAGAGTCACAGCCTACATGTGACAGCATCGTCATAAAGTACCACCGTTGTCAAGTGAAGTCATAATCACGTTAGAGTACGGACAAGAAATTATTTATTTATCCTAAAAATTTATTTTTAACAACACTATCAAATAAATTTTCACTAAATAAACAACTTTTTTTTTTTAAATTTCCTTTGTATATCTTTGTGCCATTAATGTATTTATGAAAAAAATTCTTCAATTATTCTATTCTGTTATATGGAAAGAAAAACAAATATGCACTGGTTTTTATGAAGGACGAAGTCGGCAGGGCATTATATTTTCAGTTCCGAGCTAAGCATATCTTGATTTATTGATTCGACAAATGCTCATGTAACTTCTGATAAATCAGATAATTACTTGAAGCTATCAGCATTAATCTAAAATCAACCTACCAAAGAAGCAAAGTCAAGTAAGAGATCATGTTCTTTTAACCAAAATGGTTTTGATGAGCAAAGACACAGGTCATAATTTCCTCTGTGTAGAGTTAACTATGTGTAGACCCTTTTTTTCGTACACTTATCTATTATGGAACATCCATTAATTGTTGAGGAGTCTTAGCTCTCTCCTACTATGGCCTTATATCCATGTACAGAGGGCTCTCTCTCTCTCTTTTTGTGGGATCTAAACATAAGTGAAAGAGAGTGATCAATACACGTAAAATAAAGCTGCATATATCTGAGCTTCTCAAATCCTGAAATGTAGGATGCTGTATCCATTTATATCTATATATATACATATATTTATATTTTTGCATGAGACCTGACATGTAGGAATTAGGGTTAGCCCAATTGAGCCTCACTGTTTGCAGTCCACTTAATGGTGTCAGGAACACCATATGTAGAAGAATTGAAGCTGCCAAAAGTGAGGGAAAACAAGAAAGAGAGAGTAGCAGAAGCTTCTTGGAATATATGATCTGCAGCTAGCCAGATCTCTTCAGGACATCTTTAAGTTGGAACCATTCTCAACTAAACTTCCTCACTCTTATGGCTCATTCGCTTAGGGCACTTACAGTATAAATATTACACATTGTTTTGGAATTGATGCTCAATTACTGCCTCTCAAGTTTGGAAAATAACTATTCACTCTAGCTCCTGATGGGTCACTTCAACAGGCCCCCAAACCTTACTCAGATAGTATATGGACCGTTTGGTAGGATTTTTTTACTTAGATTTTTTTTAGTTTATAAGCAAAAAGATTTATTTTTTTTTATTTTTTTGCTTTTTTACTTATTTTTAACTTATAAAGGTCAAAAAACAAAAAAAAAAATTCTAACATTTTTACTTATAAGTCAAAAACGTAAAATAAAAAAAAGTTAAAAAAAGAAAACTATACCATACACGCCCATAATGCCTCCTTATATGGAGACAAGGCGAGTTTGGGACGGGTTAAACTAAATTCTACCACATTTCTAGTAAGAAAATTCCATCCCGTACTCTACCCCAAGCTTGTGATGGATTGGACCTCTCCACCCTGTCCCGTTCCACTTAAATTAATCGAGTTTGGGCTAAACCTCCGTAAAATTTTTAAATAAACATAAATTCTCTAAGAAAAAATAACACAAATTATACAATTATAAACACAGTATGAAGTGAGAAAGAAAGAGGTTAAATCCCAACAAATAAAAAATAATATTAAAATCCTAACGTTTCTTATAAATACAAAGAGGATTTTGTGTTATTGAAGTGTAATAAGGGTACTTATAGAGTATTTCTTAATATAATTGGTGCGAGGTAACCTAAACCCTACTCCGTCCCAAACTCACTTCGGATGATATTTTCTTCTTCACGACCCGCTCTTAACCCGTTTGTTTATATTTCAAACTCGGACTATTAGGAGCAAGGTGAAGCATATTTTAAAATTTTCATGTTCAATTGTCATACTCGGTCTTCTTATATAATATATATGTGAATATGCATATAATCTTTTATTGTGTTCAAGAAAGTTGATCTATGAAGATTTACTTACAACTACCATTACACTTTTATAGTAAGAGAACCCCAGACCCCTTCTTCACTTCCATCCACCCCAATCAGTAAGGCTTTTAACCTAGTGCTACCATGGTCCTTTTACACCAACAATTTGCGGGTCTGGCCCTAACGGGACCAGCCTAACAGACCTTTACATCGTGGTCCCACACCTAACACCACCACCAAACGCCACGTGGCGTCAACAAAATTGCCTCAACATCCTTTTTGTTACACTTGCACAAAGAGAGAAAAGATTGGGTTGGGGGTGGTTTGCAGGGCCACAGTGAAGAAGAAGATATCGGAAAAATGGTGTGTGGGCCCCTGTAGAGGAGGAGGGGGTGATCATTGATCTTGCGGGGCCCATCTGATCGGAGTCCATGCACGCCTTCTGATGGATAGACTCTGAATTGGTTTCAACAAATAAGGAGCATTTAGAGTCAGGCCGACACACAGAAAAAGAGGAGACGTGGCTTCTTCTATATACATATAGTTTTAGCCTATGCTTTTTTTTATAGTAGAAGTTCCTAGCTTTGTGGTGAGTAGTTGCTTGTCATAGAAATACCTTGGGAAATTGATGCTTTGGCCATTTTGGTTCTTAATTATTTATTGGGTTGGCAGTTAGTCTTCGTGCATTTTTGTGAGTTTGTGACTTTCTATGGCACTAGGTGGTCCTTTTGCCATGCTTTGTTTAGCGTATGCAACCTCGAGTTTAGAGAGAGGTGAGGAGGAATGGTTTTTAGCTCTTTACATACATGTGTACATACATATATGTGTACATATAACTTAGGTATGGTTAAATTTTTCTAAGTGCCAATTCATTTTAATTGGGTACATCAAAATTTTTACTAAAAAGAACAATTTCCCCTATTTTCACCCAAATCAACTTTTGTCAAATTTAGACTTTTTTCATCAAAAATTTGCAAAAGCTAATCATAGTTTCCGATTCTTTACATAAATTGCTAGCACCATATGAGAATTCTATTATATCTGAATTTTATTCAGATTTTTAGAATTTCTTTTCTTTAGAGAGAATCCGAGGTAACAAGAGAATTTTACTTGTATAATAGCAATATATATAACTATGTGTTTTTCCCCTGATAGATAGCAAATACACGCACAAATTTCTATCTAAGATTTTTATTTTTATTTTTACTTTTATTTTTATAATCAATGTGGTTTTTCTCTCACATGATTTCAAAGTCTTTGGAACTGAATACAGATAATTTTACTTTTTGCTCGCCAGTTTCTTCTCCCAGCCCCAATCCCTTCTCTTCCTGCTTAGCATTGAGGGAGAAAAAAGTCTTATAATCCTTTTCTTTATTTCTTTTTACTTTTTGATCAGAAAACTTGGAAGGTATAAAAAGCAGAGAGAGTTATTGTATTCAACATACTCTTAACTTCTCTCACTTAACTCAATAGATCACTTAAATTACACGGTTGATCGTGGAGAAAATAATGGAGAATCAGTGGAAAAGTATGGTGTGAAAAACTTAAATTAAAAGTTCAAACATGAGAAGTTATCCCATTTATAAAAAATGAAATCGAGTAATAAATCTTTTTGTGGTTATATGTTTATCCGGACAAAGAATACAGACATTTTCTTTTTGTCTTATAAGTTTAAAATGGAAAAAAAAAAAAAAAAAAGAAAAGAAAAGTTTCTCAAACAATATTTTTATTAATTTAACTCTAACTTTAATGAATCAAGTTGTTACAACCTTTTTATTTTATTGTAAAAACCAGTGATAATCTCATTTAAATCTACATATTGGCAACCAGTGATAACAAACATTTTCCAAAAAACCTAGATGACATTCAATGAACATCTTTTCTGCTGTGTTTAGAATCCGAATTTATCAAATGCAAAACAAAGAAAAAGAGACCAAAATAGAAGAGAATTTTTGTTCTCCTTTCCCTCATAATTTTATTTTTCTTTTCTTTTAGGTAACAATCATATAGTCTCTCTAACTTTTTCTTATATTCCAATGTCATTCATGAACTTTGAATTATTCTATTTTGATCTTCCAACTTTTAAAAGTAAGTCAATGTAATCTCTTATTTTAAAATAAATAAGAAAAATTAAAAATTAATCACACTTTGACCCTTTCAACTATAATTTAATATTACTTTACCCCCATTCAACTACAAATAATTACATTTTCACCACATACAATTTAAAATTAGAAATTTGTTTGGTCAAAGTTTTACATTAATCTCTTAAATAAGGAGAAAAAAATAATTTATGGCTACGAAATAGTAAAAAAGCATCTTAAAATGCCTAGAAAAATGACCAAAATGATTCATAAAATCTTATTTTTGTGGACCACCAATTATTAACTCTTATAGTATTAAGAAGATTTTTTAAACTACACATTTGTTAACCAGGGACCAAAAAAATTTATATTGCGTCTAACAAGAAATGCTACGAGTGTTCACTTTATTTATTTATTTTTGTCAATAGCATTAATATGAACTTAAATTCTTATAATTTAAGGGTAAAATATAGCGATTTTTAGTTTAGCATGTCAAGTAAAACTAAGTCATAATTGAGAGGATTAAAGTGTAATTAACTTTTAATTTTTCTAACTTATTTTAAAATGAGGGACCACATTGACTTCTTTTTAGAAGTTGGAAAATCAAAATAGAAGAATTTAAAGTTCAGGGATGCCATTGGCATATGAGACAAAGTTGGAAGGACTAAATGATTGTTTACTCAAAATAAAAAAGAATTTTTGTTCTTTTTTCTCTCATAATTGTTTTTTTTTTTTTTTTCCATCATCAAATCTTTGATCCAAACATAGCCTTTAAGAAAAATAAAAAACAAACCTCTTCTATATAATGCTACATATCAGTCATTGAAGAAAGGAGAATTTCTCTCGCCACTTCTTTTTATTTGGCTCTTATCCTCAAATAGGTTGAAACACTAGTCATGATTTACTACCTGTTTTAAACAGCTAGAATTTTCTTGGGTTCAAAGGACTTAAAGAGTTATAACTCCTCCGAAGTAAAAAAAATATAATTCCATACAAGGAAGAAATTTTGTTATTCTTAACAGGTTTGAACCCAGTGATCTCTTTACCCACCATGGGAGCTACTTGCATTATTCAGTTGGGTCAAGGTCAAGCCAACATTTGACATACTTGTTCGAATGAGTTATCTAAAAACTTGTTTTTTACCCACTCCCTCCTTATCTATATCGTATCTAAATAGATTCATATATAATCATAGATGCATGACTAGATTCAGCCACATCTGAAACTAAAGAGTCCAAGACAACGGCCCCATGACTGTTTAAGTATGAAAGAATTGCGTGGTCCATGTTAAGATATGCGTAATCCTCATATAATTAAGGTCCCCCATTATGATTAACGAAACAGAAAACAATAAACAAATGGGTCCCCTTTAGAAGGTTGATTTTTGCTATCTTGGAAAACTTGGAAATTGAGAAAAAGAACACCAAATTATTTCAATTTTGTATTCATTAGTAATGGTAACTGAGAAAAAGAATACCAAAATATTCGTCTTGATGGGTTCACTTGTAACTTCAGAAACGGAAAAGGAAGAGAAAGAATACATAATTTTTCTTTCTTGAGTGTTTGAAATATATTTAACTGTAGCATATTCGTCTGAAGCTTCGTCTGATTCTAAGGGTTTCTCATAAACTCATAAATATAAATACTTAATAATGCTTAAAAGTATTTCCTTCAACTCCTGACCAAAAAACAAAAAAAAAAAATTCAAGAAATCTGGCGCGAAGGTCACCAAAAAATTCTAAAAAAGTTGATATATAATAGATTCTAATCCAGATTAGATAAGATGCTCGCTTTCGCTTTTTCAATTTTTGCAGAAAAATAGTTATCATATATGGCCTGCCTTTTCTCTTATTTCAATGATCAACTTCTTCAATGAACTCTGTATATAAAAAGCAAACTATATTATCCATATTATTGGATCATATGTATGAATAAATTATAGTCATTACCGTAATACAATGCAGATGCGTATCATCCTTTGGATTGTGGTACATTGTTCTTGGTCTAAGATATACATTGCATTGATACAATCTCAAGCAGTATAAAGCAATAAACTAATTGATTTTTTAAACAATATTCCTGATAAGGCAACAATAACATTTCTCTGAGAAAACATATTCAATCCCCATCTCAATATATAATTCTCAACAGTAGGCATACACATATAGTATATTACTTCATATATAGTTATGTATTTTCTGTAGACAGACATATATAATATATAGTCATGTATCGATGAAGTTATGCATCTATTGTAACAGACAAATATGGACCTTAGTGAGAGCTAGGGTCTCACAACTGGTTTTACTTGGGAATAGACAAACTCCAGGTGTGGAAATGTTTAATCTGTTTTTTTATTATAATATTCAGGTGACTCGAACTCGCACTTGCGGACTGGGTAGCGGTCCGAGACGGACCTACACTAGGGCCAAGGGGCATTTTCCAAATTCTCCTTTTAAATTTCATGTATTTTGGTGTATTTATAATATAAAATAGTGTATTGACCCTTCTAAAACTTTAACATTTTTATCTTAACTGTTCAAAGTTTAAATTGTTTTTTACCTTAACTTCCCTTAACAAAATTTCTGAGTCTACCTGGTACCGATAAGGCTGTCTGCGTAGTACCTACTATTCGCCCCCGATTTTCCTGTAAGCCGAAATCTTGTGCACTAGATACAACTTTTTTTATTTTATTTCTTACTACAATATAACCCACTCACCAGTCATCACTTTCCTTCAATATCTCATGTGGTTATCTTCTTCCCCCAACATTTGCAATAAACTACTAACATTATCAACTTACATAAAACCCTACAGAAATTACGTGGTAGATTCCTTACTGAACCTGTGTTTGTCTTTTTAGTGGTCAAGAAAAACTGTCCACAACCAAACAGCTAGCACCTTTATTTTATGAACATAATACTATAAAATTTCAGGTTTTGACATTCAAACTTAGTAAACTATATATATTGTGCTCTAATTAACTTTGCTTGTGCATGTATCTATAGTCTACGTATGAATATGTTTGCTAGCAGTTTGGACCGTTCGATGAATGAATGTATCTGATCAAATAAATCCATGATTGAAATTGCATGGTGCATGTTAGATTAATAGAGATGAGTGTGGTGACTTATACAATGACACAAACATGTTGTTTGTATTATTAGGCATAAATACATGAATAACACAGTCCAACGACCTCTATTATATGTTTCCAAACAACAGCCAGCCTAACCTTTTGTAGGGAAGAAAAGGGTGTCAGAATCCACCAGGAAATTGAGGTGGGTTTTGTCTGAAACTTATAAAAAAACCCACAGATATAACTTAACAAAATATAGGTTTTTTTTATTTTATTTTATGGAAAGGATAGTAGAACATCCTAATTTTACAGATCCAAAATATCGAAACGCTAAATTTCAAATCTAAGTCTTGTTTTGCACTTCCAGTGTTTCATGGGGACAATTTTCCAGGAATTTGTTTTAGGTGTAGTATCCATTAAAAAGTAATGGCGCCAAAAAAAAAAAAAAAGCCACACATTGCTTTCAATTGAAATAAGAGTTTTTGACATTCAAGCAGTAAGAAATTTGCATATAGGTGACTAATCAAAATTTTAAAAATTTATAATTTCTATTTGTTAGAAACAAAGTTCCAACAATTACACAAACAAGAACTACTCTGTATGTTAAAAAGTAAAATAAAAGATAAAAGCACCATGATCATTAATACGAGAAAAAAAATCCAAAATATATAACATAAATCTCTGTGCATAGTTATTTATGGCATATTTTTTTAGCAAAGACCAAGCGTGATTAATGTTAGATATAAAAATATATGGAGAGAGAGAGAGAGAGAGAGAGAGAGAGAGAGAGAGAGAGAGAGAGAGAGAGAGATGGGACTGCGAGGAGAGGATTCAAACACGAATGCAAGAGAGAGGGTAGTCTTCAATTGGACAAATCTTATCTCATCTAGCTCTCTCCTTATTGGAAAGGGAAGGGATCTTTGGATTTTTTTTTCCCAGACCCAACCTTATGTTTGCTCCCATAATAAACTAGGAATGGCCAAACACCAATAATCCTGTGTCATGCACGTGACATAAATTACTCCTATTGTCTTATACAATGCATGTCCACCTGAACCTCACAGAAAAAAAAAATTAAGCATTACCTCTCTTCTGCAATCTGCTAGTACCCCTTAATGTTTTCTTTACAAAACAATGAATTCCATTTCTTTCTTTTATTTTACTACCTTTTGTTATGGTTTTCACTACTTTGGGCCTCTATCATATGCATTGCACCTTCATCTACGTGTACAACGCGATCAATTGATAACCGTCTGATTAATTTTTCACCCAACCTGATATTCGGATATGTAAAGTTCACCAATAGACTGCAGGAAAACATAGGCTGTTTGCTTGATGTAAATTTTAGATGTAGGTTTCACTAGTTACATTAATTCAGTTCAAGTTGTAATCCCATGTGGCTATAATCCCATGTGGCCCATTAATGGAATTTGGATGGTCTTGGTGCCAACACACACGCATATATGTATATATATATATATATAATATAGTAACATGTGTTGTTTTTCTAACACAATAATTCGCCTCTAAGAATCTCTTTCTTTCTCAAACATTCATATAATGTGAATTATCCCGAACTTAAAAAAAAAAATTAAAAGGAGATACATACTGTAAATTAAACTGAATATATTGATTGAAAATTTTTTCATCACGCAAAAACCTTGAAGGGTGGAGCCGTACTTGCATAAACTCTCGTACTTACACATCTCTCTCTCTCTCTACTTGCATAAACTCTCGTACTTACACATATCTCTCTCTCTCTCTCTCTCTCTCTCTCATTGTCACTTCTTGGTAGCTGCATCAAATAGCTCCCACATTTTCCACATCAAAACCATAATCATCACGCCTCTCTCAGCTCCCACACCCTCCCCTTTCCCACATTTTCCACATCAACACACTAACCCATCACATTCACACCCTACCTCCCACCTCTCTCTCTCTCTCTCTCTCTCAGAAATGCCCAGGAACCACTTCTCTTCAGATATTCCAGAAGCAGTCTGGTGGACACAACAACTCTTGATGGAACCAACTCCGAAAGGCAATTCTCAATTCAACGACAACCAGAACCACCGAGCCGCCGCCAACCCTTCCATGTTCTGCGGCCAAAACACGGCTTTCAGTTTCAACCTAAACCAAGAAGACGACGAAGCACTGGACGAACAACTCACAGATGAGAGAGAGAACCCCACCAAAGCAGAATTCCAAGAGCAATTCGAAGTGGAGAAAGAACCCATGTTTGAGAAGCCGCTGACGCCGAGCGACGTCGGCAAGCTCAACCGCCTCGTCATTCCGAAACAACACGCCGAGAAATACTTCCCCCTCGGCGGCGGCGGCTGTGACTCGGGCGAGAAGGGGTTTCTACTGAGTTTCGAGGACGAGTCCGGCAAGTCGTGGAGGTTCCGCTACTCCTATTGGAACAGTAGCCAGAGCTACGTGTTGACAAAAGGGTGGAGCCGTTTCGTCAAAGAGAAGCGGCTTGACGCCGGCGACGTCGTTTTGTTTGAGCGGCACCGCGTGGACGGTGACAGGCTGTTTATTGGGTGGAGGCGGCGCTCCACCCCGACCTCCACGGGGCAAGAGAATAAGGTGGCTCAGCCTGCTGCGGTGGTGGTTAAAAGTGGTGGAGGTGGGTGGAGCCAGGTGTTCTATTCTGCATATTCTTATCCTTCGCACCCTTACAGGCCTCCTACACCATACCAACCAAACTGTCTTCATGCAGGTATCATTTTCTTTGCACTACCTTACATAAAACCCTATCTTGTTTCTATTTTCTCCGATTTATTATGTGTGTGTATATATATATATCATGTATGCACATTTATACGTTTGGTGCATGAGAAATTATTCAGTGTGCGGAGTTCCACCTCTCACATAGCGGTGGAGTTCATTTGCTTTAAGAGGTGATAAGCCAACCCCCATATAGAAGTAGAGCATCACATGGTGGTGTTTTGAGAACATTAAATTATTGAAAAAAATTATTCTTTCAAAATTTATAACTAGAATTATGAATCAGAATGATGTGGTAGTAGTAATTTTGTAATTAAAATACATCTTAGTGAATTTTTTGTTTTAAAGTAATAGACTCACAACTTAGCCACATCATTCTGATTATATTTTTTAATTTTATATTCTGATTGTATAGTATTACTCTAAATAATTTTTATAGGTACAATTTCTATACATACAATATATACAGAGATGGAGAAAGCCAATATATATAAATAGTAGGAAGCACCTATGTTCTTAGGTTTATACTTTTCTTATAATCTTTGTTTATCCCCTATATACTTGAGTCTAAATCTTAATTTGTCTTGGATAATGATCTTCCAATAACTTGGGAGCTAACTTCATGAATGATATAAATTATACATTTTTCTGCTCAGCTGAAATAAAATAAATACATATATATATATATTGATATACGTATGAGAGGCCACTACATCCTCATCTGCTAAATTTGGCAAGTGACAAGCACGAGCTACAGCTGTTTGCAATGTCTATGAAGAAATGGTTACTATTCCAGTTGTAATTTTATTTCCTCCAGCTAAAACTCAGTTTGTCTGATGTGATAAGCTTTATAACTTTGTCACATTGAACAAGAGCAAGTTTTTGGAGGTTTGTAACCTGGCAAGGGAAAACAACTAAAATCTTTCCTTTCGTTAGTTGATTTTACTTAGATTTTGTTTGGATCTAGGATTTGGTGAGGGAAAAAGAAAGAGAAAAAAATAAAAGGGAAGGAGGAAAAGAAAAAATAATCACTCATTCTTTCTCTCTCTTTTCTTTCATTCTATTTTCTTTTAATTTGGTTTTTTGATAAAGGAAAAAGGAGGAAAAATATATATATATCTCTATTCTTTTTCTTTCTATTTTTTTTTTTTTTTTTTTTGTAGAACGAAACATGAGCAGGAGAAGGAGAAGGATATACAATTTTCTTTTCATTTTTCTTTCATTTCCTTTCCATTCTCCAAAGTTCTAAATGAGCTATAAATAATAGCTGGATATAGCATTATTCTACATTTATATATATATATATATATGTATTTGTATTGTAATCAGTATATTTATAGATATATGTTTGGAGACGAGAAATTTGACGGTAATAGTGTTGGGGGAGAAACTGAGGCAAACACATGCACACGTTGTATAATTTCACAGGGTCAGTCGTGCAGAACCAAACGACTCCCAGTGGGAACTCCAAGAGACTGAGGTTGTTTGGGGTGAACCTGGAGTGCCAGCCAGATGAGTCCGAGCCATACACCCCTGATGGTTCGTCCATGTCGAGCCAGAGTCAGAGTCAGAGCCAGAGCCCGAGCCAGGGTCAAGGCCACTACCAGTATTGCACCAATGCTCACGCTTCATACCCTCAAACTGACAAGGTAAGCCACATATTTTAATACCTTAAAGACTAAAAGTAGTAGGAATGAGGATAGAGATGTGACTAGCTAGCTTGAATTTTCCACAATGATTTTGTTGCTTCCTCTAATGAGACAGATGTACAAGTAATTGTCTGTTTACAGACATATAATATATATACATATATATATGTATATATGTATGTGATAGTGATGGTTAGACAAAAGTCCAGGCTCCATTCGTGGATTTAATTTAAATCACTAGATCGAAGAGATAGAATATAACCCTTTACCCTGATATCAAAACCTAGTCGAACAAGTAAAGGTCCTTAATTTGTTTCTGGAAGCAATGAACTTATGAAACTACCACTGAAAGAAAGATGTAGACATTTTGGGTTCCTTCCTGAACCAGGGAAACATTGCCCATACGATGAATACTATATGTATATATGCATATGCACATTTCACAACCGCGTGGAATGGGGGAATTCGGGACCCTGCAGCATAGGAAAAAGAAGGGTATATCATATTACCCATGTTGTGGGTAATATGATATATATATATATATATATATGTATCTTCAATACTGTTGTGGGTCATCAGATTACCCATGTTGAGGTGACTTTTATTGGGGCATGGTTGGTGCTCCAGCCTTGATGCATTGTGCAACAAAGTCAAATAAATGAACACCTTCATGTATATACATATATATATATATATATTCATATATATATAGCTTTTACCAAAAATGTAGTTAGAAGCCAACCAAATTGGAGGGTGGTTTGGTTTGTATTTTAGCAATATGGAAGGTACCATCTTCTGTAATTGAACTCCCCAACTACCACTACTCTCAGACAGCTAAGTCTCTTGAATTCATTGGCTTAGGGTGAGCTTTTGGTATGGGAATATTATAAAGTATTTACAAAATCAACCAAAAATAGAAGTTAATAGCTTTCATGATTATGAGTTATTATGGCCTCAAACAATGCAAGCACAAATGATTTTTTTTTTTGAAAAAAAATACTGCACATAATTTCATTTTTCATCACATTCTCACTCTTAAACATAAGTGAATTGGTAGTGCGTGCATTTATTGATGTAGGCCTTGTTGTCTTGTGTGCTGTGTCTAAAGCGTAAAAAGAATACCAAGAATTGAAATTATGGATAGCTTTTCTCATTTTTTCTCTTTTGCCTTTTATGCCCTTTTGGGGCAAGTGAAATGATTTTCAGGTAAGGTGAAGGTAGATTAGATAGTGACTAAACCTTGAAGCAAACCAATTTAATTAGTTCGAATTGATGTTCACATGGTTTTGAGGTTTGTATTGAACCAAGTTGTGCCCTGGTCAATTACAAAGACTGTTGTTAAACTATTGTACCTTTTGTAAAATCAGTGACAGTCCCTTTAAATGGCTAACCTTTGTACAACCCTTGTAAGCAATGAGAGAGCCATCTCTATCACCAACTAATTTATGATCCACCAGATGGATTGATCACGATGTTGGGGCTTATATGTATGCTCAAACTTGTCATGGTTACTACTCAATAAAGGATGTACTAATAATTACACTGTACTGTGCTCCACAGGATATCAATTTCTCAGGAGATGTCAGCCAGATGAGATATCACCAAGGATAAAGATCTGTGGATGTGACTTCCAGGATTGACTAGTTGAGCCACTTGGGAATATCACCCCACACCTCCTCCCCCCCCCCCCCCCAAAAAAAAAAAAAAAAACAACTTGAAAAAAGAAAGCGAAAAGAAAATCCAAAAAAATAGAAGGGAAAATCCCAGATTTTCTGGCAACTTTCTCATAGTAGAAAATAGAGGTATACCCATCATCATCATCCAAGCCCATGGGTAAGGTAAGGAGAACAAGAAAAATGAAATGTGATGTGAAATAGACTTGAGAGAGAGAGATGTGAAGGAATGGGCTGGTGGCCTGGGGTAGGAGAGAGAGGGACCCAAGAAAAATAGGTCTGATGTCATCCTGGCTCAAGTGAGGAGATATGGATGGTTGCCATCAGGAATCTATACATATATATAATGCTACTGTTGGGATTCTGCCTGAAGATTTTCATAAGGGGAGGGCCTCCTTCCTCATCATCATCATAATAAATAGGAGAATGGTGTGTGGGAGTGAGTGGGTGGACATTTTTGTTTTTTATGATGAGATAGATGGCACAGCCTAGTCTTCTCTCCATCTATGTAGCTAATGGTTGATCTCTTTGTTTAAATTTGTTCTTTTTTATTTTCTTGTGACCTAAATTACAAACTGTTGAAAGTGACAACAACGAGAGTTCCATTATTTATTCTCCTACCTATATATATACATACATATTGGCTTGTGATGATGGTGATGATTATAATGATGATTGAATCATAATGAAGATGATGAGCTGTTAGTTGTCACCTTCATTGTCTGATAAATTCAAGTTTGTGCATAAAAAGTAGGGATGAGAGGGAAGAGACAGAAGTAATTGTTTATGTAAGAGTTCTGTCTACAACGTAATATATATATATATATATATAATTATTATGAGCATGTGTCAAAGAAATTGTGGTCCCATGAGAATCACTAGTGGTTGTGTCACAGTCATGTATAATAAGCATCAATAAGAAATGAATAGACTGATAAATGGGGGAGGTGACAAGAGTGTGCAAAAGTACTGTATGAGGAGAAAGATTGAATTGAAAGCAGAAATTTATTTGAAGGTTCAAGGAGAGCAAAGGGGTGCTGATTTGAGAAGCCTCCTCAAGGCATTCTTATCTAGGACTATTATGAAAAATAAGACCATGAAAATTCATGTCTGAAGAAAAAAGTTCGCCTCTATTAATCTAAGACCAAAACTAGGAGCAGCAAAAACAACCCAGGCTCATGTATTAACTTCAGAAGTTGCTAAACTTTTCACTTGATTCAAACAAGTGTACCCACGAACGGCATATTTCCTTATATTAATGACATCATTAAAAAAGCCTTCATACACAAAGCTGACATTAATGCACGATACCCTGGATGTACCAAAAAAAAAAAAATAATGAGATAATGCACAAGGCCTTTATGCGTAAGGATGACTTAAAAAATGTTGTACCTAGAGCACAAATCTCTCGGGAGAGGTAGTAGGCTCGGAAGAAAAAGCAGAGGAAATCAAATGAGCAACAAAACTTGGATCAGATCCAGCTACGTGCCGGATCTGCTCGAAAGCAGGAGAAAATTCACACAAAAAAGATAAAAGAAATTAGGATAGAAAAATTACATTTGCTAAAAACAGGAACACTCGTAAATAATCCCTTTCACAACTTCATTCTACAAAAGAAAATGACTTCTAGGAAAGCAAAATCAAGTTTCCATTACATGCAGAGAAAAGAGATTCAATGACAATGGCTCAAATCAAAACTCCAAAGGCCCTTAAGCGCAGGATCACCTGTATAAACAATCCTCTAATTGTTAAAGGTAAGTCAGTAGGCTTTTTTCATAGTATTAGTGGGCGGGTCTTATGAGATCTATGCCGGCCGGCCGAATCAAACGAAGGCCGAAGGACCATTGGATTCATTATTTGTCATCAAACATAAGAATACGGGTGAGTTATTAAAGTTGGGCTTCACTGGAGACTTTTTTATCGATGCCAGGTACGACGCGCACACCAGATGGTATCCTACTGTTCACATGTATCCATCTTCTATCCTCTTAAATCTAACAATTTATTACTCCTCTGCACAAATTCAACTCACACCAAACCAATTAAAACTTTGGTTGACTAATGTTTTAATGGCTAAACAAGAAGCTAAAAAGAAACCTGAAGTGGGCCTCAAGCTAGCATAGAAAAACTGTTAGTCCTAGTGACTAGTTGATTTGGGATTCACAACTACCGGAGTTCATAGCTGAATCCATCGGCAATGGCGGCTGGTTCCTAGTTTTAGTGTTCAAACAACCTTGTAACACCAAAATATACACAACTCAACCCAACTAAACTAAGCCTTTTTCCCCCTACACAGATCCTGTTTCGAAAGAATATTCTTAGGATCCAAGTTCGTAACGGGTCTAACATAGTGCTATGCGGGCTGTCAGCTACCTAATGCAAACCCTCCTCCTTACTCCAAACATGGGACTACTGTGTAAAGATAAGACACCAAGCACGCTCAAAGTGTTGTGTGACACTAGAATATATACAAGCAAAATCCAAAAGTCAGCTTAAAGCATAAAGTTTAGATGTGAAATTAATAAAATTGCCCCAAAGAAATGGTTCTGATCAGAGAAATGTTATTTGCTGACAGGGAAAGTTTCACCAAATCAAACATCAAAAGAAAATAACGCATGGATAGCATTACAGCAATGTACAGAGGAATGGTTACATCCTTTTAATTGGTACCCACATGTTAAAAGGCAAGTAGCAAAAAATTGTCAGAGATTCCAAAACAGTAAGTAGCTGAATAAAGCAACAAACGTTTGAAGAAAGGGCTGCATTACCTCTGTAAATAGCCAAATACAATGTCATGTGAGTATCAGGGCCCATAGAGATTAAGAAAAGAGAGATACCCGTTGACCTCCGTTAGCGTTGGCATCCAATGTTTAGTGGTTCTGCAAGTGGGAGTGATAATTGGCCTTAACGTAGTGACCAATGGCACAATTGAAGGGACTCCCCCTGCCTGTATAATGTGTTTGCAATGCAAGAATAATTGCCTTAAGCACAGTGTAGACATAGGTAGAGCATGTGAATATTTCTGCCTCCCACTTTGCTTTTCCTCTTATCAAGCTTTTGCCTTTTGGACTTGTTGGTTCAATCAAGCTCACCTTCATCTCCTATTGCACCTGAAAAGAAACAAAAAGACAGCTTTCTGTCACTTGAATCTCATCAAAGTGTGAAATCAAGCCAAAAAATGAAAAACATTAATAGCAGCTTGGACACCAGTAACGATACGTTGCTTCATAACTATACAAGATATTGAAAACACAAAATGAACCTTGAAGGCTCGTGACTAAGGATCATGGGCATTGTACAAGGTATTGGGCATTGGAGATGAATCTCCATAACGTGTTTTATAAAGCAAAAACGTACGATTCAGAAGACCAAAATCATGCAGCCGATCTCGCGATCCCACCAAGGCACCGAACAATTACCTAATGCAGAAGCCCACAAAAAGCCCTCCAATGGGTCCTGCCAAAAATAGTGAAATTGATAGAAACCTCTCACAATAATTTCATTCCTGTGATCATCCATGTACAATCTTCACAGAAAAAGTGAGAATCTGCAGGTAGGACGAAGTGGATTTATTAACCAAAAAAAGCACGAGTCAGCTTCCCATCTAGGTGCCTATGAGGTCTTTTCAGTCTTTAATGAAATGCCACTCATTTTCAAGCACCCCTCATGCTCACTCCCACCATCATCCTTTTTGTTTTTCTTGACATAGCTACTATGTACTGAAACCCCCCACTCCAATATCAACTTTAATCAAACTCGCCATTCAATTTCAACTTGCAAACCAACCCCACCCACCCACCCCCAAAAAAACAAGAAAAAAAAAGAAAAACAAAACAAAAGAAGAAAAAAACCACCACCCCCTCTCTCCAATTTGATTTACAGGCACCTTTTAACTTATGCTCAAATTCCCCAATTCAATTGCAACTTCAATCAACAATAGGGCAAGTGCCTTTCCTTTCATTCAAAATATTTAGACCGCCAAGTAGGTTTACTTTTAGAAGCAAGATAAGTTGCCATGCAGTCTGGAGCTCACTCTCAACTAAATGTTTCACTGCAACCCAGATATCCAAGGATGCTGTACGCGCGGAAAAATTTATATCCCAAACAAGTCACTGTTGATTTTTAAGCTTTTTGAATCATACAAAACCTAAACCACTAAATCTTTTGTCTGATTACAAGTAGACAATTTAAATATATGTTATTTCATCAGGAAACATGCCTATTTCTTCCTTTTTTCCGATTAATATCAGTCCGTACAAAATAACCACATATAAGAAACCTCACTTTCAAGATTAAAGCGGAAGGAACCTTCAGAGTGCTTCCATCAGAGTGCTTCCACACACTACACCGTACAATAGAGAAGCAACAGTAGAAAATATCTGAATCAAAACTAGCTCCCAGATAGTTACTTTAGCAATTGCAGTCAGATATGTTCAAGCAATAAGAGCTGTCAACATAAATTTACGTCCTTTGTAAAGCCCTTTGGTTTGTGTTCTTCCACATACAAGCCTCCTCGCAAAGACGGTTGCACACAACCTGCCACCATGGGGTAACAAAAGGTGACAGTTATTAGGCATTATACGAATTGCACCAAATTCCAGCATCAAGAATTGCAGTTCAATCAGATTCTTCAGAATTTGTACTTCAGAAGTCACCATATTAGTACAACCAAGTGTACTAGTAATTGGAAATTCTATTTTTTCTTTTAAGAAACTTTATTGTTTGAAATTAAAACAAAACCAATACAAGTACAAACCATAAAGAGATTATAAAATCAAATAACATGAACTCACAAACCAGTGCAGGAAAAGAAAGTATAAATATTTAAAATGGAAATGAAATGTAGAAAAGATATCCCATAAATCGAAAGCATTCAGGATTTCCTTACAAAATATAAAACTGCCAAAAGGGATGAATCATGTGAGTCATATCTTATAGCAAGCACTATAACAAAGCTATACAACTTCTGCCTGGTCAAGTCGATTTTTTGGGGATATCCTCTTCCCGTTGAGCACCAGAATCTTCTTTCTTCTCCATGACTTGTTGTATACCTTCTTGATACCCCTCTATGAAGCTCTTGAGTGCATCTCTATATGCTGAAGCTCTTGTCATGTACACGCGCTGCAGTGCAGGTTTAAGCGTCTCCATTCCCCCTCTGGCAGCGACCACTATTAAATTTATTCCCGGTAAAAGATCTGAAATATGTCAGAATTGACCACAAATAGAAAGCAAGTTGAAAGAGCAAAAGTAATCTAAAATTCAAGGAGAGAAAAATTCTTTCCAGTACACTAAATTTAAATGTATAAGCATAAGAACAGTAGAATGAAAATCTAAGTGGAAAGATGCTCTTTATGATCAAAAAATGTAACAAGTAATTAGAGTGTTTTTGAGTGTGCTGGATGGAGATCTGGGAAGATGTTGAATGTGGAGTCATTCTTCACCATCTTCACATTCTATAGCTACACCAGAAAATCTAACCCAGTCATGTAAATCATGTGCTCAAGTATAAAGATCTAGTTTGACACCTAATCCAACAAGAATTTCCTGAAAATTTTAGACACAAAGGGAAGTGTGATGATTACCGTAGATACCCCTACCTCCACAAGCCACAAGGCTGGACCCTGCCTCCAGCTAGCATGCCACGTGCCCTCTCCAAGGTACTTCATGTCAACCTCGTGTAGGTGACTTTGAGGGCCCACTCATGCAAGGCCCATGCCCGCTCACTTGCCTTGGCCTCCTACACAAGCCATGTAGGTAACTTTGAAGGCCCACTCCTGCAAGGCACATGCCCGCTCACTCACCTTGGTCTCCTACACGCTCGTGTGTTCACTCGCCTAGTGAGCCTGGGCTGAACATTGCCAATGAGCCTATTCTCAAGCCAAGTCATGAGAATACCTCCTCTCTTAGGCTCGCCTTCCTAACTTGAAGAATCCTCCTAAGCTCCACTCCAGCTCTGCTCAGGACCCTCGCATGAATTGTGAACTGGAGCCTAGAACCAAAGGGGAACGTCGAGCCGCTCGGCTGATCTGTCCTGTTGACTAGCTAAGAGAGAGAGAGCCTCCCCTCTAGATGCACTCAAGTGCAAGATCAAGTGCATTAATGAAGAGATCTTAACATTTAATACAAATCTTATCCTCATCTATTATGATAACACACGACATATCCTAAGTGGGGAATGCCTCACATCCATCACAGATGTGGCGTGTCCCCACGTCCAATCAGACAATTCCGGTGCCGACATGGCCACTGTAAGCCATGATGGCGCCCTCAAACATCCAATAAGCGAGCGTTGCGTGTTCGCCACGTTTGCTTCTCCTCCACTATAAATAGCGGACTCATTTAAGACCAGCGCATTGCATGACTCCCCAACCTCACGCTTGTGAATCCTTGTATCTCTCTCTCTTTGCTACCTTTGGTTCTCTCCCCGCCACCTTCCAGGAGACCCAAGCCACGTCAGTGACCACCCGGATTCCTAGAAGGGGCCCCAACAAGTCAACCTAAGCCTAGTAGACCTTTTACGTTGACAGGTGATACAAAAGTCAAAGAAGCAATGTACACGAGAAAAGTAGATCAATTCCACCTAGCAATCTTTCACCAGTGACATTTATTTGTTGAACTTCATTCTCAATTTCAGCCATTTCATGTAGAGTCAGGCGAAGAGCTAGTAATTAATAGTGAGAAGATAAAAGCAACTTCTTTCATCAAGGATATTTTTTGTGGTAGATTTTACATTGACTTAAGTACATGCAACATATGCAGCTTGAATGTGTGTATCTAGGTTTCAAATTCTTCTAGTCCTCAAATCTTAAGGCACAGAGATGCGACTAATTTATCTCTCTTTTTGTAATTCTGTGGAGTAAACTCATGCATCTAGATTCTAGACAAACATAGCATCCCCGAACAAGGGCTTAACTCACTTTGAAATATTCATGTCGATGATAGACAATATTAAAAAGAGTATCCACTGGAATTCCAAGCAAAAAGAAAAATGTTCTCTCAATTTATAAACATGCCCATTAATACAAATTCAACATGCCATGTCGAGCAAAGCTACTTAACACCTTGACACGCTTTGTAAGTATGATGACTCAAATAAACATACTTCAATACTAGGCTGAAAAGGCATTGAGAAAACTTATTACACAGCAGGCAGATTGCCTAGTGGCCTTTGTTACATAGCTCAAGTACACAGCTCATGTGTGGTTGCATCAAATACTAAGACCGGGAAACACAGTTAAATTGTGAAAAAGTGTTCAAAATTTATTATCCCATGCACCTATAGATAATGTCTCCATGAGAGAAGTTGCACTCATTTTTTTAGTTATTAATATGACGAGGCATATCATATATGCATGCCATGAAAATCTCCAATTGCCTTATATTCCTGCAACTGTTTGCCCACATTAGGCACGTCAAATGTAGTTCATACTTTTGCACATCCTGTGTCAAATCTAATACATGTACTTCACATGCTTTA
Organism: Euryodendron excelsum; assembly: GCA_033060915.1. NCBI lineage: Eukaryota > Viridiplantae > Streptophyta > Magnoliopsida > Ericales > Pentaphylacaceae > Euryodendron > Euryodendron excelsum. Next base: position 26,894,097 of record CM065392.1, read on the forward strand.
AATTGTCCATTTACATCTTTCATGGCGTGATTTCAACTTATGCTAATTGATGCACTTTGGGGAAGTAAGGAAAAACAAAAAAACACAAATTGAATGCCTACTTCATATTTGGAAATGTTAATTGACAAGTGAAAAATATAACAGATATTCTATCCATCTCAAAGTCCAGACAACATGAGTACCCTTTACCGGTTCAAACGAGAAAGTAAATTCTTCAGGCATCAATAATTCCCATCATAGCATGCAAAGAATAACATGAAGCATCTAGGATAAACATTTAACTTGATCGGATATACCTTGCATAAGCCATTTTCCAGCAATTTTTTCAAATAGATTATGACCCAAAATTTTGCATTATTGATTCAAGAAGACGTGGTAGGAGTTTCTTACCAAGATCCTCCAATGTAGTGGGTTCTTTCTCTTTAGTTGCACCATTTACTCCATTGGGCTTATTTTCACTATCATCATTCTTCTTATAATCATTTGGCCGTAGATCAGGACCAATATCTCTTACCCAACTCGCAGCATAAAGTCTGGATGCTTCCTTCAGCACCTGAAGGACAACAATAGAAGGTTCATTACTTGTCAATAAATGCATGTCATGTTAATTCAAGTTCATATGTGAGAAAAAGTATATATTTGTGAACATAATTGAAAACAAATAATTTAGAAAGCTTGTACTAAAATTAAAAAGAGTAGTAGAAGTACAAATATACAATAATCTTATAGCAATTAATCATTGCCACATTAAAGAGAAACTAAATTGTCCCAAATATATGATTAGGGCAGACAAATAGTTGGTGTCGAAGTTGAGTGAATTCTGACTATGGTTTCGTAACCCGTGTCTAGAACCTAGCAGATACCTTAATCCCAAAATTGAACCAAGTAAACCCATATCAACTGAGTCTATCTAGAAACCGGCTAGAAGAAGCATGCATGATGTTGTCCTAAATGTTGCCCTTAGAAGTCACCGTCACCTTCTTCTGGTCTGGCCTCTGACCAGCAGTCCATTCTACCATTCTATTTCCACTGTGTTTATCACTTAAGGCAAATCCAAATCCGTGAATAGCACCAATGATGGGTTTTCATGCTTTGAATGCAACATAAAGCACAATAAAGCTACCTCAAAAGTGAAATCAAAACAAGACATATAAACAATACCATTATAAGATTTTAACCAAAGCATAATCACTACAAATAAAAGAGATAAGAATGATATAGAACACACAAGATATCGTTCTTTCCAAGTTAATTTGCGAAGCTTTTTGATATGTGGTGGATCAGGCAAAGATGAAGGGAATGCAATTTCTTTCAAATCATATCGAACATAATCGTAGACTTTCCTCAAGGCCACCTTCAGCTTCATTCTGATGCTTGAATCTACTCAGCATATCAGCATACTCTGCAAACAAGCAGATACAAAGTAAATGCAGGTCTTTTCAGAATAATAAGATGACAGAAATTACCAACAATACTTATTGCTCTTTTAAAAAAAAAACCCATTCATGTCTCATAGACAGAAAGATAGAATCACATTCAGACAAAACAAGAAAGAGGCGGCACTCAAAATGACTAGAGAGAGAACAAGACTGAGTAGATCTGAGTTCGTATGATTGTTGAGAACTGTTTTTTACTCCTGAAAACAGAGAAAATGAAAAACGACACAAAAAATCATCTGTAAAAAAATCAAAACCTGATTTTGAATAATTTTCTGCAAGAAGTGCATTTTTCAAAAAAATATTCTAACCAATCTTTTCACTTCTCAAAAGCAGGGTTAAAACATAAATAGAAGCAGCTCGAAGAAGGTTGTGTTTTCAAACTTTTCACTTCCAAAAGTTTGTAAAGAGCAAAAAATGGAAACAGAAAAGATGAAAATGATAGCAAACAGGTCAGGCAGCACCTTTATGATTTTCATTATTTGGCCACAACATGACCAGAAGAAAATTAAGTATAACTACACTAGATGGTTAATCTACCACAATTATGTTGTAAGAGTATAATAAGGAAAATGATTTGGGGCAATATGGTTTCAAGGACACAACATAAATGGACTTCATAAAATGGCAGGCAATACCCCACAGAAATTTTTTTTTTTAAGCCATCAATAGCACAATTTTATCATAGAAAACTAGCTTCCTTCACTGCAAGAGAAAATGTCAAAATTTATACATTTCCTAGGCCCCGGAAAGCAACGTAGGAAAGAGCTAAATTTGTGTGAAAATAGGAAATTAAGAAATTCAAAGGAATCCCACAGAAAAGGCCAAATATTTGCTTAATTAATTTAATCTTTGCAAGAAATTTTTGCATAATCAAAGCAAGGAAAAGCAATGGTCGAAAAATTATCCATCTCCAAGGGGAGATATGACAACATAAATTTTTAAAACAGAGTTTCTGTAATTTTCTCCTTAAATGCACTCTTAATTCTTTGAGATTGCCAAAGGTTTAAGATTTAGGATCATCAAGTTAAAGAGCTTAGAGCTTTGAAATCCGAAAGCTTTGCAATTCTAGAGAGCCCTTGAAGGCCAAGAAACTTCCAAGTGCTTCTATTCTTGAAGCTATCTAAGAAATTTAGTATCCTCAACTTCAATGTGATGCTTGGGTGAGGTCTGCCACCATCCCAAGCAAAGAATCTTTTCTTATCTTCCAAAACCATTCAAGCTTAAAATCAAGAATAGTCTCATCAACATATACAGCCTATGAACTTTATCCAAAGCTGGACTGCCTCATTAGCCTTTGACCACCTAATCATGCCTAGTAAGAAGAGAAGCTTGTAGTGGTGTTCCCCTTGAATTCACAATCAAAGATCTTAGCCCGCTCCGCAAGCCTAATTATCATAACACAAACAAAAGGGTGCATCTTGCAGCTGTTCACTTCCAAGCTGTGCCTTTAGTAGACACACTCTATGAAGCCATTTGCAATAAGCTGTTTGAGGAATTCGCCAAGTCCTCTTCTGTTTTTCCAGTTCCCAGAGATGGGTGTATGAAATCTCAAATTCACCAGTAGATCATAATACCCTTCATACGATAGCATCTTAAGGGAAGACAGAAAATTACAACAGAAAAGGGTTCAACTTATGAGCGCACACATAAAAACAATTATTATATTTAGCTTCTACTAGCAGAGCTTTCTGGAGCTCCCAACCAGTTATAAGCACCTGATGCACTTTACAGAGTAGACTATCCATCTATATTTGTGAGAGACGAAGAATAGTTAGGGTCGGGGCATAAAATTCTATTATCATCAAATTTTGGAAAGAATTTGTCTTCCGAATCCAAGTTTTTTCCAGACAAATTGGCTAAACTTCATCTGACTGTCTGAATATGAACTTGGTCCAATCCTAATGTAATAGCAGAACGGTCTAAATGAACTTTAGGGATTAGATAAAACCAGTAAAGAGCTACACAAAAACATTGACACGCCTCAGAAGTTGGACTAATAAGCTGAAAAAAAAAACAACAGAAATGAAACTCTATGGAGGCTCGTTGTTATGCAAAGCTAGGGACATTAAAAACATAAGCTGTGGTGACTTTGGTCTGAATTAAGCATTATCTAATTGCTTTAAATCAGCTAGAGAAAACTAGTCACCTTAAAGCATAATGGATAATCAGGCTTAAAAATAAAACCATGTTTGCATCCTATCAAGATGAGCCTAATAGTTGCTAAAATCCCGGCAATGATGATGCCACATTATCATGAAGACTATCTCCAGATTCCTTTTGATATGGCCTATTTTTTTATTAAAACAATTTCATGTGAGAGCGCTAATAAACATCAGGTGTTCATTTCTCAAGATCTAAGGTTGGTTTCAATATTTTAAAATATTGAATGGTTCAACAAACCAAAAAAGAAACCAGGCTGGCCAGAACCAAAACATGATGTTATACTCATATCAGAAATACACTACATAAAAATCAATGGAAATGGAACAAAATTCATTTTCTTTGATTTTATGCTATGTTTGGAGCTTGATTTGTCAGGGGAAAGGAAAGTGAAAGAGAAATGAAATTACTTATACATACTATCTTTTTATAGGTAACCAAACAAAAAAATGAATTTATTTTGACAACTATCTATTTATTTTCTTCTCATTTTCCTAACATAACCCAAAAAAAGAGAGAACCAGACAAAAATATCTTCTTTCACGTGATTTTCAATTCCTATTTTTCCTTCCATTTTCTTGTCCCTTCGCAAATCCAAGATCCAAAAATAGCATTCTCATACCAAAACTTTCCATGGGCTTCGCAACCATGTTCATAAATTGTTCGTGTTATAGCAAAGACAGAAATGTTCCTAACATTGAATACTACTTATGGCAGCAAACAAATTAAGCCACGATTGCTATTTTTCTCCTTCATTATTCCCAAAGCTACAAATCACAAAGAAGTAATTATTTATCCTAACGGCTAATTATTATTCAATCAACAACTTTCAATTAAAACCCTAAAGTCCTATCTCTCTAATTGTGCGCGCAAAGCAAACACACACAGTGAGTGAGAGAGATGCTACGACAGAACTATGAAACAGAGAATCTAAGACAGCATTAAGGTTATGAATACAATACATCAAAACATATATAAATACATAGCATAAAACCTATATATACATCTATAGAGACAAACAACCTGAGGGAGCGATAACAATCGTCGAAGAACTGAACTAGCCGGCGTTTGAACCCCAGCTCAACACTACCGTGTCCATAATACCGTTTGACAGGCGATTGTCATTCGTAAGGGTATTAACTAATAAGTAGTCCGGGTCACCGCTACTCGGTTCTGAGTCGAAACGGTCTCCAGTTGAAGCAAATGTTTTTTCTTTTCCCTTTTTTTTTTTTTTTGGTCCCCAAGGCTCCAACTCGTGGGTTTGAGAGTAGGAGTGAACAAACGAAGTGAAAAAATTAAGAATTGAACCAATTCGATCTTTATAAATTGGTTTAATTAAAGATTACTAAAAGTTTGGTTCGGTTTTGAGTTTAAAAAAGTCAACTTGAATAATTTGGTTCGGGTCTTCGGTTTACTTTTTTTTATCAAAAATGAAACCGAGACTCAACTTGACTTAATACAAGAACCAAATCGAGACTCAATCTTATATTGTTATAAAAGTCTAAATATATTGTGCATGTCTTTAAATTATTGTCATTTGTATTTAGTTATTGTTAAGTTGTACTTGTATGGTATTTTTTTATTTTTTTGAAACATTGAAGATACAAGATTATTTTTTTTTAATTTTTAAATGAATTAAGTATGTTTCGTATAATAAAAATAGACCCAAACTAACCTAGCCCGATATTGACCAGAACTAACACGAGGCATGGAACCGAATTGACTCAGGTTGATTTGGTTTAGTTCTATAGGAGGATTGATTCGATTCTAAGTATTAAAATTTGAAACTTATTAAGATTGAGTCAGTTTTGAGTTTAGCATAAACTCGACCCATGCACATCCATAGCCGAGAGGTGACAATTTTCCCCCTGAATTTTTTGAAAAATATCTGTTCTATCATGCAACTGTATGCCCCTCTTAATTTTTTGATTGCCCTGAATTTTTTGATATTTATAGCATAGTTATAAAAATCGTACCGAATCGGCCGGTTCAACCGGTTCAACCGAGAACTGGATCATGAACCGGTACGGTTTAATTAATTTATAAAAAATGCATATGAACCGAATTGAACCGAACGAACCGGCCAGTATTTTGAAAAAACCAATGAACCGGCCGGTATTTAGTGAACCAGCCATTTTTAAAAAAAATCAAAATATCAAAATTTTCACAAGATTTAAAATTATTTATTTATTTTAATAATAAAAGAGTATCTTTTAACTAATTTATAATTTTTTTAATAATTATTTTTATTTAAATATATATTTATTATTATTTTATTATATAACCGGTTGAACCGGTTAAACCATGATTGAACCAGTAAACCATTGAACCGGTGGCATGACCGGTTCAGCTACCGGTTCGGTTCTGATAACTATGATTTATAGTAATCTAAAAAGAGGGTTCTATTCCATCATGCAACCTTTTGCCGTTCCTAATTTTTTGAAAATTTTACTTATAACTTATCTAGACAAGAGATACCTGTTTCATAATGAAATCTAGGAAAAGAGTCATAATTTTGTACATATAGCAAATGTGATGTTCAAATAATTATACAATATTTCTTTTTTGTATTCAAAATTATGGAGACAAGGTTTGTAACAAACTAAAACTTCTTAAATTTAAGCAATCCTACAATACATATCACAGGAGTACATAGATGAGATTGAAAAGAAAAAACTTGATAGAGTTGCGGATGAACCAAAAACAATAGAGAGAGGGAGCAAAAGTAACGGAATGGTATTAAGGGGAATAGTTTTTAGGTTTGCTTTTGTTCCGTTAAAAAATAATCAACAAATAACTATGCTATATTTTTTAAATTTGTGACATAACAAGGTTATGATTTTATTCAGTCCAATATATTATTCTTAATTTGTTAGTCATCGATACTTGATTGCCTTCCAACTAAAATCCTGACTCCTCCATTGCACATGAATAATGTAAACTCCATATGTTACTTGAATAATAATGGTCATTGGAGATAAGGGGATGTATCAAAACTTAAGACAAGGGGCAAATGTTCCTTAATTTGATAAAATACATTTAAGGCCTAACTTATACTTTTTGTTAGAGAAGTGCTAAGTTTTACCACAATATTTTCAAAAAAAAGAGGAGAAAGATTAGTTTAGTGTTAGCGGCGCCATGCATGATTGAGGTAACCAGTTAGATTTACTCTATCTCCTCTCCTCATGCTTTTATCTCTCTAGTGTAGAGTGTACCAAAAACAAAAAAGATTGTTTGAAAAATAATTCAAAACATATTGTTGATGACAAACTCTTTAATAGCTAGTTGATTGACAAACTCTTGCCCAAGTGTGCTTTTATGAACCCGGACACCATTGGCTAAGATGCTTTCCTCTAAAGAAAATTTCATTTTTATCTTCTCTTTTGCGTTTGGAAAAATGTTTTAAATGTAAACGTGTAGATAGAAGCAGGAAACGTGCTCAAGAAATGACAAGTAATAAAACAACCGAATGAAAAACTTAATTAGAATCTTAATACATGATTTTTGTAAAATAAAAACAAAATGTTGAAAAACTTACTGGCAATGACTTTGGACTCGGACACGTGACTTTGCTCTAATACTATGTTTAGGATCAAATACTTATCACTGTACAAAAATTAATTATTATTAGATAAGGTGCAACTTTATTTTTTTATATTTTAGTAGTGCAGAGTCCCACACTAAGTGACAAGTAGACATGATGATTTGCGCCATGTAAGTGTTACGAGTTGGCCAATCATGTACTTCATATGGGTTCCACATAAGATTCAACTGAGTCAAAGATTAATTACTAGCCTCATAAACTCTTACTTTGTAAATATATTATCTAAATCCTTTTATTCTCCCTCATGAAAAACAACTTCAGAGATAAAATCGCGGATATTATTTTTCAATATTTTTCAACGGTTTGGAATATCTTTTCCTAAAATATAGTAATTTTCGAACAAACAAACAACCAAAATTTTTCAAATTTTTTTGAAAATATTTTTTTCCCGATATGCTCCAGTGAAACAAATGGAGCCTTAGCTCTGATTTTCATTTGTTCTCACATGTTTTCAGGGGATCTTTTCCATCTCGATATAAGGCTATCTGGTTTCATTCTTGTTACTTTTCTTTGGCTTTGATTTTAGTTCTGAAATGGTGGCTCTTAGTTCTTTCTTATCGTTTGAGGCATGTCGTTTCCTCTCTGATTAGAGGCGCTGAATCGGCTAGCGGTGGTGTCTCTGATGAGGCAATTCTTTGGATCTATTTTTCTCTCTCACTCTTCTCTCTCTCGCTCTCTCTCCAAATTGAGATATGAGAATCTAAACCAGTCACGTGAAAATCTAAACTTCTTGTTGCTGGCAGTTTTTGTATATATGTAGCTTTGCCTATTGATTGTTGCATGGAAATTAGGTTTTTCATTTTTTTAAATAAAAAATGGAATTGCTCGTGTTCAGTGCTGGTTTAAGGCAATTGAAGGCTTAAAGCGATGATTTTAAATAACAGTTTTCTTAAAAGATTTTTTAAGTCGGATCGATATTGTGTCCACTATTATTCCCCAATCAAAATTGATCCAACCAACAACATAAAAATGGAAACTAACGGAATAAAAAAGTAATTTTTCGTATTTCACTATAATGACTACCCCTAAATAACCCACGAATAACAAAAGACAAAAAATTACTCTTTGTTCAATTTAACAGCTCAAGCAGAATAAAAATTTATTTTAGTAGATAAAATACTATTTCTAAATATGTAAATAACCCACAAAATCAAATAGAGATTGAATAGATTTTGATAAAAGAGAAATCAAACGAAGATATATCTATAACAGCAAATAAAATAAAAAAAAATACCTCAACAAGTGATTTGATGATACTTTGGTAAGATTTAGCAATTTCTTTTTCAATTTGAAAATTTGTGTTTGTTTGAAAAAGAAAGAATGTGGTGAGAGTTTAAACATCTGAACATTTATATGTTAAAGAAAAAGTTGCATAATTTTGATCATCTTTGTATTGACAAAATTCTATATAGATAAATTATCATTTTTTTTTACCAGTTAACTATTGCAGTTGATTTGGGTAATTTTTTTTTCTTTTATTATGGGCCCTTTTTCTTATTTGGACTGAAACCTTTTCTTATATTTTCTTATGGCTCTTTCTTCTCATTTGGACTAAGGCCTCTATTTTTTTTTCTTTCTTGCGAGCCTTTTTTCACACTTGAATTGAGGCCCTTTTTTATCAAAAAATATGTCCAAATTTTACAGAGTTTTTAACTATAACATATAGAGATTTCGAAATTGGGAGGCTTAAAGCAAGTGATTTGCTTGATTAATGCTTGAGCCACCCCTGCTTGTGTTTCGTCTTTTGTATTATAATATTGTTTTCTTCTAATTTTAATTATTGTGGTAACCCCTTCTGTGATAAACATATTGGAATCAATCCTTGGCTTGAAGTCACCACGTGCATTTTATGTCTTTTTATTTGTTCTTCAAATGGGTCTCTTTCTCATACTATATTTTTTTTTGGTGTTGTATGATTTAGATGTACCAAGATCAAGTCCATATAAAGCTGTGAAAGACCCTAAAGCTATAAATCAATCTTTAGCAAAGGAGTTGGATTTAAAGAGGAGCTACCTTAGGATGGAGGAACTGAGAGCAGTGGAGGCAAAAAAAAATATATATATATATAGCTGCATTGTCATAAACTGATTATTAATTTGGGTTTTTGTTTAAAGGTGAATAGATGCATTTTATAAATATTATTACTATCCTCCTACTTTATATAAGGTTCTAATGAATTTCATTTATCCTTATACATTGCCAAGAAGAGTGATGTTGAGAGGATACTGGTGTAGTTGGGTAATGATTTTTGCCTCTCTGTGCAAGTAGACATCCACTGACTTGCTCAAGTTAATTGATTATTTATTTATTTATTTTTAAATCTAGCTAATTCTTTGCAATGAGTTAACACAATCACATTGACAGAAATGCTGATATTACATTTTCATATGTACCAGTTGGCTAATATATAAGTTAATTCTCTTATTTATCCATTATATGCTTTAAAATTAAATTTGTCTTTGGTCTTTGCATTTTGCAAGAGTTTGCATGTGTGAATTTTTAGTAAGGTTAAAACTATATCCCAAAATCTACAATGTCAGATTAAATGTGATGTGAAATTAAATTAGGCTGATCGATTTATAGCATTTATGGAAACTAATAAAAAAAATAATAATTGCAGCATTTATAGAGGAATGCCGCGGTATACATGTACCTAAATTTTCATGTTACTTGATTAGATAACAGGCCAGATAAGGGACTCCAAAGAATAACATTCAAACTTGAAGTACGATTGGAACAAAAATAATAATGGTGCCTCCGATGAAAATAATTATTGTCCTAATAGCTAAACCATTGTAATATATTTTGGGTCGTTGCCCTTTCTCTATTTTACTTGCTTTTTCACATTTTCAATGGTTGCCACGGGTTTATATCTACCTAATGCAAGATTGATTATGCTACTCTTGCAAAATGTAAAAATGCCAAAGAGCATTTGGCTCAATACTCAACAACTCAATATCAGTTGTTTAAGTAATGAAGCATCTTTATTGTGTGGTGTATATGGACTTTGTGCTGTTAGAATTTATAATGTTATTAATTTTGTAAGATCTTATTATTTCTTTGCAATGCGGTATCAGATGCATATCAACAGAAAATGTTGATGTTACAGTTTCATGTGTACCAGTGAGGACGAGAATTTGAACATTGGCCAAATAGCTATTTTTTTTAATGTATCAGACTCATACATACTTTCCAAGCCTTAGGCAGTTGAAAATCTGTAAGTAATTTTTTAAAATTAACCACAACGGGATGTGACTAAAATCTCTTATCATCATAAATATTTTCTAGGCCTCAGGAAGTTGCGAAGCGTATGGTTGCTATTAATGTTAATCTCGCAGTATTATAATCTTTCTAATATTAATCTAACAGCATTATAATTTTTCTTCTGTCTTATGCCTATGTGGCTTTTTTTATGGTCCAAATTGTATGTATTTGTTCTTTTTTTTTTTTCGTTTTTATTTTCTGGTTCTTTTGTCTAAGGTTTTGTTTTGAGCTCAAATCTGATCATATTTCTATGTGTGTAAATTCTCTTATATTGCTGCAAGCTATACTTTTGGATCGTTTGCCATGAGGGATTGATTTCAATGATAGGTAGAGGGATTGGCGTGAGGAAGAAGAGTACTTAGATTTATTAGATGATGCATTGAAGCTTCTGGGATTGAAATGGATATACGACATCTAATTTCTATAGTTCTTGGTAGTTTAGCTTCTCAGTAGGCTTTAATTACCGATTAGTCTTTTTTTTTCCTTTGCTTTTTGCTCACAAGTTTATTTGCAAGACTGGATCTTGAACTTTTTAAAGAATGTTTCTGTGGTTTGATGGAATGTTTATAAATGTTCTGTTTTTGATGATCTGTGTTAGTACTTGATAAAGTTAAAGAATTTTACCCTCAAAAGAACCTTCAATTATATGAAACTAGCCCGTACATTGCACGGGCAATTTCCACTAGTGTGTAAACACATGAGGAGAGAGTAGGGATAGACACAAGCTTGATGGTCCGTTCATTATTACAAGGCTTGAAATATTTTTTTTGGCCCAATTAATTTAATTGATGGGCTTAAAAATTGTGTTTAAAACCCGGCCCAGTTCAATTTATATTTTTATATTTTATTGTATTTATGTATTTAAATTTTATTTTATTTAACTTTATTTTTTTAAAAAAAATATTTTTAAATTAGATGAGTGAAATTGAGAATCATAATTTTTTTTTTTTATTTTAGACGAACTTAAAATTTAATTTTAGACCCAATAAATTTTTTTTAGTGTTAGCCCACTTAAATCCGGTCCCGCCCGCCCAATGTTAGGGGAGAGGGACAGCCGACTTCCAGAAAAACTGAGTCCTCTACACTTGGCAACTAAAATTAACGCCCCCTAAAAATCGCCATTTTACCTTATTTAGCAGATGATGCATCTACATAAAGAAACAGACTATACATCTACGTAAACACTCTCTCTCCTCTCTCTCTCTCTCTCTCTAAACTGGAAATGCACAAGAACTATTCAAACCAAGAAAAGCCCATCTCCTTCCTCTTTCTCATGGATCTGCAACCCTCTGATCCTCATCATCAACAGCCTATACCACAAAAGCTAAACCTTCTCTCTGTTCCAATCTTTACTAAGAGACAACTGACGATGACCTACGCACTCTGCTTTCTCTCTCTTCTTATCATTACCATCACCTTCTTCAACATCGAAAGCCCATTTCAGCCACAGTCCCTTCTTGGTATTGGTTTCTTATCTCAATTCCTACCAAGAACTCAAAAACCTGCAGCGTCGGGATCAGGAGGAGGGGTTTGTGATTATTCAAACGGTAGATGGGTCAGGGACGAAAGCTACGAGAGTCAATCTTACTCCGAGGACTGCCCGTTTCTTGATCCAGGGTTTAGATGCCGTCAGAATGGACGGCGAGATGTGGATTATCGGAAATGGCGGTGGCAGCCGGAGGGCTGTGATCTTCCACGGTATGCATGGTTTCCTTTCATGCTAAATATATATACACAATGTATATGTATGGCATTCCACCGTTTGAAGGCGGTTTTGTCTGCATGCACATGCCACGCACTTATAGTCTAACATCTATTCATCCATATATTTTTTTCTTACCCATGTTTTAGTGGCTATAATATTTTTTAGCATTAATTTTATTGGATAGGTCCAAACTTAGACATATCATTAAGGAAAATGCTAACTACAAAAGCGACGGCCAATTAGTCATAGGCTCAACTGACGTGACGGCGATCAAGCAGTGCCTAATTAATCGTTGCGTCTACAGCTAGTGGCCCTCTATCATTAATCTTATTATATCGGTCCAATTTAGAAATATCATTAGAAATAGGATTCTTTATATATACACAAATATATATATATATATATATATATATTTGTATAGGATTACGCTTGTCTATATGTTTGTTTATGATTCAATGGCTATAGACTGGAAAATCTCCCTGACAAAAAACTGAATTTCAACCAAAACTTCTTACATGAGTATAAGGAAACAATATCTCCTGAGCTTAGTACCTTAAATAATTGATGCCTAAAGCCTTGAACTTTATCTAGATTTGAGCAATTGAAAATGGGGCCAATTTTGACCATTTGAAAATTTTGCGAAACTTGGTAGGTCTTTAGAATTTAAATTTGGGCTCAATTCGAATTTACTATTTTTGGCACTTTTATTTTCGTAATTTTCCTCTAATTTGAGTCCTAAACCTAGTAGGAGTTAATACCTTAAATAATTAATGCACAGCTATAACTTGTAAATTGTAATGCAGTAATAGGAGAGTACCATTGAGTCATTGACAACCATTTGGCTGCTAGCTAGGTCTTTTTTTGGACGATGGAAAAGTTGGAAATGCAGCAGTGGCGGCCTTAAAATGCAGGACAATAACATAGCGCACCTATTGACCCAATCCGCAGGCCTACTTTCTTCGAAGATTATGGACTAAACCAGTACAAACTCATTTCAAAATTATAAAAAAATGTTTAAAAAAAACTTGTGAAAGCCTTGAAAAATATTTCAGAAACTTTCGAATACATAACAAAAAGTTCTTGAGAAATTATGAAAAAACTTGTGAGAATAAGGTAATGCTATAAAAATTTCAAGTTTAAACAAATTGTATGGCTAAATGAGCAACATCATTCTCTTACAATTTTCAGTACAAATTTTATGAAAGAATAACATCTTCCTTGCTATTATCATTCCTAAAAGCACCACCAATTCTTCTTCTTAGCTTCTCTTTTATGTGAAAATCCATAGTTTGCCACCTAGGAAAAAGGGAAAAGGGAAATTTTGAATTCATAGTTATGTTATGAGTTGCATTGATATATAATGAGAATAAATGTTTTCTTTACCAAGTGAAACCTTTTTTTTTCTTCCAACATGAAAATATTGCGAAGCTAAGCTTTTAATTGTTATTCAACCTACTTTAGAGTCCTAGATAATTTTATTTTTATTCCATTTTCTTGTTCAGCAGGGATCCATTTATAATTAGTTTTTCCTAATTCTCTAACACAGATTTAATGCAAGTGATCTTCTCGAGAGGAGCCGCAACGGCCGGATAGTTTTTGCAGGGGACTCCATTGGAAGAAACCAGTGGGAGTCCCTGCTATGCATGCTTACCCAGGGCGTTTCAAACCAGTCCTCAATATATGAGGAAAATGGAAACCCGATAACCAAACACAGGGGCTTCCTCTCAATGAGGTTTCATGAACACAACCTCACAGTTGAATACTACAGGTTACCTTTCCTGGTGATACTGGACCGCCCGCCCCAAAATGCGTCGAAGGACGTCCGGGGCGCCATTAGGGTTGACGTTCTGCACTGGTACTCCGCGAAGTGGGTTGGAGCCGATGTTCTCATATTCAACGCCGGACATTGGTGGAACCACGACAAAACCCTAGACATGTATGAGAGCTTAGTCTCACCCAGTACGATCGACCACTAAAAACTGTTTGGAACTTGTGGGAGGAAAAATAAGGGAAGAGAAAAAATTTTCCCATTCCTTCTGTTATTTGATTCTACCTAAAGAGAAAGGGAAGGGAAATGAGAGGAAAAAAGAAGGCAAAATTTTAAATCTCTCTCTCTCTCTTCTTTCCTTCCGCTTTATTTTACAAAACCAAATACTTTTTCTTCATTTTCTCTTTCCTTTCAGGGGCTTCTCCAATTTCCAAACAGGCTGTTAGTATATGCTAAAGCTTGAGTTGTTCACTGGCTATTCATTTCAGGGGCTTCTATTTCCAGGAAGGTGGGACTGTGAACATGACCATGGATGTCATGGAAGCATTCCGGAGGTCCTTGCATACCTGGAAGTCGTGGGTGATGCAGAACTTAGATCCTGAACGGAGTTATATCTTCTTCCGCAGCTATGCCCCAGTGCATTACAGGCAAGTATGCTTCAAAAACACCATTAGTTTCCATAGCAATAATAAGAAAAGTTTGTATGTAAGATGCCTTTAAAGGTTATATATCACCAATAAAAGGTTATATTGTATAATAAATTGAGGTTTTTGACTTGAAATTGCAGGAATGGAACATGGAATGAAGGGGGAAACTGTGACGCTAACACTGCACCAGAAAAGGACTACACGAAGATGGAAGCGGAGCCACAGAATAATCTGTTTATTTCGGATGCGATTAAACAGATGGAAAGTGCTGACACAGAAGTGCAATTCTTGAATATTACATATCTGACAGAGTTTAGGAGTGACGCTCACCCATCAAGCCATTGCGAGCCAGGCACTCCAGTAGATGCCCCACAAGACTGCAGCCATTGGTGCCTACCTGGAGTTCCTGACACATGGAATGAAGTTCTCTATGCTCAGCTACTGTCAAAGGGATTCAGAGCCAGGGTAAAATGAAAACCAGTGGTTACCTTGCAATGAAGAAAAAAGTTCAAGATTATGAGGATTGAAGGTAGTTGAGACACTTGAATTCAGGGTAATTCCTCAGCATTTTCATCGGGGTTCATCTCAGTTGTTTCCAATTCTTTCACCTTCTCAAGCTGCCTCAGGAGATCTAACCTTTCTGGTCCATATGCGGAGGGTATCTGCAAGAAAACAAAGTATCTGATAAGCCAGGATTGAGCTACATTTAAGCATTTAAACTGGAAAACTCGGTCTCCAGAAATACACACCAGCCCTGGTACATATCTTTGAATTGCAGCCAACATGGCTGCATGCCCAACTGCAGTAACCTGTTGCACAATCATAAAGGCTCAGATATGGTATTACTGCCATTCAAGCATCAAGAGGGGAATAAAAACAGTAAACATGTAAATGTTGTTTGCTTAAAGCAGGAATGAGAAAAGTGTGATCAATATGCACATGGAAACAGGAGGATGTGTCATATTTTGGTCAAACATTCTTACCATAAGTTCATTACCCAGCCAAACAAAGCCACTGGCTTGTAAGGCCAATCTAACTTCAGGTTTAGATAAGGCAAGCAATAGGTGCTGTTATTTGCAGACTACAGCAGAGAAATCCTATTTGTTCCAGAATTTCACTTATCTGAAGATTTCCTACATGTAAACATATAAATGTTGCAATCCTGATGTTTGAGTGCTAAAGATAGGTAATAAATGCATGTTCTGATGATTTACAATAAAATAAGGACAGATTCAAGCACTGAAGAAAAGAAAAAAAGAGTGATATGAACAGCAAAAGGTCTTACTAACTGCATAAAGCTTCTGCAATGATGTCCCACTACATAGTAATTGTGGATAATGAAATAAGGTGCAAATAAGAGTGTGCACAAAGAAAATTAAGCCAAAGACCTCCAAATAGGATTGGAGTGAGGTCTGCAATATATCCCAAGTTCATTGTGTTTTGAAGGATCCTATATACATGTAAACAAACAGCACATTGGGACAAATAAATACAATTAATATAATGCAGTTCCCATATAATATTGAATTTACAAGTTTAGTAGAACTCACAGGAAGGAGCATGAGAAAGCCAATAGGAACTACAGATGCCAAATCAGTTAAAGTTCTTTGGAGAGCTTTCTTCTCTTTCTCTGTCAATTCATCCCCTATTAGGACCCTTCTAAGCAACCCCAAAGCTGCAGCAACATCAATAGCGAGAAGCTGAGTCCCTTGCCAAACATCCTGCTTATAAATAACAAGATAATCATCAGCTTTTACTTATCAAAAAAAGATGATGATCATCAGTCTTAAGACATCAATTTTGAAATAGCAAACCACTTTCAACTGGAAGAACAACTGATTTCATGAGTAGTTGAATTCCATACACCACAGAGCATTCAAGAATAACTAACTCACATTCACCATCAGCAAAAAATAAAATAAAATAAAGCAAAAATAAAAAAATTAACTAACATTCAGCATCAATCTGCATTATGGACCGAGTAGGCACTTTCATTCATGTGCAGTTTGCTCATGGGCTTACATATAATGGGTATAATAGGCACACAGAGACTTAACTAACTATTTTTTAGTTAGTGGAAAAATGGGTTTAGTGGGGTTAATGGTATAATGGGAAAACATGTGTGCTTCCACTTCTAGTAATACTAAAATGGGTAGCCGAGTGCACAAGGGTCTATATGCTATAAAATTAATGGATATAAGAGAAATGAGAGATATTTGCAACAGGAAACAAGAATAATCTCCTAATTGTTGCCATGAGAAGTCTCCAAGCTAAGGCCTGAGCTAACAAACAGAACACAAACAAACTGAAGTGCCTTGGCTCACTTTTTGGCCGTAGCAACACCCTCTGAGCCTCTTATCATCAAGAGAGCAGTATAAAATTTTGAGTAATTCCAACATCTCATGTTGAACATGAGATTATCTCTAATTTTGCCAAAATACTTTAACCAAGTACCATGAACGTCCATTTAGACTGAGCACTTTCATAAAGGCAAGAGATTTTTATCTCATGCATGTCCTCGCAAGCAAATGACTACAGACAAATATGGTGGGAACTTATTTGAGAGATTTTGTGGCGACAAAGGAATAAAATGTGAAAATTAATCACGATTTACCAGCCGATATATCAGATATTGAGTACCACATATTGAGTTGTGATACGATATTTTGATGATTCAAAAGATATACTACTTAGCACACATATTGCAAAATCCTAATGCATATTCAGATATATAGCACAATTTCCAAGAAGAAAGCTCTTTATATCACAATTTTCAAGAAGAAAGCTCTTTGTATCAACAAAAAATTCAATATTCCTAAAATTTTGTTCCAAATTTGTCATTTTCTTTTAATATTAATATCTGCTATTCTTTCCCAAAAATTGTGATATCAACATATAGTTGAGCTATATCCGTCAATACATCCATATTTCCAAGTCTAATTTATTGATATTTATTTCTTCCTGACAGTGATAGAGGTAGGACGATTGCATGCTTTTGAACAATATGGTACAATTTTTCTGCCCCTTTTAAAATTGCAAATTTTGTCAGAGGCAAACACATTATTTGGGTCAAGACATTCTCTTTTGGAGTAGTGGGCTTTCCATCATTTTACAAGTACCAGGTCTAGTGTTCAAGGGCCATCTGACCTCTAGGGGGCTGTTAAAATATTGATCACACAGCCCTAACCAGAAAAAGTGCATGCATATACATGCTTAGTTAATGGTGCTCAATGGCCCATGTCCACCGGACAGGATTCCCATTTTCTTTACTGCTGAAGTATGCCCCATCATAGTTGCAGTGCTCAAAGGCTCATGTTTCTAGATGGGATATCCCAAGTGCTTGTGCTGATAATGAACCCACAAGCTCACTGGAAAACTCACTGCATGTATGCTTAACGACTATCAACCACTATATGATATATCTCCATTTCTATGTGCGCTAGGCAATAAGTCGTCTCCATTTCTATGTGCGCTAGGCAATAAGTCGTCTCCATTTTGAACATGGCAAGGTATGTGCGTTGGACACACATCTAGACACTGGATATCTCTTTTAATCTTTTGGGGCACACATGTCCACCGTTTAGAAGTGCATGAAAATTCTGTAGACTTCAGAGCCAATGACTAAAATAACAAAAGTGTGGCTTTATAACTATTAATCCCTATGGGCTTTTCAAATTTAGGAACCTGGATGCCTAAAACTTTTGATTTTTTGGGAATAGAGCTTTTTGAAATAGATGTTAAGACTTTTTGTTCACACTTCTTTTCCAACATATAGAATATGCCAAATGATTTCTTACTTATTTTACATATAAATATATCTTTGGAAGGTGTATATATTTATTTGTTGCTATGTCCCCACCATGTCCATGTCTTGATATTTTGAAAATCGTCATGTAGTGCGTCCTTCATATGTATAATGCGTATAATCCTATATATATAAAGGGGTCTTTAGAGCAAAATAACTACATAAGGAGGCCATTTACAAATTTTAAGGGGTCCTAATTTTTCTAAAAGTAAAGGTAAAATGGTGTTTGTAAAAATTTTACCAGGAAAATTGCAAAATATTTCTGAAACTAGAGGTAAAAAAAACGAGTTTTTAAAAATTTTAGGGGGCCAAATTGAGAATCCAAAACTATAGGACAAAATGAGGTTTTTTAAAATTTGAGAAGCGCCGGCTGTGGGGTGGGGGGTAGCTGCCCCTCTTGGGTCTATGGTGGATCTACCCCTATGTGTGTCTATATAGTATCGTATCTGAGTCCCCTGTTTGTATCTGTTGCATAGAAATCTATATGCGATGCAATAACAAGAATAAACAAGCACAGAGGATTTAACAAGGTTCAGCAGTCAGTGTAACTGTGCTCACGCTCCTCTCGCTCCGCTCCGCTCCATTCCGCCCATGAGTCCCATTGTTCCCAGACTTAGTATTAACAATATGAGCCACTAACTCTAACAATATCAATGCTTCTTATAAGTGTCTCCATAGTCTTTATTGCATATAATACGAAATCATCCTAAAAGACTCGCATCCTGCAATTAATTGATGCCAAGTCTAGCTGTTACCTAACATAGCCGGTTCCTATTTTACATTTTCTCCTACTGACACTCGAGTGTGTTTTGACAACCTCATTTCAGCCATATTGATGTTCTAACATGGTTGGTTAGCATTATTTATAATTTAAGAAAACAAAAAAGTTACAGCCCTTACATCTATACCTTAAAAATGAACCTTCAAAGCTCAATATTCTATAATCACAAAACATCTCAAATGTATTTGTCAGCTTCAACAATCATAGGGCAACAAGAATATCTTCGTAAGTCAATTATGTTTCATATGTTTTACAATGTTCAACAATGTATATTTTGAATTCACTGCCACAACTGCATTATTTGGTAATTTTTTTTCTAATAAGTACAGATCATTTGTTAAAATTACTGAAACAAAAATCCTATATCCTTCCCATATTTTGATACTCATCTATGTACCAATCAATCTCCTTAATTTTCTCTTCACCTCATCCTGATCCTGTATATGCAAAAAATTAGTTGCTCTACAAAAGGCTTTGTTTTTTTTGTTTGGTATATCGGAAGGGATTACAAAGGGGAGGGCGTAAGCCAAGGAGGAGATGTGGGGAAAGGGAATCGAACCCCTGACCTCCTTAAAGGAAGCCAGGATCCTGGCCAACTAGGCTAGCCCTAGTTGGTTCAAAAGGCTTTGTTTTGGGTTCATATGTTGGGAAGACTGACCCAACCTATGACATGTGGGCTGCTCAAATCAGTATATAAGGTATTGAATACGAAAATTCCCAAAATTTGGATGCGGGAGCCAGAAACCTATGTGTGCATTATCAATTTACTACATTTCGATAAAACTATATTAATCTGTAACTGACTTTGTATGCTTACTAAAAAAAGTCAGCAGATCAAATGGTTTCAATTAAGCAGTCAGATTGAACTCCAAAATAGATATCATGTCACTTGAACACGTCAGGTGGTGTGCTTCAGCCATCAATGTGATGCATACATATGATATGTAAAAAGAGGCTACCATGTAACTACTGAGACCATGAATCTACAGCTAACTAATGAAGAGTGGTAAGATATCCATACCGTGCTGGTTTCTTTAAGCTTATCAAATGACTTTTCAATCATGTTTTCTTTCTTCTGAACTGGGACTAATTGAGCACCTTCAACTTCATCAGTATAATTGGCAGTATCATCTGTCATCTTTGTTTCCTCCTGAAATAGATGCATAAAAGAATCAATGTAACTGAATAATAAGCCAAGTACAATCTCAATTACAAGCAAGAAAGCAACTTTACAAAGATGAAATCTAGAGATGTCACTTTAGAGAGATTTACCAAGCAGTGCTGAATTTTAGCTCTGCAAGTGAACCAAAGATGTCCATGAACAACTTGAGTTCAGATCCTGATTAAGCTTGTTGATTCAAGAAATAAATCATGCCCAAGATCAACATCACGGTTCATTTAATACACGAAACAAACATAAGCAGGCCTGGCATTGACTCCTCCAGGACCGTGAATAGTAATGGTGCACGTAGTAATTTTATTTTCTTGTAAGGCATATATGCTATTGGCGTTCAGTATCATCCTATGTCAAATAGTACTCAATCAACAAAAAAGTCTATACTTCCACATCTTGACCTTTCTTAGGCTAATGGCCGTAGTAAAAAAGGTCTATACTTCCGCATTTGATAAACCATCAGAAAGGAAAACTAATGGCCATAGTCAACCCATCTTATGGGCTGGTATCTTTTCTATGACCTCAGCCCCTCGCCCTTTAATTTTCTCCAACTTCCTAATCTAACAAACTCTATCTCCCCTGCCTCTTGTCATAGTGAAGTTGCAATCAATGCCCAATCATGCATGTCTGTTCACAAGCCCTTGGGTTTCCAACAGTTAATTTTTATTTAACTTATGCAACTTCCTCTTATGCCACCAAATAAGAGAAATATGACAAGTAGTTTTCTCCTCTCAAGTTACTTTCATTGTTTTCAATGGATGCTGTAAATCAATTGGAGATGCATTCTGTAATTAATTTGGCCAAAATAATGGAATGAAAGTTGAATGTAATATTTACTTTGGGTGATTGTTGAATCAACAAGAAACAATGCACTAGAAATTGCCATTGCTTAGGCTTGCATTGGTGCTTTGCAAACAATAAATTCACCACAAACATTGTTAAAAAGTCTTCGATACAAATTTACGTTCCCTCACAAATGTCCTAATAATCTTTGCATAGACGCTTTGACAAGTAGTTTTCACATCTCAAGTTGCTTCATTGTTTTCAATGGATGGTGTAAATCAATTGGAGATGCATTCTGTAATTAATTTGGCAAAGGTAATGGAATGAATGTAACATTTAATTTAGGTGACTGCTGCATCAACGAGAAACAATGCACTAGAAGTTGCCATTGCTTAGGATTGCAGTGCTTTGGCAACAATAAATTCACCACAAAGCAACATTGTTAAAAAGTCTTTGCAACTAATTTACGTTCCCTCACAAGTGTCCCATTGATCTTTTGTAGTCAAAAACAGTTCTAAGGAGTTTGTGGTAGAAGGAAACTTAGAAGTTTATTGGGCAACAATGATGTTGTTGCAATTTGCCGTAAAAAGAAAGACATTACCCAAAATGCTTGAATGACAATCGGTTGAGGTGAACTCTAAATGACCATTCTGTCAGGTTCTACAACCCTCTAACTCCAGGTAACTTCTGATAGCTATAATTTTAAAAGCTAGATTTACCAGAGTTATTATGGTCTGAACTGGAAAACAATTTCTGGTTTTTCTTTAACTGTAAGGCCAATAACCTTCTTAATTCCATTAGAAAGCATCTTTTGCATCTACTGCCAATTTTGATGGGCAGAAAAGAATTGGGAGACCTCAAACCCATTTTTCTACCATGGTATATGACCACCTGCTTCATTTGTGAAGACATTGGGCCAAAGGTGTTTGGCCCAGGGGACTGGAAAGTCTGGAATATAATCTAAACACCACAAATTTTCCTTGCTGCTGGAGTATTCTAGCTTAATTTTGTAAAAAGAAAGAATTAGTCAGCATTTTTGCATCGTCCTGAAGGAATATATGCTATTAACATATATGGATCCAGGTCAAAAAACAAAAAAAAAAGGCAGGAACCAATGGAATTACAAGAATTTTATGGAGCCACTTCATGTGCCTACATAATTCAGAGCTTCTAGAGACAGTGCCAGCTCATGAATTAAGGGCTTTCCAGACTTCGTTAGAAGCCACCAATGGTTACCATCTAGAAGGACTTTGGATTGCTACTGATCTGTTAAGGGCTCATGGAGCATTCTAGATGAATTTTTATAAAAAGAAAGAATTGGCCAGTATTTTTTGCAACTTCCTGAAGGCATATATGGCAAAGTTAGAGAGCTTTGTGCCAAAAGAAGTGATTTCTCTCAATGGAGAATTCCCATTATATAGCCAGAATACAAGCTGATCTACAGCCTTTAAAGTAGCTAAAAAACTGTATACAAATCTGTCTAATGATAGTTGTCAAAGCTGTACAAAGCATAGAATTTGCTGGCTGTAAATGGCCAGCTAATGGGTGAAAAACTTAGCTGTCAAAGTTGTACAAGGCATAGAATATGCTGGCTGTAAATGGCCAGCTAATAGATGGACAGCTTTGGCTGTTAGCTTGCCTTTGACATCCCCCTTCAAATTGATGCTTATACCAGTATCAATTTGCTAACAAGAAAATTATGGTGTTGACGTGTCATGAATTTAGTGAAGATATCTGCGATTTGTAAAGTAGTGGAGATGTGTGGAAGGGTGATAACCTTGCAGTCATAGGCCTCCCGAATAGAGTGGCAGTCAACCTCTATGTGCTTCGTGCATTCGTAGTATACAGGGTTGGCAGCAATTTGGATGGCACTTGTGTTGTCAGCATGTAATGGAGTAGGGTGAACCGCGGAGAAACTAAGCTCGGTGAGGAGACCACGCAACCATATGATCTCGGAGCATGCAGCAGACATTGCACGATACTCAGCCTCAGTGGAAGACTTGAAGACGTAGTTCTGCTTCTTGCATTTCCAAGAGATAAGAGCATCACCAAGAAATATACACCATCCGGTAGTAGATTTCCTGGTGTCGGGGCAGCTAGCCCAATCAGCGTCACTATAGGCTTGTAGCTGGAGGGAAGAACCAGTAGGGAAGAATAAGCCACGGCTAGGTGTGCCAAGGATGTATCGAATGATGCGTCGGACGGCGGATAAGTGGAGATGTCGAGGGGCTTGCATGAACTTGCTGACTGTGTGGACAACATAAGAGATGTCCGGTCAGGTGATGGTTAGACAGATAAGACTACCAACTAGCTTCCGATAGAAAGTATCAAAGGCAAGCTAATAGCCAAAGCTGTCTAACTATTAGCTGGCCAATTCATATTCAAGCTGGAATCGATGAGCAATGTTATGCTGACAGTAGAGCTTTTTCAAGTAAATCCACATCTCAGCTGCAATCTTGAATGGTCGAAGATTCAAGATGATGTTGGATTCGACGGATCCTAGAATCCACACCATGACTTGGGCATCCTTGACCTCCCATTTAGTGTGTAGAACCTTATCTTCGTTGTTGTTACGAGCAGGGTTGCTGCCATCAACATGGCCCCATAGATCCTTGCCTTTGACAAAAACCTTGAAGTGAAACTCCCAGGCTGAGTAGTTTTTGTCATTAAAACGAATCAAGAAGGCATCAGACTTAACTGAAGACATGAGGTTGAGAGAATTGATCGGAGAACAACCAAGAACCAAAAGAAACTAGGACTAAGTTGGACAAGAGGACTAGAGAACAAGAGACACATGAGAATTCAGAGTTGTGGCTCTGATACCATGACAAAGTTAGAAAGCTTTGAGCCAAAAGAAGTGATTTCTCTCAATGGAGAATTCCCATTATATAGCCAAAATACAAGCTGATCTACAGCCTTTAAAGTAGCTAAAAAACTATACACAAATCTGTCTAATGATGGTTGTCAAAGCTGTACAAAGTATAGAATCTGCTGGCTGTAAATGGCCAGCTAATGGGTGGTAAACTTAGCTGTCAAAGCTGTACAAGGTATAGAATCTTCTGCCTGTAAATGGCCAGCTAATAGTTGGACAGCTTTGGCTGTTACCTTGCCTTTGACAATATACATTATCAATATATTGAATCCATGTCATAAAACAGACCAAGAGCCAAAATTGAAGGGGAGACTTCAATTTTGTGACGTTTCCTGGGAAACAAAGAGGCTTTTCAGCCATTAACGCTGCAATGCATGAGTTTTCTGATTTCATTGAATCAAACACTCTTATGGATTTGCCGTTGGAAGGAGCTCACTATACATTCTATAATAATAGGGTTTCACCAGCTTTGTCCAAGATTGGTCGCTTCTTGATTACTGCAGATTGGGAAGAGCATTTCTCACGGTTCTGCAAAATGCTTACCCTCAGCCTGTATCTGACCATGTCCCAATCATATTGAATTGTGGGGGGATAAGTAATGGGAAAACCCCTTTTCGTTTTGAAAATATGTAGTTAAAGGAGGAAGGGTTTCTTGATCTGGTGAAACAATGGTGGAGGTCTTATACTGTTCATGGTTATCCAGGATTTGGGTTGGCATCAAAGTTGAAAATTTTGAAGAATGATATTAGGAAATGGAACATCGAGGAGTTTGGTCAAATTGCTGTTAGAAAGGGCAGATGTTTACAAGTCATTAAGGAGCTTGACAGTTTGGAAGGTGAAAGGAGTTTATTAGATGAAGAAATTCAAAACAGGGAATCAGCTAAAGGGGAATTGGCTAGTATTGCTATTATGGAAGAATCCAGTTGGCGCCAAAAGCCTTGGTCTCTGTGGTTGAAAGAGGGTGATAATAACACGAAGTTTTTCCATAGAATGGAAAATGCTCATTAGAGGAACAATTATATTGGATGTTTGATAGTTGATGGGGAAGAAGTGCGGAATGAGGCTGAGATTAGTGAGGAGGTCGTGGGGTTCTATAAAGCTTTGTATTCAGAAGAGGTTGGTCGGAGACCCAGACAGGATGGCTTGGAGTTCTTTGTGCTGCAGGAAGAAGACAGAATTTTTACAGATCTTGTTCACTAAGGAAGAAGTGCTATCAGCGACCAAAGAATGCAATGGTGATAAAGCTTCAGGGCCTGATGGGTTTAACATGTCCTTTCTACAAGCAGGTTGGCATTTTTTTAGAGAGGATATTATGACCATGATGTATAATTTTTATGAGAATTGAATCTTTTGAGAAAAGTTTAAATGCTACTTTTATTGTTCTTATCCCAAAGAAGAGCAGAGCTAGAGAGTTGAAGGATTTTAGACCTATAGTCTCGTAAGTAGTATTTACAAGCTGGTGGCTAAGGTGTTGGCTATAAGGCTTAGAAAGGTGATTGGTAGTGTGATCTTTGAATTCCCAAATGCTTTTGTGGGGGACCGTCAGATTGTGGACGCAGTTCTAGAGGCAAATGAGGCTGTAGACTCAAGATTGAGGAGTGGAACTTCAAGACTCTTATGTAAGCTAGATATCAAAAAGGCATATAATCACATTTGCTGGGATTTTCTTCTCTATGAAATAGAGAGGATGGGGTTTGGAGGAAAATGGAGGAATTGGATCAAATTTTATATTTCCACTGTGCGATTTTCAATTATGCTTAATGGCACTCCAACTGGTTTTTTTGGAAATTGAAGGGGATTAAGACAAGGGGATCCTTTATCTCCCTACCTTTTTATTATTGTTATGGAAGCTTGAAGCAGATTGATGAAGTGTGTTGCTAATGGGGGTATGATCGGCTCTTTTGAAGTGGCGCAAGTTGGGGTGACAACCGTTCATATTTCTCATTTGCTATTTGTAGATGATACGCTGATGTTCTGTGACGCTAATGAGGAATAGCTAATGTATATTCGATGTGTCCTTATTTGTTTTGAGGCGGTTTCAAGGCTGAAAGTAAATGTGGGTAAAAGTGAATTGATCCCAGTGGGTCATGTGGGGAATATAATGTCTTTAGCAGATTGTTTGGAGTTTAAGGTGGGGCTCTTCTTGCTACTTATTTAGGGTTACCTCTTGGATCTTCATATAAAGCTACAACAGTTTGGGATGACATTATTGAACGGACTGAGAGGAGGCTTGCATCGTGGAAGAGATATTATCTCTCAAAAGGAGGTAAGATGACTTGATTAAAAGTACTTTATCTAGCTTGCTGACCTATTTTATGTCTCTCTTCACTATTCCGGCATTGGTGGCGGATAGATTGGAAAAGTTGCGGCGAAATTTTTTGTGGGGAGATTTAGGTGATGAGTTTAAATATCATCTCGTGGCTTGGGACAAAGTTTGTGTTTCTCTCAAGGATGGGGACCTAGGTATTCGTCATTTTCGGATTTTTAATCAAGCTCTTTTGGGTAAATGGTTGTGGAGATTTGCGATGGAGGATGGCCAGCTGAGGAAGCACGTCATTCTTTGTAAATATGGGTTGGCAAAGGACAGTTGGTCTTCTAGTGGGAGTCGGAGTTCTTATGGGGTGAGTCTTTAGAAGAGGATTAGGAATGGTTGGGATGATTTCTTTCGTCATGTCAGGTTTGTGATTGGTGACGGGAGGAGAGTATAGTTTTGGCATGATATATGGGGTAAGGATGTGCCATTGTCGGCTGCTTTTCCGAGTTTATTTGCAATTGCGAGGGACAAACACGCATCAGTGGCAAAGTATTTAAGGTACTCAAATAATATGGTAGTTTGGGATCCACTTTTCATAAGGGGGATTCAAGATTCGGAGTTGGAGGAGGTAGCAGAATTGTTTAAGTCTTTGTATAGAGTGAAGATTATTCGCAGGGGAATGGATCATATGATTTGGGAGGCAATAAGGGACAGTTCTTTGCTTGTTCCTATTATGATTTCCTTAATAATGGACCTAGGAGTTCTTTTCCCTGGCAAGCCATTTGGAAGTCGGGGGCACCATCAAAGGTAGACTTTTTTGTATGGACGGCAGCGTTGGAAGCCATTCTAACTATTGATAATTTAGGAAGAAGGGGTCAATTGCTTCCAAATTGGTGTTGCATGTGTTATAGAGCTAAAGAGACAGTGAATCACTTGCTTTTAGGTGGGTTATGCCAGAATCTGTGGTATCTTTATATGAATCTTGGGCAGGATTGGGGTAATAAGAAGCCTTGGAGGATGGCACCGTTGTGTGTGATGTGGTGCATATGGAAGGAGCGAAACAGGAGAACCTTTGAAGAAGCTATTTTACCAGTCAATTGTCTAAAAGCTACTCTATTGCATACTTTTCACTTTTGGCTTTTTGGGAATTTTTCTGATTCTTCTTTTGCTATAATAGATTTTATAGGAGATATTTGTTTGAGAGGGAGGATCCAGTGGCTTCTTTCTTTTGTATACATCTTGTGTACATGAGGCGAGGCCTTCTTTTGCAATAAAATATCTTTAATTATCAAAAAAAAAACAAGCCACCAATGGTTACCCACTCAAGGAACTTGGGATTGCTACTAATATGTTATTTTGTTAATTTGAATGCTCAATGTAGATATAAAAGGCTCTCCAAGACATTACAAAGAAAATGAGCAAATCTGCTCTGTACAATGTTGGCACATGTTGCAAGAGTTTACTAGAGTTGCTGATTTCGTTGCCTCATTTTGCAAGTCAATCAATCAAGTGGGTCATTATTTAAGCAGTACGCATATGAGAGCAGGATGTGGATATGTATTAATACCCTTTTTCATAGTTACATCGTTCCAAATGGAAAACGGAAGACATATCATCAGTCCTACTCAAGTTGGTTTATGTGCATGGAAACACCCTCCTACAAGCTTTGATAAAAACTGATGCAGAGGTTCATTTGAAAATACTCCCTGCGGATAGGGTTTTGATGGGCAGAGGGCACGAAAAGCTTGTGGATTACCATCTTAGAAGAAGAAAGGTTAAATTGAAAAGGTCAGAATTTGCTAGGTTTAAAAGTGATTAATTGCTGCATGTTCAGAAAAATTAATTGCTGGAAATTCTAGACAACAAATATTTAGGGGTCATGGGTGTTCAACTAATGGTTAAACTCCAAGGAAAATAATTAGGGCTAGGGAATTAAGGTTTGGAATGAGAAAGAAAAGAAATTAGTGGCTGGGCTGGCTGTAATTATGAAAATCAAAGCTAATTGCAGAGAAGGAGAAGAATCAAGGATTCTCACCTAGAGTACCTCAGGCTTCAACCCTCTATGATTAAACCACACAATCTTCATATTAAATTGAGAGATTACATACTTATAGGTTGCTGGATGGTTTCCCAATTCCGCAAAGAAGATCCCAAGTTAGAAACTTACAAACTTTGATTAGTTGGAGCACTTGAGATTTGGTAAAGACCACATATGAAGACCAAATAATATAACAAGTGTCTAGACCCAAGGTAAGACCCACAGGTCATCACCACCACCCATACCTTGCAAACCTGGAAGTATTAAATTATCGTTAGATTCCTAAACATGAAAAGAACCACCAATGGAATAGGTATGTGAGTCAATCTCTCTCTAGAAATAAGAGGCTTCTTAAGCTTGAAGAGGCCGTGCCTTCTCTAACAAAGCAATGTCAATTGCATCACTGGCTCTGTCGTCTTAAGTAGTAGCATTATGGTACTGTCACTTAACTTGAAAGACATCTTTACATATCAACTTTCATCTGATTTTTGCCACATATTTAGAATGGGTATGTAAGTCGATTCGTCTCTAGAGCTAAGACAGCATAGAACTCTATAATCCCTAGACTACACAAGGTCAAAAATGTGAATTAAGTATATTGTGTGCCATCCTAACCAAATGATGAGGGATCATCATGCCATAAGGTCGCCAAAAAAAAAAAAAAAAGAAAATCAAGGACACTATTTTACATCCTACTACATGCAATGGGAATTTTTTTTTCCTCCATGGTTTCATATTTACAAGCATATACATATATGTATAATAAGAATAACATACCGCACCCAGAAAAGCATAAATTACAAACTACACCCTATAGTTTAGGGAAATGTATATTTGGTCCCTGTCGTTTTAATTTGGACAATTCAGTCCCTTAAATTTTTTATTTTGTGTCAAGGTAATCTATCCATTACACCCGGTTACAGATTGTACAGAAAAGGATCATGTGACTGACACGACATTATAATAATATTAATTGACTGTTTTACCCTTATCTATGTAAGACCCGACCCGACCCGACCCATTTGGATCTCAATTGGGTTGATACACTGTCCAAGAATCCTCTCATTCCCCAACCCCCCTGCCCTCTCTCGTCTAACCCAAAACCCACCTATCTCCTCTGTCTCTCTAGCAATGAGACTCCCAGCATATATAGCAACGAATATAGTCCTCCTGATTTTCATATCTCCTTCAATGTGTAGAGCTTCCTTGTTGGCTGATGCAACACCTTGTGGATGATGCCATTGCTACCATAGCTGACTCGATTGGTCATGCTGCCAATTAACTAAAAAAGCATCACTGTCATTTTTTTTTATCCCATCTTTAGCATGTTAAATTAGGAGCTTTTGTTTTTTTGTTCATCTGGGCCTGACCTTTTATTTTCTCGTCATGTGTTTCCCCCCCTAATTCCCCACTGGAGTATCCTTTGTTTTCTGTCTATTCTATTTTCTCTCATTGGGTGCATCATGGTTGCTGTATTATTACTTCCAACTTTTGCCTTATGCTTTGGACCCACTTGTTATCTGTTAAGTCTTTTACCCTTATTTCTTGGAAGTTGGTTACGGACATAAATGTTTGGTTTGATGTGTGAGAAAGTTAAGAGGAGGAAAGAGAGAGAGTTTCACAAGAGAGAAAGAGAGGGTAGAGAGGACCAAAAGGGTATGTATATGTGTATATATAATAAAATTGGGTCAACCCAAATGCGATCTAAATAGGTTGGGTCTTATAGAATAACGGCAAAATAGTCAATTTAACTTTATTATAATGTCATGGGCTAGCGGCTAGCCACGTGACCTTTTTCCATCCAAATCCTTAACAGTGTGTGACGG
Source organism: Euryodendron excelsum (assembly GCA_033060915.1). Classification (NCBI taxonomy): domain Eukaryota; kingdom Viridiplantae; phylum Streptophyta; class Magnoliopsida; order Ericales; family Pentaphylacaceae; genus Euryodendron; species Euryodendron excelsum. Next base: position 26,924,217 of record CM065392.1, read on the forward strand.
ATGGACTACATAACCCATTAAAAAGTTAAGGGACTAAATTAACCCAATTGAAACTACGGAGACCAAATTGGCACTGGTCCCGATCTACAAGGGCATAAAATAAAATTTAAGCAGAAAAGAAGTCTTTGATAAATTACTACAATTTGGCACTCAATTACACTTTAGTAATCGCCCTCTTCTCACAAACATACATTTAAGCACAATGAAACCACAACTAAGAGTATCCGGTAGACATAATAAAAAAAAAGGATAAAGTTGGAAAAATACAAGCTTATTAAGATGATTAAGATATACCTCTTCATTTTCAGATTGTTCTGCAGTTCTTTGGACTCTTTCCTCAAGTTCTCTTAGCTCATTCCTTAGAAGTTCAAAACGTTGAATTTCATTCGATTGTGAGTCTGCTACAGCCATACACAATGAACTCTTCTCGAAAGGCTCATCATTCTGCACACCAAGAAGCAACTCCATATAATTTTCAACTCCAAGAAGCATTGCCAACCTTTTCTGAAATAATTGATATTTGGCCCCCAAGTTCATTTTAAGAAGAAGCGTGAAATGACAGATATATCAATAATTAATAGGAATGCCTTAAACAAGAACATGATATGTTGGGGTCAATGGGACCTCAGAATTAGGCTCAATATCAAGTTAAATGTTTTTCTTCCCAATAGCAAAGTTACATGTTAGCTTTCAATCAATAGGTTTTATTGCGTAACTGGGGGAATAGTGTGAGAAGAATCTCCTTTTTACTTCTTTTCTGTGAAATTTGAACACCAGCCCTCCACGTAAAATTTGATGGAACAACAATGATATCATCATAATAGCTACAATGTCACATGAAATTCATGTGCAGCAAGGTGTTGTAATCATACCACGACTAGTGACCCTTCAAAGGCAAAACCCACATCATTAAGAGCAACCATAGGCCATAATTTGGTGTCATGGTGATCGTTGTAACAATTGCGGAACATATTTGATGTAAACCAGTTGCATATAATATGCTCCTTCCTAAATCTCTTTGCAAAAAGTATATTCCTGTCATTCCTGAATTATATTCTCTTGTATATTCATGCTAGTTAAATTCCATGATTATATGATTTTTTGGTTATCTTGAATTTTCTTTTGATGCATCTTTGAATATTGTGTTTGTTATTATTTTGATGAAATATTTTGGGAGTCATTTAAAATTGTATTTTTATTTCAAGGACATAATTTGGGAGTTAATTGAATTTGTATATTTGGAGACACGATTCTTTGAGATTATTTTAATCACTTATTTCATTTAATGGTTCGAAAAATTCCGGGTCGCTGAATCCCTTGTGTTTATATTCCTTTCACAACCTCCTAAACCTGGAGAAAATAGGTAGGTTCTACAAGGCAGCTAAAAGGGAGTGTACTCCTTTACTAGAGGCCTAAGCCCAATGGCCACATTTGTTTCATGGGATAGGATAAGGGGGATAAGAAATTGTAGGACGTTAAATCCCAGAATTATATGTCCGACATATGGAAAATTTGTTATTTGGTCTCCAATCCCAAATCCATGGATTGCTTATAAAACCCCCCCTTCCCCCCCCCAAAAAAAAAAAAAACAAACCCCAACAACCACAACCGAGCCTTCTTTTCCCAGGTAAAAGGCCCGGCCTAGGTTACCTATCCCGAACCCCATTTGCACAACCAAATGAAGGATAAAGCCGTATACAAGATTACTAGTCCACTCCCATGGTCTAATTCCATGAAACAAACAAGGCGTGGGCAGAATTGTCGAATGTAAAAAATGGGTGGAATTGTCCTTGGTATAGGTGTGGACTTCAATGTTATGAGATTTACTTATGAGCATTTGTGTTGCATTGGGTTAAGTAGTGTCATCAATCATATTGTTCAGGGGATAGGGGATTGTCACCAATCATATTGGGATAGGGGAGGAAGTGGATTAGAGTCTCTGTTTTGGTGAATGGGGTGCCAAGAGGATTCTTTGAGAGCTCCAGGGGCTTAAGGTGGGGGGATCCACTATTTCCATTTCTTTTTATTATGGCTATGGAGGCTTTGAGCATTATGCTTTGGAAAGTAGTTGGGGAGGGTTTAATCCATGGCTTTCTATCTGGTAATAGGATTAGGATGCAGTTTTAGCCTTCTCTTTACGGATGACACCTTGCTTTTCTGTAGTGCTTCAGAGCAGGAGTTAAGGTTTCTTGGATTTATGTTTCGAAGTGGAATCAGGTTTGCAGACTAATTTGGCGAAGAGCGAGATTATTCCCATGTGGGAGATTCAAAATATAGTGGATTCGGCAGCTTTTTTGGCCTGTAGGGTGGGTTCTCTACTCTCTTCTTATTTGGGACTTCCTCTTGGCTCTTCCTTTAAAGCTAAAAATGTTCGGGACAGGGTTGTGCAGAAGTTTGAGAGGAGATTGGCTATATGGTAAAGTCAATATTTATCTAAAGGAAGCCATTTAACATTGATCAAGAGCAACTTCTCGAGTCTTCATGCCATGTCTTTATTTTTATCCCTTGGTCGTCGGTTAAGAGTTTGGAGAAACTTCAAAAAGACTTCCTCAAGGGGGGCTTGGAGAGTAGTTTAAGTATCATCTTGTGGATTGGGGCAAAGTTTATATGCCAAAAGAAGGGGGAGAAGTGTGTATTAGAAAGCTCGGTTGTTCATTAAGGCTTTGCTGGGTAAGTGGTTGTTGAGAATCGTCTTGTATTAGTGTTGCTTGTGCAAGAGTGATGGTGAATCACCTTCTTCTCCATTGCCATTGCCCAGCGGCTAGATATGTTTGGAGTTTGGTTTTCTTGGTCTTCGGCATTGAGTGGATTATGCCTGTGACTGGCGGAGTTTTTGGCCTGTGGGACTCACAGCTGCCCTGAGGCAGAGGGACAAATGTGTTTGGGATGCAGCTCTTCTGTGCGTTATGTGGAATCTATGGACACAGTGCAACCATAGAGTTTTCAGAATGTAGAGAGCCCTATTCACAGTGTTAAGGGAACCATTCTCGCTTCTCTGTTTTTTGGATGAGGAATGTTTCTTTTTGTTTAGCATCTTTTGTGGATTTTTTGGATGATTTGTGCATCCTTCTAGATATTTAGGCCAACATCTTTTGGTTGTCCAGGGTTCGCCCCTTTACGGGGGCTTTTATAAATCCATTGTCTTTACAAATAAAAAAATAATAATAAAAGTAGCGCCTTGGATTTGATGTCTTGAAATATCAATGGAGGAATGTAATTCTGTATATAAATAGGTAAATGTACAACAATCTAAGGCATACATTTCCATCTGTTGTTGATGACCCAAGGTCAGACCTCCTGGTTCGATGGCGAACAAGAAAGTTCCATAACCCACGAGGGTTGCCGACATCTCTGAAGAAAGATATTAATAAATAAGATAAAACAAATGCGTGAAAGTAGCAGATTCACCATAGACATATAAAGAATTTTTTTGAAGTAGAAGGAAGCAAGTAAGGGCTTCAAATTAATTGGAGAAGTTTCACATACTTCTTACTCACTACATTAGCAATCTTTCTCTTTTTTCCTTTGGAGTGTTGTCGCTGCTCACTAATGGAAGAAGGGGGACCATTATCATCATCTCCCTAATTGCTCAATCCGAAAGTCTGAGTTAGGAAAACAGAAATAGACAATTACATCTAGAAACACATTATGCATCACATGCATAAAACAAAATTTTGAAGCTGAGGGGCACAACAAAGCTTTGATGAACCCTCTGCTGGAGAAAACAAAGTTAAGAGAGCAATGTAAACGGTTTTTCCATGAAAGCAATACGCTCTGCTCAGTGTGCTGGGAAAATCACATTTTCAATTTATATGGTGGAAGCATTAATATATATTATGCTATCTGCAACTAATATAGCTATGATTAGAAGTGTCACCTCCGACTTTCCCCAACTTACATAAGAATTCTATTGTTTGTGTGCTTTAATTATCACAACACCACAGCCAAAGCGAACAATCTTTAGTGCATTTATAAAGGCCACCATGAAAAGGCAATTGTGAGACAGCTCATATGGAATCATAAGGCAATTGCGAACCTTCAAATATACCAAAAAGGAGACTAAAGATGAAGAATTGATGGAGAGGATAAAACTAGCATCAAAATAATCCACACAGATTTTGGGGACAGATTACACCTTCACTGAAATTACTTTTCATTCACAAAACTTACTAAACAGATTGAAATTTTATGAGGAAGCTAAACATAGAAACCTAACATTTATTGTTGGATTTGGTAGTCAGGCTACAATAGTTTTTTTGAAGTTGTAAAATGTCCAACAGATGTCCAAACAGAGTGAGCCCAAGAGCTGATGAATGATGCATCAAGAATACTAAATTGATTCTACTTTGGGCTTATGAAATCTAACATAGTGTAGTGTGTTACATGAAATAATGGCAGTGAAGTAAAACTTGGTCATATCTAGGGAGACTTATTGTGCATGAATCAATCGAAAGTGTCCCAGGATCCCAAAAGGAAATGAAGCCAAATGTTGGAAAGAAGGAAAAAAAATTAAAAAAATTAAACCTAGATGATGTTTGTTTATGTACAAAAGCATGTTTTATATTTCGGCAATTAAATAGACAAGACAAGGTGATGGGTATGCACAACAAAAACATTATTAGCTTAATTGGCCAAATATCTTTCATATTTCGAATGTTAATTTTTTTTTTGTTATATAGGTAATGTGCAGTAACTAAGTTATTCATGTAATGGGTATATATATCTCGCATTTACAAATAATAATGTTTAGTTTGGTATTAAATTTGTTATAATAGCAAGAAAAATTTGAGCAAATTCTTGGATCAAAACCATAGAAAATAGAAGTTAGTTATTTCAACAAGTGCAAAACAGAACTTTGCAAACAATTTGACAGGTTATACATATTTTAGGTCATGAGAAAACTAAGGCAATAGAATGCAGTCCCTGGCAGTCGAATTGTCCTAGGATACATGTTACTCTTAAATGAAGTTCAGAAACATACCTGCTGAAGGGAAGCTGCCTTTGCTCTAAAAGATGCCTCAAGAAATTCAGCTTCTTTCTTAAGTCTCCTCATTCTCTCAAGATCAGAACAAGCAGCCTTTAATTGCTCTTTTCCAGAACTAGAGCTTGATACATGTAGCTCCTGAAGTAACTCCTCTAGCCTTACCAGGGCTTCTTCAACACTTTCCAATGCCTGAAGCCAAATGCCAGTCATTCAATACTATATCACAAGAAAGGTTTATGGAAGTCCATAGCTACAAAAATAAGAAAACTGGAACAATAATGTGATTGAAAAAGCCTTCTAGGAGGGCTAAACATCACTCAAATTGTGGACCACAAAATAAAAACAGCTGAGGTACAATAATGCAGAACTTTATGACTGCAGATGTTGAATAGGATTTATTGAAATAACAAATAAGCTAGTCATGTCAACAACTAAAATATACAATAATGATGGCTTACTTGTAGGAGTTTGACAAATATTTAATATCCAAAACTTGTTCAGCCCAGCAATAGACCCACACATGAGGGCTGCAGTAAACTCTATAAACATATTACCTTTTTTTTTTTTTTTTTTTTTTTTACTTTGTTCTATTTTTCTTTATTTTTTTTAATTAAACTTGCTAGTCATCTAACACACAGAAAACAATACAGTTTTCCAATTTCATTTTTCCAGTGTGCATTTTCTATTATCTTCAATCCTTCTTATGATTATATTGTAATTTCTATGAGTATACAATGTTGAAGGTCACCAATACTGTGAGAAAACCAATTATTTAAGTTATGAAACCTTATAATATCTATCATCTCCTGTTAAATCAAAATCATATAGGAATATAGGATTAGGAGGTTGTTGTCATCAAAGATTGCTCGATCTCCATCTTGTCAAATGTTCTGAAAGAGGGAACTGGGAACCCCTTTATCCTCACTACCTAATAAGGATCAATATTTCATTTTGGTGCAATGTTTCAAATGACACGGCAACGTTTGGGAAATCTTTAGGGACATTTCAAAAACATTTTAGAGGTTACAAATATTGATATAACTTGTGTATTTTTCTGAATAAAAATTTTACAACATTTATGAAAAGGTCTAAATCACGTTGGCACAACTTATCGTTTTGGTATATAACATTGTGTTTTGATGCATTTCTCTATGTTCTGGTGTGTTTTGATGGAAATAATAGAGTTTCATTATTTTACTATTGTTCCATTTAGGTCTCTTAGAAAATACGTTTCAATAGAAACAAATGAAAATTTTGTTCCTTGCTACCTAACAAGTACTGACACGGACACCCGACGTGGACACAACACGACATGGGCTCGTCGACACATCAATTTTTGAAAGTGGGCACGACATGGCGGAGACACCAAAAAATATAAAATCTATGTATATTTTTATACATCTTAATAGAATTCAAAATAATAAAAAAAACTACAAAATCAAGAACATTGCATTCTAGAGCTTAAACATCAAATAAGGTATAAAATTATATTATTTTTATTTTGCAAATGGATCATAAGTTTCTTTTTTCACACTAACATGTTTCATGGGTATCAAAAAGTGTCAAAACGTGTCTGGTCCTAAAACTATTAAAAAATAAAAGGACAAATTTGGACGCCTGTCCAACATATGTCGAGGAGTGTCTGACACGGATTCAAGACCTTCTTAGACTACACTTTGTTCCCAAACTAACCCACACCATACTGGAGGAGACCAAAACCAATCTCAGCAAGTTCCAGTAGATAAAAAAGAAAGAAAACAAGAATGCTCATAAACCCTAAGTTTTGTGGGCTCATGTCTCCTAATCGACTAGTCTAAAGTTACTCGTCTATCCTAAGTTTTGAAGAAGCTCATTTGAAGTTTATGTAACTAGCACATTGACCCAAACAGTCGACCAAACCAAAATCGGTGACCCCACTTAGCCATCATCAAAATCAATACCCTTAATTTTTTTTTGAGAAGCATCAAAATTAATACCTTGAGACATATACTAAATATGCTTCTTCACATTACATCTGAATTCCCCTAACAAACAAAAAGAAAAAATAAAAACGGCTAGTCTACAAAAATTCCAAGGGGATAAAACATCAGCCAATCGTGAACCAACACCACCACCACACCACCCCACTCACAGAAAACCCAAGGCCTTCTCCCCTTCAACCTTTTACTCCCTTAGTGCTGCAGAGACAAACCCCGTCCCCAGTTCCTTGTTTAACTCATCTTCTACCTATTCTGATGGCTGAGTTCCCAACTTCACTGGTAACAAGATGAAGCATGGGTTTCTTTCTATCAAAAACAGGAAGTGAAGGAGCTAACAATGCAATAAAAAAACTACAGACTGCATGAATATCTATCCCAAGTTTGTGAAAACAAGTGAAAAGTTGCATCAAGAATAGGTATGTTACATGTTTGACAATTCAAGGATCTTAAGGATTCAAAACGGTGATAGCTACTTTCGAGGGGCTAATTCAAAACTAGAAAATAAACTTGCAAGGTTTTACAGTGTCAATCCAACAGTAAACAGCTTGTTGCTCCCCTGGAAATCAAACTATGATGGTCCTGGTGTTGATGGTTAAGGTTGAAATGGAAATGAAAAGGAACTAGATAAGGTGCCAAACAAGAAAATTACAACTTTGACTAATGAATACACAGGACAGAAAGCAGTTTAAGGGCTACCTTATCAAAAGAAGAATCTGGCTCTTTCACAGCCAGTGAATATGTTCCAGTTCCAGTCCTCTCAATGGACTGCTTACTACCGCCTTCAGTGATTTCATTCCTGCATCACATTTTCTTAAATTATTTTATGTTGCAACTCTTATTTTCTTTTAAAACAAAAACTAGCATCTTCCAATAAAAAGTCATAAGTCACCATGATTTTCTCTGGATCAAAGTGGCAACAAGCATATCCCCATGGTACTACTACATAATTAATCAGCAAAAATCCAGTTGGAATTCCCAAAACATGTTGTTTACTTAGTCACTAACAAAACTATTAGCCAACCCAATTGATTGTCTAAAAAAGCAAGAAAGAATCAGAACAAAAAACGTGCTACTCAATAATGCAGGCAATCACAAATGGCAGGTAAAAAGTTGGCAGACATAGGTGCTGAAGCTTATATGGGCAGCATTAGTGTTGAGATTCAACACACTGTGGTTCCTCCAATAAATATTAACGACCTAGTTGAACGACGGGGATTGAAAGCATTAGACTGCAGAAGACACTTCAAAAGGGATTGTAATTTCCAACTGCTGGTGTTTACAAACAAGAGGAGAGGAGTATTTTTTAAGACATCAAAAGATCAGTAGAATTAAAGGACACTTGTGTAATCATTAAAATAACTTCCTGCTCCAATTTTTTGTTGCATTTGGGATATCAAATTTTTAGAAGGCTAGGGAGTCTCTCCTTCACTCTTGACAGTGTAGAGTATGAGCTCTTGTTTTCATTACTACTGTTTTAGACCCATGCGATGCACGGGATTGGAGTACCTCTTTAGATCAATTGTTTAACGACAATGATTTTAAATAAAAACTAAATATAATTTCTTTGGTCATATTTTTAAAGTTTATATAATTTAACTAAATGTATTATGTATTGGTCTATCCATACATTTAACTATTTCTATTTATGTATTCTAAAAATAATATAATTTCCTATGAGATATATAAATCGCATAATGTAACCATTCTGAAAATGAAAATCAATTATTTAAGTATTAAGAACTCATTTATTTAAAGGTAATAATTCAACAAATTAAGAAGATAGTCCAATTGATTTTTAGAATTCATGCCAAACTTAGATGTTTAATTTGTACATAAATTACATATGTCTGGTTGTACAAAGGTTGTAAGTTATGAAAAATAGGGGCCACCACTTTGTACAACCAAATAATATATGCTTAACATGTGTCTTAACATTTGTCATAAGTACAAATAATGAATGTATTTGAGGTAATAGTTCAGAAATTAAGGAAATAGTCAATTAACTCTTAAAATTTTTATTAAATGTAAATACTATCTTAGTTTAACATAATGCATGTAATTAAAGTAATAGTTGAGAAACTAAGAAAATAGTCAATTGATTTCTACAATTCTTATTAAATGAGAATGCATTGCATTTTAGAATGAATTTTAAATCAAAAGAAGTAATATCTTTCGAAAATTATTTATTAATTTGCAGAGGTAAGAGAACCTAGATAAATTTAAAAAAAAACAACGGATAAAAAAAGAGCCACTCAAAATAAGCCGCTTGTCACAATCACAATAATAATGGCCAATTCACAATATTTATTTTTTAATTTTTAGGTCTCATTTTGCTGTAGTGATTTAACTTTTTTTTTTTTAAGTGTTGTTTGCATAGGAAAGAGAACCTAAATAAATTAGAAACCAAAGGTAAAAAAAAGAGGCACTCAAAGTGAGCCACTTGTCATAATCAAAGCGACAATAGCCAATTCACAATATTTGTTTTTTAATTTTTAGGTCTTATATTTTGTGGTAGTGATTTTACATATAAAATAAATATAATAAAATCTATTTAATATTTTATGTAGTTTATTTTGGGTAATTTAGACATAAATACATTGAAACAATGTATTAACATGTATAAATAAAGGAACCAAAAAGAATGCAATCAACCGCAAAAGAAAAGATATAACAGTTACAAAATATAGTAAAAATGAAAAACCCCACAGTGAACCACGTGTCATAAAGACAAATTATTAACCTATAAGATAATAATTGAAAAGTATGAGAGATAATGAAGTTACTTTTCATTTAAATTTAATAAATACAGCATATAGTGGCATGAATTCCACAGCAATAATAAATAATTATGAAAAAATATCATACTCCTTTATCTAGACAAACACCATAAATACATTAAATAAATAAGTACATTGAATAATAAGTATAGTGAATCATAGTCCAAAAAATAAATTCATGCATTAACTAAAGAGACAACTAAATAATTATTTATCATTATTACATGAAATAATAAGTACAGTGCATAATTGTTCAAAAAAATAAATACATACATAGTGAACCAAAAAGACAAACAAAACAATTATTTATCATTTTTGATTTTTGAAACAAAAAACTTTTTAAACAAAACTTTAGAGCCACTTTATATGAACCACTTGCTGCAACCACAATGATAGTGACCTCTTTCTATATATAGTATGTATATGTGTACAAATACAGATATATAGATATAGATAGATGTAGTTGTCTATGTAGGGATATGAATGCAGTAATTAATGCATGAACATATAGAAATTTAATGATCCCTATGTTCATATAATCTGTATACGTACATGAATCTAAATTACATGAACACATGAAACATCCAACCACATGTATAGAATGTATGAGCTATTATGTAAATGAATCCACAATAACCAATGAAACATTCAACCAAATGTATAAGATTTATAAACTACAATAAATGCAATCAACCACACAATTGTGGTAATTTATAAAAAATTACGAAGTGTAAGGGGGAAAAAAATAACACCACAGTGAGCCACTTGTTGCTACCATAGCAATAGCCTTCTTTTCTATGTTGGATATAGATAGATATATTGGCCACAACAATATCGAAAATAAATAAAAGCAATATGATCATTACAATAAGATAGGTTGTAAACATAGCAAGGTCCAAATTCAAATCTGGATGATGTGGCTATTGTTTGGTTACACAAAGCCACCCACTTTGGAAACCTAAAATAAACCATATGGGTCCCACACCATGCAAGAAAACTTTTTAGTACAACGAAAAGTGTCAGTGGTAGTGTTTAAGATTCCTAATTTTAGAGTTAATCTACTGCTGATTTTTTCATGTTTTTAGGAGTAAAGTATTTTGGTATTTTAGCTTTGTTAGACTTGAATTTAGAATTGGTTAGTGGGTCATACTACAGGTCAAGTTACGTTTTTTGGGCCTTAAGTCTACAATACCTCCAGAGCCTTCTAAATAGTCAAATTAGTTTCCTAATTTGGAAACTAATTGGAAGTCTTAGTCATATTAGAATTAATATCAGTAGCTTATATATATTGATAATTAAACTTTATAAAAGAACAGCCGAGAACACAGAAAGTATACATGATGTCACCTATACCCTATGCATTATATAAAAGGATACAATTCCCCAAAAAAATAAACAAAACAGAAAAGGAATAAGGAAAACATTCTTTAAACCAAAAAAACAAGGTCACTAGCATCAACCCTTCCAAGCATTGAACGGAAACCTCCTTCCCCTCAAAAGTACTCATATTTCTCTCTCTCAACGAACACCACATTAAGCACAAAGGAGTATCCTCCCATAACTTCCTCATCCAACGCCTTGCATCCTCTACCCAAAATCTCCAACATCAAATTCATTGTAGCAGGCATTAGCCATTAAACTCCAACCATGGAGAGGACCACAAGCCATAACTCACTTGCTAACACTCAACAGGCAGTGGACCATAAGGCGGTTGACATCTTCCCCTACCATTTTACACATTCAGCATCAATCCATCAAGAATTTATCTCTCCCCAAATTATCAATGGTAAATATTACTTCCAGAGCCATGTACCATACAAAGAAAGTCACCTTTAGTGATGCTTTTGTGTGCCAAATCCCTTCCCTGGAAAAGAGTGGACCCCTTTTTGCATAACTTCCAATGACAGGATTTAACAGAAAACCAACCATTTCTAGAACCTCCAAACCATAACATCCTGAGCACCTTCGTGAACACAAACATTAAACAACTATTCCAAAAAGCCTCTGCAAATTCCATCCTATATAGACTCCATCTCCAAATCCTGCAATGGCCTCCTAAATTGTGGCAGCCATAAAACCCCAGTTGTATTAAAAGATAAATAGTGTTCCAATGAAGCATCCTTATCAACAACCAAGGCATAAAGATCCAGTAATACCTCTCTCAAAGGTCGGTGACTGCACGTATCAAACCAAAATGGAACTCTCTGGCCATTTCTCACTTTGAAACAAATAAGGTTCCAGAACTCATCCCTAAGCTTCATTATACTGTCCACAAACCTATACCATAGGGACTCTTACCTATCAGTTGACCACTTCCTCAACCAACACCATCTTTCCAACTGCCACCTTCTCCACAAACTACCCTCTAAAACTTCCATGACCACTTACCCAAAAAAGCTTTGTTAAACAATTACAACTTTCTGACACCCAAGCCTCCCTCCTTTATTGCCAAACACACCTCCTCCCAACCCACCAAATGATACTTGAATTCCTCTCCCATACCTCTCCATTGAAAATCTGTTTGTAGCATATGAAGCTTCCTAACCACCAAAATAGGGATGGTGAACAAAGACATGAATTAGATAGCGTACTCTTGATGATAGTGAACGTTTTCTTTTAGACAAGTACTGTCACTTCCAAGGAGCTAGCCTTCTCTCGAACCTCTCCACGGCCACATCCCACACCGCTTTAGACTAAAAGGATGAACTTAGCAGTAGCCCTAAATAAGTAGTAGGCGATAAGTGCAAATTGCATCCCAGATTCAAAGCCAAATGCGCCATATTATCCACTTTCCCTACAAGAATCAATTCACTTTTACCCAAATTAATGCAACACCCTGACAATGCCTCGAAACATAACAAAGTACATCTCAAATATCTCAATTCCTCCCCCTCTATCTCACAAAAGATGATGGTGTCATTTGCATAAAACAAATAAGTTCCTGAAACCATAACCCCTCCTTTGAATCCTAACATGAAGCCTTGTATCAACCCTTATCCTTCAACCCTCTCACTGTGGAAATGCAAAATTGAATTACACCCCCCTCCACCTCTCACCGAACAACATTTTTTCCAATAAGAAAATCAAAATATCCCAACAAACAGGATCGTAAGCCTGATTTGAATCCACAGCAATCAAGATTGCTGTAGAATTTGCTCCCCCTACAAAAGCATTCTGTGAGTTAGAAAATCCCCGTACCAATAACCTTTTCATGCTTAATAGAAGCCTATTTATACGTGTTGCATGTAATCTTTATTTTCAGAGAAGAGTTGAGTTTTAGATAATTTTAATTGTATTTGTGTGATTTTGCTTAGCCCTTGCAAGGTTAATCCCTTTCCTTTCTTCTCTCTCTTTTATTCTTCTTCCCCATCTTTTTCTCTACTCAAATTGGCCAAATACTATTCTTGGGGTACCATTCACAGTCCCAGAACAACCAAAGCTCTTCCAATCCTAGAACCAAGACCAAATCTTTAGCCTACACTTTGGCCTTTAATTCCATTTTGACACACCCAAAATCACTATTGTTTGGACCTTCTTCCAGCGACTTCTTTGAAAATCCTGTGACGCCCTCTTGGAAATCGAGTCCAACCTCACACCTTTTCCTCTCCAAACTGTATAAACTTTCATCTACTTTATAGAGCCCCGACCCTAAAAGCTTTCCTAACCTAAACCCACCAGAAATACAATTGTGGGCAACTTTAGTTCAAAGTTTGGTAAGTTATTCTACAGCAGTTTAATATCAGAACAAACGATCCAAATTTCTTCAACCTAAATTTCTCTTTTAATAACCACCACAATGATTGCCAATAAGGAGCTTTCATCAAAATTTGATACCTTCTCAAAAGATTATGAAGCTATGAAAGAAGATTTTAGTTCAAAGATAGGTCCTTTGCATGCAACGGTTTAATCCATAAAGACTTCCATTGATGCTTCTCTTCAACAACAACACGGGAGTGGAAATGGGCAGAAAAATGAAGCTTCAACATTTGTGGTTCAAAATCAGAAGTTGAAACAATTGGCTGCTAACTCTCCAATGCAATTTCCTCCAACCAATGTTACTCAAAGAAGAGAACAACAAATTCAGCAAGGACAGAAAATTCTCCCTCTACAGCCACAACAATTGCTTCAAAGGGATCATGGAGATGGAACAAATTGGGAGGTTGATAAAAGAGCAAAGTTAGAAGTCAATAATTTTCATGGAGACAGCCATGCGAATGTTTTCCTTGATTGGATACATAGTCTGGAATGGTATTTTAGATGGTATGTCAGTAATGAAATTCAGGAGCTTTATTCTGTTGAAGCTAAACTTAAGGAGACAACACATGTATGATGCATAAAAGAGCAAGCAAACTTTCAAAGAACTAAAATGGATGAGACTAAACATGGGAAGAGATTACGCAACCCATGATGCGTCACTTTCTTCCAGCCAACTACAAGCAAAGAGCCCACATGTTAGTATAGTTCTTATTTACATACCCTACCAACAAATCAAATAATGTTGAAAACAATAATGTGCTATAACTTTAGACTAATGATGGTATGCTTCCTCTTAGATTTTTCCAAGTTCAGCTGAGATTGCATGAAAAGGTAGTTTCACTTTTTTCTTTTTTCTTTTTTTTTCTCTTTTGACAATTCATGCATGAAATAGTAGTTTTGGTGCTTGTTCAAACTCTTGTACTTGTACTTTTGATGCATATGCTTCCCTCCAATGTGCTACTAACAACCTCCTCAAATTAGACAAAATCACTTGCGTTTACATTATGCTTAGTTCTGACTTCTGATCCTAGCCATCATAATGTCTGGCATGAAGAAAAAAAAAATCCTCCAATTGTTCAACAATTTCAATCTAGGTTTAAGCTTCATGGTTGAAGGCACGTACATTTTAGCCAATTACGAATTGCCACATGATGCAAAGGGCCACAATATGGCACAATTATTGGCATGTTAAACATTTTCACTTCTAATAGGTCTCAAATCAACATTACATGAAGCGCTGAATCACATGTTGCGTGTCTTGGGCTAATCAAATTAGGCCGCTTGTCGCATTGGCCCTGCTGGGAAAATAAATATATCCTCCAATCAAATTTGACCATGTGTCTTCAAATAAATATTGATTTTTATCTTTTTAAAAATAAATAAATAAAGATATAACTTTTGAGCAGCTATTGTCGTGTTAAGATTCTCAGTTAGAGTCTTAAGTCTCATTCACTCACAACTATAAACAAGGGTAACCTCCATCAAAACTCAATTCATAATTACATACACACATGAAGCAAGATAGAGAGCTCCATCCGATTGAAACCTCTAAAGCCCAAATAACTTTCTCGCTTAAGCTTTCGATCTCAAAGCAACTGTTCATAACGAAATTTCCTCAATCTCTACTAGGCTTGTAGCTCAGAGATTCAAATCAAACAGTTCATCACAAAGCATTGCAAATTTATTATCTTATTCTACCAAATTGAAAAGAATATTACTATTTGATTTGGGAATATGCTATCAAGCCATTGCGTCAATGCACTACAAATTCGTCTTATTTGCACATGTTAGAGAATATATCGTTGTTCGATTCGGAAAAAAGGTATCAAGCCCTCAAGTCAACATTCTCAAAGAGAATAAAAAATATTTAGAGATTCTACTCGCTTTTCTTTAAATTAAATGTTGTCACTCTATTTTTTTTGTCTTTATTATGCAAACAAAAATTTGTGTGTACAACACTAAATCATTCTGTTTATAATCCGGGACAATTTATTGTTTGAACTAAAAAATAAAAGAAAACAAAATAATAATTATGGAAGCTTTGTTTGGGTACTTTGTTGATAAGTAAGGCAAGTTACATCTAGAAACCATTCTTATCCATTGAACAATTGCCTTCTCAATTTCATAATAGAAAGGAAAACAACAACAACAACAATACTGACAATGATTGATGATAACGATAATGAAAAAAATTATTTTTATAAGCAATGATAATGATAATAATAATAACAAGAACACTGATAACAATAGTGGAGTTTAAACACATGAGATTGATGCATACTAAGTTATAAAAAAGAATACAGGCACGGCAAGAGGAAAGCAATATGTAAGTATAATTCTTATATACACACAATAATATATGCATACAACTTTGATTAATATGCTAAATTTCTACATTAAGAATCATTTAAAAGATGAAGCTTGATAACTTCTCTTTTATCACTATATCATGTATAAGATAATATTCTCATATTTTATACTTCATAATTGTGTTCCTGTCCTATACTCCTGTATTGAAAAGTCCCCATTGCATTTGACTTGTGAGATATGTATTGTACCAGATTTTCCTAAGAAGAAAGATATATACTGGCCATATTTATGAACAGCATTTTAGATGTGCTGGCAAATTGTCCAAAGCAAAGAATTTTATTTTTAAACTATAAACACAGCCACATCGTACTAGACATGTTTTCAGGAATGTCCTCAAGATAGTGGGCATGAAGCACATATACAACAAGATACAATCACATCGACAGTGTACACATGTAAAAGAATATATACCTTTATTATATATATAATTTCCACATCGTAGTAAATAATATGACCTAAAAAATGTCTCGCTTTAATTTTACCTCCCAAAGAAAAAAGAGAAACGAAAAATTAGAATATAGAATCTATCTATTCATATATTATCATTAGATATCTATTAAAGTAATGAACTGATGGCCATTGATGAAAGCATCTAATAGCAGGAGATAGGTACAGTCATACCATTATATTTCATATTTTACAAGCCACTGTTTCTATTTTCATTTATGATCAAATGGGGTGCAAGAAGAGGTCTCTGATACAAACACAACTTGCAGACTTGCAGGTATGGTTAGAGATCAGCATTTGTCTTCTCTCTCTCTCTCTCTCTCTCTCTCTCTCAAGAGAGAGAGAGACATGTATATTGGCTTCTTCTTCTTCTTCTTCTTTAAATTCTAGAGACCACATTCAAGATCTGGTTCTAGAACACATAGTGCCTTAAAAGCCATCCCACACACTTTCTAATTTTGCATTTTTGCTGCACAAATTACTTTTGGAAAACACACCATAGACATGTCTGGGGCATGGCAAAACAAGGGACACGGACACCTATAACCAAACGGTGTCCTTCATGTGTCCAGACAAAAAATAATCACTGTCAATTGGACACACCATACATCATGCCATGTGCAAGGATTATCCGTGTCCTACACGTTTCACACCCAAAAGAGCGTGCCATGCTTAATAAGGTATTGGTACCCTAAATATCTCCAATGACAATATGAAACCTTTATAAAAGTATTTTCACTTCTTACGACACATATAGAAAGTGATATCGCAATATGCAACCATGCCCCATATTTTCGTATCAATTGTGCTTTCTGTAACATAAAGTCATTCCTTACGCCCTAATTTGCACCTTATTCATTGATATAGTAAGGAAAAATTATACAACTGTTCCTATCAACTACAACTTTTCTTTTTCATTTAAAAAAGATAATGATTATTGTAGATAGTCTCAACACCCACATACACCTCTCAATCAATGCTTCAAACTCTACATTTCCTTCAATTTTAAGTCATAACTGATAAAAATAAAAACTTGAGCCACAAATCATAAAACTATTTATATATATATATATTTCTAAGTTTCCTAGTTTTTTAGTTACTTTATGTTGAGTAAAATTTGGCAAAAAACATAAATAAGTTCATGTTTTATTTATTAAGATACTTACATGGTTAATGCCATAACTAGATGTAGTCATGAAAATATTTAAGAGGAAAAAGAAATAAACCTAAACTTTTACCTTTTTGAAGTCAAAATATTTCATAGATGATCTTACTTTACATGATTGGCCATAAGAAATTTAACAACCAGTGATGTCAATTACAAAGAGATGCAAGTTGATTGAATTAATGAAATTAGTCTATACTAGCGACTAATGTTTGGAACCATTTTGAAACTTTTATCTAAATCGGAGCACAACATAACAAGCTTTCTCAAAATATCCACATCAATTCCACAAGTTCCACAGTTTTAAAAACTTTACGAGTTTGTAACCATTGGAAATTAGATGAATTGTCATATACTGGCATCTCTGTATTAATCGTATTGTCACTAAATTGCCTCAGAACATAGTATTGCACCATCATAATGCATAATTATCACGGGGCATTTAGCTATCTGGGTTCTCTATGCATTTTAGATTTCAAACTTCAATGTCAATATGTTATGGTGTTTATTTAACCTTAAAATTTGAAACAAGGATTGTGAGCTTGCATTTGTGTGTGCATGAGAGAGATGAAGAGGCAGATCAGGTCATGATCTCATTTGACTTACTTTTGTATCCCAAGTTCTTCCATGCACTCCACCAATTTGTTGTGCCTAAAACAGTAAACATATAGAGAACATTATTTAGATCATTATAGGACATGCAGCTCAATAATTTCATTCATTCATGAATCATAAGTTTATATACCCTCTAGAAAGAAACCTTGCCGCCTTAACATTAGAAGGGTTCTCCAGCCATTTACTATACTTGATAAAGCCCTGAATCCAATGAGAGCACACATTTATTACTTGGGGGATGGCTTCAGCATTTGGAGGACCTTCTTGTTTACTTCTATGGCCATGCAAGCGTTTTGAGGTGCTAGTAATGCCTGGATAAAATGGAAGCCACTCCAGCTCTTCACAGACTACCTATCATATGAATGTACTTCTCAGATATAAAACCAGTGTCTTATTAGATGATTTTCAGAGATACTGACCTCCACATACAGTTGATAAGAACTTATTGAGGAGAGCTGAGGATAGTATAACACACTGCCTCCAATAAGGTATCTGCTTTAAAGAAACAAGGAAATTATTTGAATCATAGAATTGAAGTAAAGAATACTAATCAAGCTAATAGAAAATTAATTATAGAACTTATACCTTAAGAAGCCTTCAATAGATTCATCTATAACATCAAAGCCATTTGCAGATAGAAAGGATTGTGTGCTTCTCCCCAAGGCTATGAAGAATCCAAATATAGCCAAATCCCTCTCCAACACCTAAATTACAGCAGCATTGACTTTTAGAAACATGTTCTCCATGATCAAAACATTACAAGAACATGCATAGAAATAGTTTAACAAAATATATAATTAAGCAAATCTTTTAAGTTCTTGAAAAGGTAATATGATCCACATGTACTAAAGTGTTCCTATACAATTCTCATTTCTAGAAACTAAAACTACCCTAACATTAAGATATAATAATTGCACAATAAACAGCTAAATAGAGAAAAGGAACAAACAAGCACCATGATATGAAGAATCTCCAAGCCAATACGGTATCTAATTTCAGTCTCAGTACTGTACGAACTTAAGATAGAAACAATTATACAGGGTGAGATGGAAGCACCCATCAAAAAGAAATTTGCTCAAGCAAACTGTAAGGCTCACTCTTATCCTCCCCCATTTCCAGATGATAGAGTTCTACCACTAGAAATAAGACATATAGCTAAGACCTTCATTCTTCATTTATTCTTATTTCCATATAATGCCAACACTTGCATAGTACGATGTAACACAGACTTCTCAAAATATTTTCCAGAAAATGATCATAGTAAGAACTTTTCAAGTACGATTTAATCAGCAATTTCTCGATCTAAATTAACCTTTTCCTTTATAGATAGAGCTTGAGACTAAGCTGCCTCAAGCACGTCTTAATTTTGGGGGTGCTCTGTCACTCTCAAATTCTAGACTTTCTGTCTGGAGTGAATTATTTTTTCTCAATCAAGAATGCCTCAACTGGATAAGTTCACTTATTTCACACAATTTGGGCTTCTTTCTCAAGATCGAATTTAAGGCTAGGTTTATATAGGCAAAACGGGGGTTGGCGGCATCTGACATCAAATCACCTTAGCTTCATCAACAAGGTCTCTTTCAAGGCCTAAACCCCTTCCTATGAGCCACAAGAACATAACTTTTTGTAAAGCATGCAAAGAAAACTTCGAAACTACTTAGGACCTTGTGTCATCAGTTTTGTATTGTCTTATTCTGAATAAAAATTACTTCTGCCGGACAGATTGATTTTTATTATATTAAATTTTAAAAATCAAGGAAATTTGCTAAACATGTGGTAACGTATGAGCTCATGGGTTGTTTTATAGATCATGTTATTAGATTCTTATATATGCCAACTATTTTTGCTCCAGAATAGCTTTAGCATGAGCCATGGGTTGTTTTATAGGTCATGTTATTAGATCATTATATATGCCAACTATTTTCGGTCCAGAATAGTTTTAACCTACAACAGAGTTAGAAGTTTGGCAACCTATAAGGCTGTGACTATGTATCTAATCTCTCTCTAATAAAGTTAAAGCAAGTTTGTGATTGTGTGATTTCGCTTAACCCTCAGATTCTTCTTCTTGGTCTTCTTCTTTTTCACAAAAATACCCAAGTATTCTTGCATTACGCTTCACAGCCCACAAAGTGCCCATATTTCATCACCAGAACCTCAAACTATCAAGCACCAATCAACCATAATACCCTTCGACAACATTTGTTCTTCAATTTAATACCAAAACACAATAAATAGCTGCTGTTCGCATCTCCAGCAATAGAATTTCTGAAAATCCAGCAACCTGCCACTTTAAGAACTGAGTCAATTCCAGCTTATCAAAACAAATAAAGGTTCATAGGGACATTTCCTTCGACAAATGAAATATCACCATAAAACCAATGTTAGCAAAATTGATTCCAAGTACTCTAAAAGAGTCCAAAATCATCCCCTCTCAACTTGGAGAGTATTCTACTATTCCTGAGGAACATAAGATAAGGAGAAGGACAAGCCAAGTTATTGGTTATCTTTGTTAGTGACAAATGAATGAGGAATTGGGGCCTCCTGCAAATGACAGTCGGATTGAAGGAGAATATTTTTGCTTCCTAATAGGACTAATATTAAAGGCTTGAGGACTATGATACGCACAGCACTTTTAAAGAAGTAATGGTTGAAACAAAAATGAATGATATGCAAGCTATCTCCAGCATGTGTTTACACCATAGAGTTCCCCCCACGACGATCTCAAACTAATTCTAGCATTAACATCTAGCATCAGCAATTTTACATCATCAACTACTTTTTGATATGTAGTAACATGTATTTTTTTACCTAAGATACATTTGTTCTTGCTAATTGAATTATTGAAATAAGTTTTCCCAGGATGAGTTATTTCGTTTCCATAGGTGAGGAGGGCACAAGGTGTGACACCATGGTTTTAAATTGCAGTATCGGCTAGCGTAATGGTTGCATTCACAATTTAACTATATTGCAAGTATTGGTCAACGTGTAACGGGATGTGTAACAAAAGTCAGAAACCCAACTCGTGAATTTTTTTCAAGCACTAGCAAAAAAAAAAAAACTCATTGATAAGCATGTTTTGACCCTATTTATCATAATTTAAATGCTTTTAATAGTTTCTAATCAACATTGTAACACTTACAAACATGTTTACAAATGATATTGAATTTTAAGTTAGTTTTAAGGCAAAAAGAAAAAGAAAAATTTCACTTAGTAAGGAATTTCACTCTCTAGGATAACTAAAAAAGTTAATAGAGAAGATAATCATAAAAATAAAGCAAATATAACCCAATATTTGTTGGTTTTAGTAGTTGGTACAATGGTATTAGAAAATATGTAACAATACTAGTGGCCTAAGAAGCACGGATATGGACATGAGTACGAATACGGGTACAGAAACAAATAGGGACACAACATTTCAAAAAAAATGAGGATACGGACACAGTTGGGATACGGCAAAAAAGGAATGTAATCCATAAATCACAAAAAATAAGATGTAAACAACCAAAAAAGTTCACAATTATAATACAACAACTAACAAGTTAAAGGATTTGAAAAATTGGATGTGGGGATTTTATTTTTTGATGTTTTAAAGTTTTAAAATTTATAAATTTGACTCCATCTAATACCTTTAATAATAACATTTCAACCCTGCCGTGTCCTAAAACGTGTCCAAGTAAGGGACATGTGTGTCCCTAAAGTGTCCAAGGCATGTCCACTTAAAAAAAATATTAGTAAACATATTGGACACTGGAATTGGCGTGTCCAACATGTGTCCAACATGCATATGGCATCATAAACGGAGTGTCCGTGCTTCCTAGCTAATGGCTAATACACTACACGCTTATACTAACATCTATTGAATCACAACCAAAAAGAATGGCGTGGAAGATCTTGTGCTGAAATTATTATTCTATATTAATTTTTATGCAATTCAAACACAAGAAATACCTTTGATTCTGAATCTGGTGAGTGCGTATCTCATGACTTGGTTGTGTATCTATTCTTTTTGCCATCAAGCTTCTTAAGCCTTTAGACATGTTTTTCTCTAACCTGTTGTCTAATGAAAAGTTTATTTTTTCAAGCTAAACTTGTGCACTTGTTGTCCCTTGCTTGAGAGACGTGTAACCGATTATATCTTAAACTTCATTGTGTAATTTCAATTTCGTTTGTAATAAAACTACTCACTTATCCAAAAAAACAAATATTAAATAATCAATTAAATCAAACTTTGGTTTTTGACCAAATTACAAAAAATTTCTAGATTATAATGACATCATATAACTATAAAACCAAATGTTTATGGAATAAACCATATTCACAAAGAAATTTGAGAAAAGTTCAAAAAATAAAAATTCTTTTGATAAATTTTCTGGTGTTGAAAGGTTGTATCAGTCGTATCGGCTGTATCGGCCTATATATCGTAATAGTACCATATCAGTGTCTATTGGCTGAGACGGCTCTGATTTTATTACTACCAATAAATTACCCTGTATTCGTATATGTAACTTTATCGGCCAATGTTTAGAGCCATGCCTGACACTCATGTTCAAGGCACTGCACACGTCTAGACTCTAGAGTCCCAAGCCTTGGAGTGGTTGCTCTAGGCTCTAGACTTGAGACTATAGCAATATGATTACTTGAACTTTCCAATTAATGGACCACCTCTTTAGGGGTAAAAATGCCGACAGGTTGTATTTAAGATTACATGATGGGAAAACAAATCTCGGGGCTGACCTCAATGCTTTCACATGTTGTGAGTCTTGACCATATTCTCTCCCTATCTATAGCTCGCTGCAGCTGTTTCTGTGCTAAACTCACCCAGAATACAACTTCTTCCATTCCCCCATCATCTTTCACTCTACATGAGGCAGCTCGAGGACCAAAATGGACAAGAAATTCTCTGCGTAGACCAATATCCTTTATAGATCGAAAAGCTTGGCGTATAGGAATGAAATTAACCAGCATTTCCATCAATCTACCAGTTATGTCAGGTATCATGGAGAAGAACTGTGAGCAAGAAATTTTTGTTGGCCCAAGCTTTGTGATTGCTGCAATGCAACTCAGTGCAAGCATGAGGAGAGCTATGTCATTTGCATTGCCTGAACCGAAGGACATTCCTTTTCCAGACCTGGGAAAGAAACAGACCATATCATTGATCAAAGTCATTTCAGACTCATCAAGCAATCTATAGGCCTTAATGTTCAATAAAATGGAGGTGACTACATACACTGCAGTTGCAGCAGTAAAGCGCGGGTTGCTCTCAAAATAATCAACAAAAGTGGTCACCACTGCTGGGACTTGCTCAGACCAAAACCATTCATAAGCTTCAGGTTGCTTGGTTGATAATTTTTCTCGTATTACACTCTCGAGGGGACCAGATTGTCGTAACAAACTGCAGTAATGGAACAGATAGAACACACCAAAAAGCCCATATCAAGGGGGAAGCAATAATGATAATGAAGTATGAAAATACAACATTAATGTTCATGAAAAATGGAAATAAGCAACTCCACTTGGAAAACTAGAGATCCCAGAAAAATAAGTGAGAATGGTTTTTGAAAAAGAATTCACAAGTTTTCATGGCCAAAACCTCTAAATTGAGATAACCGAAGAATTTATAGAACTATGACATGCATTTACTATCAGGTGCAAGATATACAGACAATTGAATGTACATTATGCAAGAGCTAGGGTAAATTGAATCTACAACAATACAACACAATAAATATAACGAACATATAAATAGAAGCCACTGGGAGGTTTCCGGTGCTAAAAGAAAGATGTCAACAACTGCAAGATCCAAGCCACAGAATTAAAATTCAACTGTGAGAGAAGAAATAGTAGAACTCTGCAAGGGCATGTACCATCAGATGCAAATTGTTTTCTTGCATGAAAACCTTACGATTATACTAATACTAATTTTTGAAAAAAATCATAATCATTTTGAGTTGACAAGACAAATCTGTTTTTTTTTTTTTTGTTTTTTCTATTTCTGGTCATACTTCTTTCTCTAGCATTACATCTGCATACAATCATTTGCCAAGGCATCCTTTTTGACCAACTAAGCTTGCCTCATCCTTGCAACACCTGCAGCCTAAATCACTCGACTCCTTAGGATACACAGCATTCATTGTTACACATAGCAAAACTATCTTGACCAATTTTCATTCATCTTATCCCCAATTAGTGCTACATGAAACTTCTATAGAACATATTAATCTCTAATTTTTTCTATTCTACTCATCCAACTCAACATTTGCACTTCAACCATGCTCACTTTTTGAACAAATTGCTAGTCAGTTACAATATTTCTATGGCACATACCCGTCTTATAGAACTTTTCCTTTAGTTTGACAAGTTACAAGGAAAAACACCCTGACAGCACTCATAATTCATCCTATTTTAAGTCCATTATTAACATTTGCTCAGTCTCTTCATCTATGAAAAACTGACAAAAGATGAAATGAAATGGGACTAAAAAAGTCCGTACATAAAATACTATTATATTTCCAGAAGCCTCATTGTCTACCATTTTGTATTTTCTTATTATTATAAATGATAGGAGAAGGACAAACTGTAAATGAAAGAAGATACTTCATCTATCTTGTATCAATTCCAAAAATGCAGAAACCAACCCAACAAATCATTATCCCAACTATTGAGGATCGAATAAAAACCAAAAAGACTTACTATGTTTTTTTTTTTTTTGTGTATAGTAAGAACATGAAAGAAAAAAACTTACTACGTAGGTTATTGCTCCAAATGATATATTAGTAAAACAACCTTCGAAAAATGATGTTAATCATATACAAGTAGGTAAACATGTAAAATGTTAAGATAGTGCTAGTTACACAACAATCTATTTAACACATAATTAGCTAACCCTCTCTTCCATGATGGCCCCATCCTACCTTCTTACAAAATTTCGATACAGCCAGTTGTGAAACATATCAGAATACCGAACTCGTAGAACGTATAGATGTTTAAATAAACAGAAATGAATCTGGTCTAAAAAGAAGCGGCAGTAAACCATAGTAAACCATACATCCAAGCATTCAATAGAAGTTAAGATGTATAATTTAATGATACGATTGCTCAAAGAGGTCAAATAATTTAAGCTCCTTGGGTTCACCTATAGGCTATAAATATTGACGCAGATTCATCTCTTTCCTCTTTTTTTCCTTTTTTTTTTTTTTTCCCTTTTGGTTTAAGCTTTTGCGCAAGTCAGAAAAACAGCTATATTAATTCATGCCATTACAATTAAAATTCAAGAGATTTTGTACCTCCTTTGGACAAAAACATTAATATCTCTGTCTCTTCCATCTCCTCGAGATGAAATCTCACTAGCTGCTTGCAATAGGGCGTACACAGAAGCCTGAAGAAAATCCAGAGCTAACATAAACAAAGTTTGGCATTGAAAAGGGGAAAAAGAAGAGGAGGAGGGGGGGGGGGGGGGGGGGGGGGGGGGGGGGGGGGGGGGGGGGGGGGGGGGGGGGGGGGGGGGGGGGGGGGGAGTGGGGTGTGGGTAGGAAAGAAAGAGAAATGTTGAAGAACTGATTAGTCAAAACCCTAGCAAAAAAAAAGCCAAAACCTTACCATAACTGATTGCCGATTCACAATTCAAAGCATCCTTCACCAAAATCATAAATACAAGTTCTAGATGAAATTTAACTAGCATATGCATGTCTAAAGAAAGAATTTCAGCACTAAAAAGAGGAAAATGACATGACTGAACAATTCCACACAAGAAAAAAGCCACTAACAATGCATAGGATTGAGAGCACCTTCAGAGCATCTATTTTAATAATGCATAGGATTGAGAGCACCTTCAGAGCGTCTATACTAAATTATGAAGAATGTTGATTAAAAAAAATTTCCCTTTTAATTTTTTATTTATTTATAAGTAATATGTAAAATTCATTCAAAGGGTGCCAAAAGGGTTGCCACCTGTATACTCGAAGCATACAGCCAGGAAACAAAAGCTAACCCAAAAACTATATATCTACAAGGATGTGCAACTCCCCCAAAAAGAAAACAAAAGACAACAGAGAAAACCTAATATCTTCTCGAAGCCAAAAGAATAAGGTTGCTAGCATTGTCCCTTTCAAAACAATAGTATTGCACTCCTTGCCTTCGAAAGAGCGTAAATTTCTTTCAAGCCACGAACACCACAACAGGCACAAGGGTACCAGATCCCAAGCCTTTCTGTTTCCACCTCTCGGACACCCTCTATGCCAACACAAAAAAAGCTCCTTAACTGACCTAGGCATCACCCATTGCACCCGAAAAATACTTAAAATCAAGCTCCAAAGATCTGCAGCATCTTTATAATGCAACATTAGGTGATTCACAGATTCATCATCTTCATTTGCACATGCAACACCAATCCATCATTATTTTGCCTCTTTTCCTCAAATTGTCCACTATGAGAATGCCCTCCCAACATGCAGTCCAAGCAAAAAATGCCAGCCTTGAAGGGGTTTTATGTCATTTTATTATCTAGAATAAGGTCATTGCTTGTATACAAATTTAACTTTAATTTCATTAAAACATTAAGAACAAAGTTGAAAAAAGTCAAAGTAGATAGTGTTTGTAGTCTTCGGTTCGAGGTTTGATCGAGGTGGCTAAGTCAGTAAGTTAATGCATCGTCTTGCATTTTTATGGGATAACTTGAGCTCATAAAACGAATTTATGAATTTCCTATCAGGATTTGCGGATTAGCAAAACTCAGTTAGTGAATTGAGCCGGGTTTAGCTCCAAAAATGTAAATTTGAGTTAGATCATGATCCACCACCCTACGGTGGCGGATTAGGTGACTTAGGGTATACCCTCATGAACCGTTCTACACTACCTATGACCTTAACTATACTCCAAAACCTTCTCTACCAATTTGACAACTCTAAGCATGCAAACTTTACTACTAGGCCTTATCCAAAATCCCTAGAAAACTAGGTTATGCACTTTACAAAATAGCACAAAGTGGTAGAGATAGTGGCCATGACAATGGAATTTCTCATGATGGCAATGGTAGCATGGATGCCACCTGCAATGTGATGCCACCAGCAATGCTTTGCCACTAGCAATGGTTTTTAAGAATAGTATTAATCGCAAGAGTGGTAGTGGTCATGGTGTCTACTTGAAAGCTGTGATGGTGTTATAGCAGAAGTGGTTAAGATTGAAGCAACAACGGCTAGTATTGGTTGCAAAAGCAATGATGGGGTTGAAGACAATATTGATGTTGGTTCAAAGATGTTAGCGACAGCGTGTTCAATCATCCATGGTACTGCAATGATGAAAATTGTCAAAGAACGATACGTAATGCTCATGTTGGTAATGATGATAATAATACCGATGGTAATGATTGTGGGAATAATAGTTGTAATGGTAGGATCTATGTTACCTGGAATGTAGATCGTTCAGGTGCATGGAACGGGAACGTAGAACGGCACAAGTTCTAGAATTCGGTACGCTAGGAGTAGACTTGTAAATTACGTTATTAGAATTAAGGTACTTTTAGAAGAATTTTATTTAACAATTAGACATTCAAAAAATATAGTGCATGTTTTTTTCAAATTGGTCATCTAAAAATGCATATTTCTAGGAATATTTAAAATCCATTTTTTGTATATTGTTATGCCAAAACTACATTCTCCCTAGATTTTTGTTCATTATATTTGATTTTTTTTTCTTGTTAGGTGAATAAATAGGAAAAAAAAAGTTTTGGATTGCATTGGATCGCTAAATTCACTGTGTTGGAATGTAAGTGTACCATGTTTCGGAATATCGTTCCAAAAACGTAAATCGCTAAGTTATTAGCATATCACGGTAACACAGGGTAGGATGTTAGGGATAGTAATATTTGTGGTGCCATGTTAGGGATGGTAATATTTGTGGTGCCATTGGAAGCATTGATGCCTTTAATGAGAACTAGGAAGTCAAACTAGGTGTGAATTTCTCAAAGTTTTCTTTTAAATCAATTGATTTTATAATTCTCAAGAGTAACAAATTCTAAAATAGATTTTGATGAATACCTTACTAATTCAACCAATTAAACAACTTCAGGCCAAATTATTGACTGTAATATAAATTAATAATGCAAAACAAGCACGGCACAAGAACTAAGTCAAGAAGAGTTGTAACTATGTCAAGTCCATTGGCAAGATGACCAGTGACCATTATTCCACAAGTTAGATTCTTTTAGATTTCTATCCTTTGCCAAGAAGTACAGGTTGAGAAGCCACATAAACACATCTGTTGGCCTCGAGTTGTATAATGTCTAAAAACTAGATTCCTAGAGAGAGTTAGGATAAAGCACCAGTGATATGAGTTGGGTATAGGTTTCACATTGCAATTAAGCACCCTTAAACATGCCTGTTCTTCCTAATCAAATATAGTGCTTTTGGTCTTGACAATAATATCCACGTGGCATAGGATGGACAATAAATAACTTAAAAACATGAGATAACAGTATCTTGGACATGCATAAAATGCATCACTGAAATCAGACAACTAGGAAATATACAGCATTCTTATAATGCACAACAAATGAAAAAAACACGTTTCATGACATACCTGATAATATAGTGCCTTCACCCACGCATTTTTGTCTACACCAAGCCATACAGTTGAGAACCAGGATATTTTCAATGATGAGCTACGTTCTTTAATTGCTAATTCAAACACCCTGGCTGCATCATGTAATGATTGAACAAGACCATCACTATAATCTTTACTTTGCAGTGATTGAACAAGTTTAGCCCTTATGTCATCAACATCACTGCTACTATTTGCTTGGGGGCTTCCGTTGACAGTAACACCATCATCAGCAGAAGCAAAGGTAAAGAGGTGTCTCCTCCTTGATTTATGGAAGGTCGAATTATTTTTCCTAAAATCCAACAATCTGCAGCTTAGGTTCAAATTACCATCAGCTAATAAAGCAAGCTTTATACGACATCTTTTCCTTGGACAACCCCAGTTGAATAGTAGATGATCCAAGTCAACCACCTTTTTGTGGGAAAAACAGGTGCTAATTGGTTTTCGTGAGAGCAATGCATTTGAAGAGCTGCAAATACAGAATTCAAGCATGAGCTCCAAGCAGATAAACAAATATTTTTATCACAACATATGAAATTCAGGCTTTCATGAGATCTTAGGCAGTGGGTAGTCTAGAGGCATGACTCGCAACTTACAGCCTGTTGGGAACTTGAGGAAAGGAAGGGAAAATGATTATTTTCCTACCTTCCTCTGTTTGTTTTCTAGCTTGGGAGGAAAGGGAAAGAAAATCCAAATCACTTTCCCCGCAATTTCCAAACAGGCTGTCATTGGGCACTCTGGTTTCACCATTTTAGTTGGTCAATACAGAAAGATTAACTTATGATCATTAGTCTGTTAGTAGTTACAAATCTCGTTTTTTTATGGACATGCAGTATTCTTCTTCCTGGATACAACTTCCACCATCTGTTTCATACGTAAGCACATACTGGTCCAGTAATTGACAAGGTGGTAAAGCACAAACATTTTATTGCAAATTACTTAACAACTCATGCTTTATCAGGACCATTAACCAATAAGGCAAAGATGGTGGAGATAGGGGGGTTAGGAACTGCAGATATATGAAATGCAAGGCTCAAGGCATAAGGCCTACACATCAAGCTTCTTCAGTATAATATTAAGATTAAAACTATACAAAAGGAAGATCTAGATTAACCAAAGTTTTAAATAGAATCCTACTTCTTTAAAAAAAAAGGTAAAATTTGAAAAAGAGATTCTTCAAGAATTAAGGTCCTCATACACATTATTCCTGGCATTGGATAGACTACATTCACCACACATCGATATTGCAATTGAATAATGAATTTTGTTTGGGAGCACAATGGGCATAACTAAAAAATCAATAGAGCATTTCATAGAGATAGGAAATGAGAAAAAAAAATGTTGAAAATGCTAATACTGGTGTTGTTAATGCCAATTATCAAAAGGACATTTATAAGTCATAGTGCAAGAACAATACAAAAAGTTAAACCATTTTCCTTCTTGGTATTTGCATGATTCTTAATAAAAAAGCTTTAGAGGTACATTCAACATCGTTATTGAGTATCAATTGTGTGAAAGAAAGTTAAAGGGGAGGAGGGGGTGCCACATATTTATAATCTTGACCTAAGAATAAAAACTTTAAAAAAAAAGAAGAAAAATACACCATATGGCAAGTATAGAGTGCTCTTTCTAGCCATAGAGAACTAGTGGTTCCCCATATGGACTTACATCCATAATTGTGGAGTAATGCATCGGGGTATATGTAGAGGGTTGATAAACAAGTGGGAACTTCGGTCTTGAAATTTGTAACTGTAGGATATATCCTTTCCAGTTCTTTCCAGCCCTCTCAAGAACTCTAATCATAAGTTCATGAATTAATGTAATTAAGAACTTAAGAAACAGTCTCACACCGTTTCACTTGCTTGTATAAACACAAAAAATACACTAACAACTTAAAGGACAAATGCATGTGAATTTGTTTTTGGTATCCAGGAAAGAAGGTTGTGGGATTTTTGCTTTAGCAGGGAAGTGCAGAACTTGGAGCTGGACAAGGTGGGTGACTTGATCAATTCCAGTAAGTATAACTACAGTGGATACATGGAATAGATAGGTGGAAGGCCCCAAAGAATGACATTTTAAAAGTGAGATCATTTTATGATCTTGTGTGCTCAGAAATATTCCAGTTTTCCTGAGAAGATAATTTGACAAGCATCCTCCACCCCTTTCTGTCCCAATCTAAAGCATATTTAACATCTTGAGAAAGCTCCAAGGGACCAAAAGAACCAGAGAAAATGACATTAAAGCACCCATTCAACCATTCCATATTTCTTTTCTAGGAGAGTATTCCATGTTTGAACAGGGATTATCCCTGAAAATCTCTTTAAATCTTCAATCCGACGAACTACAAACCAGTGAGGGTGCGCAACAGCAAGACAGCATCATTGATCGTCACACAGAGATTCCCTCAAACATGGCTTCACTGAATTAGCTTTAGAGCCCAAAATGCCACCTGACAAGCTGCCCTGACTATTACCACAAGAGTCGAATTATCGAAAACCCCTGTGAGAGTTGGCAAAAATGACCTCTATGTTGCAATCTCATGCAATAGTGGCTATGCAGGACTTGTTAGCTCTAATGGTAGCACCAAAGTTGATTCTGTATGCACCATTAAAGGGAGGAGAGATAGGAGACCACAAATTCAAGGAGTGGGTAATGTAGAGATCTAATGCAATGTAATGGGGAGTTGTTGCTTAGTGCATTGTGCACATGAATAGGAGTGGTAGACAAGGATGGAAAGCAGAGGCCCCTGTGCCTTCAGTAGAGTACCTGAAAGGAGAATAGGCCAACTTTTGAAGGCAAGGAATTGTCATTCTCAAATTGAACCATTTGATGTATATGTTTATATTTTTTTTTCCTTGCCAAACAAGATTTATTGTCTCAATGAACTTTTCCACTTAATAGCATTCTTCAGCGGTCTCGGGACTACTAAATTTTGAACACTAAAATATTATATTTTCACAGATTGATCCACCAGCAATTGTGAATAAAACTCTATTTTCTTAAGATATCCATATGACCATTAACCTTTTAATACATATCCTATACACTTGATCTCTAGAGCAAGATCTATGCCACCAAAGCAATGAACATAGCTCCCTTGGATAAACAAAACCATATGGTGGTTGCAGCTTGTGGTTGAGTATCAAGAATTTAGAATGTTGACAACGATCCAAAACTACAATAGAACTACTTCTTGGTACGTCATGAAATTTTTCCACTAGTACTGCTAAAAATATCACAACCTCCACACAGAGGATGTATAAAGGTGTATAAAGGTGCAACTCAGAAACTAAGCTCTTTCTGAATAACATTAAGTCTCCAACTAAACTTAAAACGTAAAACAAAGAATTACATAAATTTGCTAATAACAAAAACTAGAAGGAGATTACTCTAATTTTCTGCACCTCTTACAAACTTGAGCATCCAAGCAAGTCCCCTCTTTAAGAGTGAAGCATATAAATCATTCCTATTAGAAGCTACACAAAAGAGTCTAAAAAGAACTCTCTCAAGTGAGTACCAAAACATGAACATAATACCAAATCTGAACTATCCGACCGTTCCCCATCATAAACCAGATGCATTTAAAAAAAAAATCTTCCTTCCCTCCTTTCATAAAACCACCGCATAAGCTCCTAACCTCTGTCGAGGTCCAATGCCCACTATGGCACTACCACCCCCATACTTCCCCTCTAGCCCCTCCTCCACATGTTATCAACCTTCATACCAAATCACAATAAAAAGTCACCAATGAAGCTTGATTAAATTGTTTAAATTTCCTTATGTTAAAAGTCCCCTTATCCATAAGTACACCAAACACTAACTCACCCAGTGATTTCTAGGTTTTTCTCCTGGACCTCCCAACAAGAAGTTCCTCTAAAACTTTTACCGGTCTCTCTACATAAAATTTGTTTTTGGTTTGGTATTTATCAATTTATTTTTTGTTTGCTTGAGGTTTTAAGGTTTTTTCTTATTATTGGGTCATTCTTCTTTCATCGAGAGAGATTAAAAACAGAAGACTCTAAAAACCAACCACTATGGTTGTGTTGGCCCAAGTACCAACCCCTTTCAACATGATAACCAATCCCAGGATTAGACAAATGCTTCAACGAGCCCTTGAGGTGCCATGAATCCATGATTAGCATGCTTTCGTGTATTTTTTTTTTCTTTGGGATAGTTCATGCTTTAATATGATATTACTCCAAATTTAATTATTTTCTGTGTAGTTAAACTCGCCTTACACAATTCAACTTTTTCTTGCTCATGAAGTAGCATACTTATATATAGATACATTTTTTTTTTTGATAAGTTCTTGTATACTCAAACAGAACGTAGAGCTTGAGCTCTTATATATACAAGTAACACTAGCTTTGAAGTTTGACTTGTGGAGAAGCTTTCGAATTAAGAACATTCCAGATAAATAGAATTAAGAACAAGCCTATTCACAGAAATCAGGAAGGTGTTAAACCAACAAATGACCACTTTGGTTCTCTAGGCTTAAGGAGGGAGATAATGCAAAAGAGTTTGCCCAGAGAATAACAATGTCAGACTGAAAGAAGCTACATTGTGCCAGCAAATATCTGTCAAAAACAAGGGAAACTATTATAAACCAGTTGGAAAACTAATCATGCCTTATTAACCAAAATGATGGGCAGCTAGAAGTAACATTTTCTAAAAAAAAATACCGATAAGATGAATAAGTCAATATGGATGCGTTGCAAGTGAAGAAAATTAATAAGAGAAATGAAAACACTGGATTGGAATGTCAGCGAGAGAGCCAATTCTGGGCATTTCACTGTCAGTTCAAATTCACACACATCCTAAATCATCAATCGTCAAAGAGGGCATAAACAACGCATATCAGCCTCAATTCAACCAAGAATCAGAAAAAATCAAAATGATCGATTTCACCACAAACAAGATTATGTATGAAGTTCGTGTAAGAATTATACATACAACAATCAACGTTACATTGAGTTAGTCTATAAAAGCTGCTAAGAACCCTAGAATGCTAAGTAACCAATGGAAGAAAAAAAACCTCAAACAAAATTAGAACGGAGAAAGAGAATTGAATATGACCTTGAGGATACGAGGCTCTGATGATGCAACTTCAACGACATGGATAAGAGAGAAAATGAGTGGGAAAATTTGAGACGCTTGGCAAGAAAATCCTGCTTCTGCGAGATGGTTGGGAAAATTGCTGGGAAAAAAAAATGCTTTGGAGGGGGTGTGGGTTTGTGCTTTGTGCGGAAAAAAAACGGAGGCTAACGTGGCACTGAGGGTTTATCCGTAGACGTGGGGAAACGGTTGATCACATAACTGGAGTTACTCGACGTCTCTCTCTCTCTCCTCTGTCTCTCTCTCACAACTCAAAATTGTCTGTAGTTTCTGTAAAGAGTTTTTTTTTTTTTTAGTAATTATAATTTATTTGAGCAAAAATCACATGACCCTGATACAAAATTAAATACATAATTTTTATATAGTTTAAATTTATTCGCAAATTAGATGCAATGGTGATAGATCTAATAAAATGACAAAAAATGTCATGCAAAAAACAACTCTTTATTTAGACATAAAAATGTATAATCATCTTTTTATGTTTCATTTTAGAAAAATGAAATAACAAAAAATGCATTTATAACAAAATTATTGTTAATTCTAACAGTTTTTATTTCCACTCCCTTTTTTTTTTTTTTTGATACTTCGGAATAAATTTCCATTCCTTCTACTGTTAAATCCAAACTATAAAGAGGTATGTGTTCACTTTTGACCATCTCAAGCCCATCGTAATCTCACTTAGCCAGTATTTACTTGATTCAATACCGTTATTGGGTGTTGAGTTTGAGTCACTTTCTTTGTTTTTTTTTTTTTTGTTGCCAACTGTACATGAATCATATAAACTTTATGCATTACATGAATAATAGCCGGCCATAAGAGAGCGTAAAAAAAAAATCGAACTTGAAACATTATGCTTAGCATGAAAACAAACCGACCAGCCCTGAAGAGTTAAATAAAAAAATCTATAAATCACTTAAAGCGTAAATTAGCATTAAATCATAGGCAAATTGTATACAACCAAACCTAAAGCATGGAATAAAAATAGTCAGTTGTCAATTACGCAATAATTAGGTAAGTCTTATCAACAGATTAGCAGTTCAACCGATTAACTCGGCTCGAAATTTTTTTTAATCCGAATTTGTAGAGTTTTTTAGGGAACTGATAGTCAGAAATGAGCATCAAATCTGGACCAATTTTGTGTTTGAAAATCTATAAAGGTTGCATAAGCATAAGCATGGCTTTTAGTCAATTAGGCCAACCTCGACTAAAGATTTACAAGCAGCTGGGTCAGTGTTTCGGGTTGGACATGGTTTGTAGAATTTGCAGCCCAGCCCAAATTAGTGACACTCCTTTCTCTTTTTTATTTTTCCCTTGCTATTTTGGATTTATTTGATATAGAAATTGATATAACGTGAAGAATATTAGTAAATATAATATTTTATGTACATAATCATTTTGTCCCTTTAACTTTGTCTCAAATTTTAATATATATTTTTTAATTTTTATTTATTCTATTTAAACCTTCCAACTTTCAAGTTTCGAAATAAGCCAGCATGGTCCAACATTTTAAATATATGAGAAAAGTTTAGAATTAATTATATTTTGACCCCTTAACAATGACTCGGTATCATTTTTACACTTTAAAATAAATATAGTAACAGTATTACACCTACACTTTTTTGAATTTAAGTTTTTGTACACTCAATGGAAGAAATAAATTTTCACTTTTAACCTTAGTGATACGATACACTATAAGATTTTTTTTATTTTTTACCAAACAAGCCCCTCAAGTAAATTTTAAGGCCATGTTTGGTTGTGGTATCGATTCCTATTTTCTAGTTTTGTTCTTTGAAAATTGTCGCGTTCATGTTTGGTAAATTGTTTTTGAATTTTTTTTCTAAACATTGTAGTTTAAAAAACAAGAAATTTATTTTTTGGTTTCTAAAAACTATATTTATATATGCAAATGAAATCTATATGAAACCAATAGTTTTTTTAAAAGTTTTCATTATTTTTTGTTTCTGAAAACACCAAAAACACATGTTAGATTGTGAAAATTTAATCAGATCAAACCTACACTAGAAATAATTCCCATCAACCCTAAACCTAAATCCCTAGCCGGCCCAATTAAAAAATCACATTCCTTACCTTCAACCATAGTGGTGCAAGGACTGACCTGATCTTCATTTTGAAAACAGGTAATGGTTTGGAAAGCCTTCATTTGAAGGTCACCACTGCAGGCCAAACTGCCTATATTATCTTTAGTAAGCTACTTAAAAACTAATCTATATACTTGTATCAATGTCTCTAGACTAGAAAATTATTCAATCTTCTTGGAGCGTTACATTATTCTTACTCCACCTCTCACAAATGCTATGAGTTCTATCGCTAAGTGGGTTCAAACAGACCCACCTCAAGACCCACATAACAAGAGAGACCACTTTATTTGTGAGAAATAGCATAAGGGTGGTATAGCACCCCATGGCACTCAATAATTTCTCCTCTAAACTGAAATGCGTCATCAAGTCCCTATTATGGAGAATCTTCTGTCACAGAGACATTTAATGACATACAAATTCTAGATAGATGCACTAATTTAAGGGTGTTTGGATGCAGCTTTTTAGTAACTTATAATTTTTTTAAACTGTGTTTAACTTCTTACTTAAAAAAGTCACTTTTAGACCTAGTTTAAGCTTTGAAAAATCATTTTAAACAATAACTTTTTAGAACTAGTTTAAGTTTTTGACTTACAACTTTGTTAAACTACAATCCAAATACCCCTTTATCTCGTTTTCTTGAAAACTCGCTTTCAAGACAAAGACAATACTCTTATGAAATTTTAAGAAATGATTTCTATACGATTCGGAAATCTCAACATAATTTAAAGAAACTTGTCAAATACTCTTAAAAGTTTCATGAGAACTCTCTAGTTATAATTTCCAATATTTTTCTCGCTCTCAAACTGTATTATTTAGTATAATATATAATTTTTTTAACAAAACTCGATTGATGTTATTTAGTATTATTATTTGACTTGATCATAAAAGCATTTTAAATACTTTATATTTCTTTTTTTTAAAGATTTTTAATATATTTTTAAAAAAATATCATATTCCATTTTCTATTACCTAACATTTTCCCTTTTTTATTATTATTTTAAGCAACGTTTCGTTTTCGTATGATTTTCCGCTTCCACTTCCGTTCACATCTATACTTGACCCTTGGCCAAAAACAAAAATACAAAAGAAAAAATGTAGAGAAGTAGTTCTTTTGACACAAAGTAAATAAGTTTCACATACATTTATTAATGTGCATCACATTATATTATGTCTTGTGAGTAAGAAAATAAATTAAAAAATTAGTTGCTCTTTTCTTATTAGGATATTACATTACTCGCAAAGAAGATAGAGCTCATTGCTCAACATGCGACCTATATTTCTGAAACTAACTGAAAGAAACTTGTGAGCTTGAACCTCTTTCACGCCTAGATTCGAGTCATTCAACGAGCTTGGATACTATCTTCACCATTCATGATTCATTACTCGTACTTATTCTAACCATAAAAACCAAAATACAAAATGCCCACAACTATATGTATATACATAGAGGTGTGAATAAAATTTGTGAGCTTGAACTTCTTCGTGCTTAAATTCGAGTCACTTAACGAGTTTGAACCCTCACCATTCATGATTCATTACTTTATATGTAGGGCTTTTCAGCATAGTTTTTTTTTAATTTATAAGTGAAAAAATTAATTTTTTTACTTTTTACTTTTTGTTTTTTTACTTATTTGAACTTATAAAAATAAAAATAAAAATTGTACTTTTTAATTTATAAACTAAAAAACTAAATTAAAAAAACTAAAACAAAATTATACCAAACAGAACTCTTATATGTTGATCGATAAATTCACTCACCCAAAAAAACTTGGAGAGAGAAAGAGAGAGAGAGTATTGACCAAAAGTAGACCCACTGCAATCAATTTGTGATCATTATTTTAATATTCAACATGCACGTGACTCATATGTACAACATGTCTTACGTGCAACATACACAAAACTATCTACAAAATACATATACAATACCCACACATAAAATAAAAAAAAACAACAGAATATCTGCTATAGATTATGAGCATTATTTTAATGTCTACAGTCTATTATGCATGAATAAATATATTTATCTAGATATTCATGTATATTTAAGTACAAATTAAAAGAATAGAGTCAAATACATGCATTGGACCCTCCAATTCAGGCATGTAGTTGTTGGGGCAGAGAAAAAGGGTAGCATCTGTGTTCTTCAAAGTAGTTGCATGCGAAAGAACCACTTATAGAAATAAATGGCTACTTTTCAAGCAATACCTCTGTCAACTTATATTATTCATCTGCGACAACTTAGGGTTTTTTCTTTTTGGTTGAGTTTCTATAGAGTGAGGAGGTAACGTTACGAGGATAGAAGAGCTGAGTGGAACACATAACCTAACAATCTGTTGGAATTTGAAAAAGAAGCAAAGAGAAGAGAAAGTTACTGTTTATTTTCTTTTGTCTGTTTGATTTTACTTAGGAGGAAAAGAGAATTGAAAAGGTAGAAAATTTTTTAAATCACTCTATCTCTTTCTTTCTTTTATTTCCTTCCACTTTTAACTCACTTTCTTCACAAAACCAAAAAAGAAAGTGAAAATAGTTTTCATTTATTTTCTCTTTCCCTCCATTTTCCTATCCTTCCCAAGTTCCAAAGAGGTTGTAAGGTATGAGCAGAGATGCCTTTAATCACTTAACTAACCCCACTCCTCACTTGTAAATAGTTTATATTATGCGATCTGATCAGATTTGCAAATGCATAATAACAAGTTAGTGCAATAACTTTATTAATTTTTCAAATTTATTTTTACTTTATATATTTGGTGCGATTTCTTGCATCTCTGGGACTCTACTTCCACCAAAAAAAGATTCATGTGTGAACTATTTGTTCACTTATAAAATTTCACTAACAATAATAATAACCTTAGTGCAATACTGAAGTTTTGTATCTACTAGAATCTTTGGCCAGACAGACTTCTTCCAAGATTGAATGTGTGCCCATATAAATAAATTAAAAAAAATAAGTTTCTTTGTGTAAACATAGCATTATCGTCTTTTTACGTGACTTTTACCTTTTTTTGTACTTTGAATTTTCTTTTCTTTTTTTTGGACTTATTATTGAATAACTTTTCACTTATTTGTGTGACTTAGTTTTTTGAAAATCTCTAATCGATGTTGGGTTCTATGATTGGTTGGGGGAAATAAAAAGGAAAAGAGAAAGTGATAAGAAGAAAGAGCAGGGCAGAGTCAGGAACTTATTTTGGGATGTCAAAAAATTTCTTTTTTTCCTACAATGTATTTAAGTTTTTGATTGGCTACTCCTTCAAGCTCAAGTAAGGTCATTTTTCACATAAATCATGTAAATTTAATGCATTGCATGAATTATAGTTGCCATAAAGAGACGTGAGGAGTGATCAAACTTGAGAAATCATGCTTAGCATGATGACAAACCGACGATAGGTCATCCCTCGTGATTTGAGGGTGCCAAAACTTAAAACGCAAATTTCCATCTATTGATACAATGATTATATTTTAAGTATTATTTGCATATATTTCTAAATTGAATCACAAGAAAGTTTTCTACATAAAAAACTTTTTTGTGTATATGATAGGTAAGCCTACTTGTTGGATGGGTTATGAATTTGAATGTACAAGAAAAAAATGAGTAAGTTTTATAGTCCACTGTACAAAAAATTTAATTTTATATTAAGTTAGAAGCTTAGTTTTAAACCATAGGAATCTCAGTAAAATAGATTTTTTTTCTGGAATTAAATATACGTACTACATATAGGAGAACTATGAAAAAATTGGAGGTGCCACTACAAAAATTGGGGTGCCAATGCTTTAGAATTTGGCTAAAATACTATCTATAGAGGTATTATACAAGGGTAAATTATAGTGGCCACCCCTGAGGTTTCACAAATATAAGACGCTACTTCTCACATATTACACTACATTCCATGTCAGAGTTTGTTGTGAACAAATGTTAACAAAAAATGTTAAATAATTATTTTACCCTTACTAACTTATTGAATTTTCCTTTTAGTGCCACCAACATTTTCAAGCAAAATCTCTATTTTTTTTTTCTCTCTATGCCTCCTTTTCTCTCTACCTCCGGCAACAGTTACCCTTTTCCCTTTCATCTCCGGTAACACCTTCCCCTTCCACCAACTAGTTCTGGCCATCACCAGCCCATTGCTATCCCAATCACTGAAAACTAACTTCACTAGCCCTTTTTGTTGGCCAGTTGATTATATTCCAAAAGTGTAATTTATAGACCTTAACTAGCTCTTTATTAGATCTAAATTAGGATTATTTAGGTTGTTTTAGTTCTACTTAGTTACTAACTTAATTTCATGCATGTTTTCAGGAATTCCATGCTAAAAAAGATAAATTTTGAGCATAATACAAAAAGGCGTTCGAACAACCAGAGAATGTGTTCAAATGCATGACAGTAGCATGACATAGACCGTTCGAACGATGAAGCTTTGCGTTCGAACGGTGAACAGAAGTGTTCGATATGTGCGTCAAACGATATCACTTCAAGACCAAGTCTCAAAGTCCGTTCGAGATATTCAAAGAACTATTTTCCTGTTCGATGTACATTCGACGTTGCGTTTGAACGGTGGACGCCGAGTTCGAACGGTTATGCGGAATTGTGATTTTTGGAAGCCTATAAAAGCTAGAGTTGCTGTTATTTTTAGGGTTAACTTTTTTATTATTGTCTAGGAGAGTTAGTAGTAACTAGAAGGAGTTTTGTTTATTATTTCTAGTTAGGTTTTTATAGTTTTTCTCAATTCCTGTAATTAGAATTTCAGGCTTTTATTCAATTCAATATATTTTTATACAATTGTATTTTTTCTATGGAGATGAGTAGCTAAATCCACTCTTAGGATTAATTGTGATGATCAATTGAAGATCTTGAATAAACAATGGAGGTAAATTAGTTTTCAATGTTCAAATCTTTTTCTTCTTAATTTTTTGGAATCAAACTCTAAATTCTTACAAAAATCTAGATGTTTGATTATGTTTGATAATACTTATGAATGAATCTATATTTAGTATATGTACTATACGAATCAATGGTATGCATATTTGATTCTAAAACTGATTCAATCTAGAGTAGATATTTATGAAAACTTAGGTATTTGATTATGCTTGGCAACAAGTTGATAGTATGCATGTATGGTTGTAAACCTAATTTATTCTACATTTGATTGTTAAAGAGTAAACATTTTTATTGTCAAATCTTCCGAATAAAAGACTCACAACATAAACAATTATTTAAGTTATAAAATATCTCCATTAAAATTCTAAGTGAAGCAATTCGTTGGATTAATTGGTTTCGAGATTTTTTATTTTATTGAATACAAATTAATTTTCTTCGTTTAGTTTAGTATGAATAATCTAACTTTTAAGTGATAATTTTTAATCTTTTTAAAAGTAATTAGGAAAATTTTGTATGTGATTTGAGAGAGTGGTCTATTCTTTTCATCTTGTCAAATTGTTTCATGATGATTCGACCTCGGATTTATCGAGTTTATACTATTTCGTCATCTTACGCTTGGAATTACTTGAGAACATAATAAAAAAATAGATAAATTTAACTTCAAAACTTCATTTTCTTTCTTGCCTTTTTCTTTTTTTTTTTCACCACAAATTTAAAATTCAAACATAAAATAAGTTGAAGTAAAACCAAAACTGCAAACATTCTTATTTATATATTTTCTCAGCATGTATCTTCAATCCTTTGCCACCATGGTCACTGCCACCAATGATTAAAACCCAACGTAAAAATACGATAATGCAAAGAATTAATGTTATCAAAAATGTAGAATGTCAAAATCAATCACTCTGATTCCTAATCACTATGTCTTAATCAATCCCCTTGAATTAAGACATTACTTCTATCAAGATAAAAGAGCCTTCACGAGACTTGATAATTGATAATAACATGTCCTAAAAGTTGTCTAAAAGTAACCTCGACTCCAAATTTGACAGCTTATTAAGAATAAAATAAACAACATGCTCAATACAAAATGGATTTCAGCTAGGATAATCCCAAGTTTTAGCAGCATTTATGTATTTATATTTCTTGATTATCAAATAAAACTTTATCTATTGGGGAAAAAACCACTATCAATACACTAGTTAGGATTACTAAATAAGAAAAAGAATCGCTTTAAAATTCATATACCCTAAAAAATTGAAAGCTTTGAAAATTTTTGTTATATCAGGAACCACAAAAAAATGGGAAAAAAAGAGAGGAGATATTGGTGTTCTTTGATACATTTCTCTCGCTCTTGGTACCTATAAAAAACTTGAGTAAGAC
Source organism: Euryodendron excelsum (assembly GCA_033060915.1). Lineage (NCBI taxonomy): Eukaryota > Viridiplantae > Streptophyta > Magnoliopsida > Ericales > Pentaphylacaceae > Euryodendron > Euryodendron excelsum. Next base: position 26,966,373 of record CM065392.1, read on the forward strand.
TATGTATCTTGCTATTTTTTTTTTAAGTTAAATTACACTTTGCACTCTTTTACTTTGCACCGAATATCACTTCAGGACATATACTTTCAATTATAACAATTTAGTTATCATACTTTTAATTTATTATAATGTCATCCTCTCGCAAGTTTTCATTTATGCAATTGACGATCAAAAGACTTATGCATCTCACTTAGTATTTTTTCACCATTTTAACGCCCAAACATCCTTATCAGTCACCAATCTCTCTTAAAGCTTCTAAAAATCAAGTGATTGTATGTATAAAACGAAATTAGGATTACAAAATACCTCCAATTGTATCATGTAAGGGAGGGCTGAGGATGTTTGGGAGTCAAATGATAAAAAAATATTTTTGCTCTTAAAAAATAGTCTCGTAAGACGCATGAGTTTTTTCGCTTTTACTTGCACAAACAAAAGTTTACGGACATTGTAACGAATTAGAAGTATATGGACTAAATTATTAGAATTGAAAGTATAAGTTCTGAAGTAAGATTCGGTATAAAGTGAAAAGATACAAAATGTAATTTACTCTTCTTTTTTATGGTATTTTCTCATTAGTAAATAATTTTATTTTCTCTTTCTAGACATTTCTGACTCTAATTTTCACACCTAGACACATGGAACTTGTCTGTAAAAGCAGAAAACGCAACAAGAAATGTAGGTCTAAGCACTTTCATGACAACTTTGCCAAAGAAGTCCACACATTCTATTTTTTGAGGGTAAATTTCATTTAGATCACTTAAAGTTTAGTGTATCTATACCTAGATTCAGAATGTGAAAGTTTGCCAAATAAGCAGTGACCTCCCTATGAAAAAATTCGGTAGGTAGGTAGGCAATCATATTTTCCATATGTGTTGTCCCGACTCTTTGCCACCAATCTCTCTTTGGAAATCTTTTACCATCTTCCATAAATGAATTCACTTGCTTTCTTATCAATGGGTTAGTTAGGTCCATTTTTACCACCTGTACGCGCGTATTTAACAACTTATTCTACATCAAATATCCCCACAATCTTAATAAATTGAGTGTTAGTTGATCTCTCAATTAGAAATGTTTTCTTTAGAAACCTTATGTCTCAGGCCATTTATACATCCGGCTTTTTGGTTTAGCAGCTACATCATTGAGATCTTGAGTTCTAGTTTCTTCAAGGTGGCACACATCTTGGCTAGATATTAGAAGTGATTTCTTCGATGTTGTACAACTATACCTTTTTTTTGTTGTTAAAAAAGAAAAAAACTATGCCTCTCCATCTCATTTTTGCCACTTCTTACCTAGGAAAAAAAACTAAATACTATAAAAATTCAAAATATGTTAAAAATTGTTTTCGAAATTAAAAATTACTTATCCTAAAGGATTAAGAATTGTAAGGATGATAGTTCATTGCATTTCATCCAAGAGGGTCACATCATCACATGCATGACCAAGACTTTTATTTCCATAATGAAATACTATTTTTCTAATAAAGTGAAGTAAGATAGAATTCCAAACTTCAAAATCTTTTTAAACATGCAGAACTAAGGGATGCATGTGTACACCTTTCCTTCTCTAGAACCCTAAAGTCTCGTACACTTAATTACCCTTTCATAAGTTTTTGTGGGTTGAAATAGTGAGGCCCAGTACAATTAGATCGGGCCTGTCTAAGAACGTACTATCGACCCAGGATAGGAGAGGCCCAAACTCACCAATGCCTAGATGAAGACCCCAATTGTGGTGAATTTAGCCCAGATCCAATAAAGACCAAGTCAGTTGAGCATATGCAAGTCCATTCCTAAAAAGACTAGAACACTAAACAATTATCCAAAAGAGATTAATTCCTAGGAGGAGATAGAATACAATTTTCTATGGGATTATGACATTTCAAGTACTATAAAAACCTCATACCATTAAGGTGTAAGGTACGTTCACTTGAGTTCTAACTCTCTATAATTTATTTGATTCATTGTGGTTAAGCTTGCAAACTTAATCATCGGAGTGCCTTCAGCTTAAGAGGGGTCGAGACATTCTTATTGTCTTCTTCTCTTGTAGATTGTTCGTGCTCATCGATTCGGTTTGAGAGTTCAACTAGGCCTTCCCAAAAATTTTGCCTATTGGCGTCATTTGTGGCAAGGTTTGCACAATGATGAGTACCGGCTATCTCAGAAGAGGAGTTGATCCTACCAACAGGGAACTAGGTGACAGTTATGACGTCCGTAGTCAAGACAACACTCACTAGTCAAGTCAGCATGATGATGATTTGGTGCGTGGGAGGATGTTTTATTAGATCGAAGATACAATTTCCTAGAGGCAACTAGCCGGAAGGACAGGAGGGTCTAGGACGGGCTCCGCAGTATGCCCGAAATTCGAATTACCGAAGGAGCTATCGCAGGAACTTGAATCCATCACCATCCAGTGACCGTGTACCCAGTAATTTATCGCTCCAAACAATTGAGTAAGAGATCCGGTAGCGGGATAAAGAGATTGCCCACCTTAGGTCAACAATTGAAGCTATGAGGGAAGCAATTGCCAGACGAGATGGGTGAGTACATGACATATCCCCAGATTGGCGGCAAAGAAGGAGGATGAATTCAAGAAACATGAGCCCCCCAGTCGCACGAGCAACAAGGAGCTACATTGCCAGCACAGGGCACTACATGGACTGACAGGAATATCGGCAACCTCGAAGGAATCGAACTCCAGCAAGAGACCTGGTAAGGGTCAAGCCAAAGCAGTAGGATTGGGACAAGTGGTTGAACGATCAGCTAGACAATCGAGATAAGCACCACAAGGGGCGAACAACCTAAGATATAGCCAAGAGAGCCCTGGACCAGATTGCTTCCACCCCCTTCACAGAAGAGATTGAGACTTGCCGACCTCCCAGGAAATTTGCTCGACCAAAGTTTACTCCTTACGATTGGAAGTCGGATCTCATTACCCATGTTCAACATTACAAACAGATGATGGCACTATAGAGCTATGAAGATTCATTAATGTGCCTAGTTTTCCCTTTAAGCCTGGGAGAGGTGGCCCTACAATGGTTCGACAAGCTACAGTCCAGATTAGTATCACGCTGGAGACAACTTCTCGAGCTATTTACTAACCGATTCATAGCAAACAGCAAGCAGCCGAAGGAGGTGGACTACTTGCTGACTTTACAAAAGAAAGATAACGACGGGTTGGCATATGCAAAAAGATACTAGGAGGCTTATAATGAAATAGAGGACTGTAATGAGTAGCTGGTTGTTGCATAATTCAAGATTGGCCTTCCCAGAGAACACTGACTAAGGCAATCCCTCGTGAAGAAACCAGTCACCCGGATACAAGACCTAATGCTTAGGATTGAACAGTATGCACGGGTGGAAGAAGATGTAGCACAGCCGACACAGGAGAAGATCGGCGAGAAAACAGAGAAGAAAGATGGGTGTGAAAGTAAGAAGCCCAGATGTGAGGAGAACAACAACAATCGAGGCAAGATGACGACAGAAGGGATCAACACAGTCTTTAAGGACCCATTTACAAGATTTTACCCCAAATACGAGACAAGCCCTTTTTTAAGTGGGCCCCAAAGTTGGGACGATACCCTGTCACTTAAGACTAGAGGAAATTCTGTTCTTACCATAGGAAAAAGGGACATCAGACAGAGAACTACCAAAACCTTAAGAACTACTTGGAGGAATTGGCAAAGGCAGAACATCTTGACCAATATATTGACTGAGAGAAGACAAAACAGGAGGCAGAGCAGACAAAGTAGGAAGCCATTCCACATAAAGAAGTCAGAGTAGAATCTGCCCGAGTAATCAATATCCTCTATAGATCAGCAGAATCAGTAACAGCGATCTATACAGATACTGGGCAGAGATCTAGAAAGCAGTACACCTTAGGGAGGTAATGCAGTTGGAAACTCCAAACAAAAAGGCAAAGGTCAACAGCAGTACTGATGCCATAACCTTCACTGATAATGACCTAGTAGGGGTGCAACTGCCACACAATGATGCGTTGGTGGTAATGCTACGATTGGGGAATTGTGACGTGAAAAGGCTGCTAATTGATCAAGGAAGCTCCTCCAAAGTCATGTTCCACGACCTCTTCACAAAGCTGAAACTAAAGGATTTCGACCTCCAACTATCTTTGAACCCCTTGATCGGATTCAGCTCGGACTCGGTTTGACCGCTGGGAAAAGTAACTAACTCGGTTACTGCAGGAGGGATCACTATTCAGACTAAGTTCTTGGTGGTTAATGTGCCTTCCCCCTACAATGTAGTATCTCATGAAAGCCATATATTCATCCTATCATTAGCTGATTCATTTCCCAACTCTAAGAGGAGTAGGAAAGATAAGAGGGGACCAAGTAGTAGCTAAGTAGTGCTTCCTAACGGCATACCCCACAAAGGAAAAAACAGGGAAGGTTCAGATGATGGAACTCTACGAGGACATGCCCATGATTGATGATGTTGGGTTGTTACTAGAAAACAAGGCTGTCGAGGAACTGAAGAAGGTTTATATAGATCGGCATGACGAGAAAAAGTACTTCATTCTTGGCACCTCGCTGCCCAAATCTGGGGAGAAATCATTGATTAATCTCTTGACAGAGTACATAGAAATATTTGCCTGGAAATCGTATGACATGCCAGGAATTGACCCAGACGTAGCTTGCCATAAACTTAGTGTGGATCCACAGTGCTGACCTGTGGTCTAGAAGGGGAGAAGGGCAGCTACTCAACATGTGAATGCAGTGATCGAAGAAGATGACAGGCTCCTTCAAGTGGGGGCAATAAGGGAAGTCCACTACCCACATTGGCTCTTTATCACAATGGTGGTAAAGACGAAGAACGGCAAGTGGACGATTTGTGTTGACTTCACTGACTTAAATAAAGCATGCCCCAAGGACCCTTTCCCTCTTCCAAAGATCGACTAGCTCATAAATGCAACAGCTGGATTTGAGAGGATGAGTTTCCTAAATGCCTATCACCGGTAACACCAGATCCCGCTCTATAAGAAAAGACTGCCTTCATCACCCTGAGGGGTATTTTCTGTTACAAAGTCATGCCCTTTGGTTTGAAGAATGTAGGTGCCACCTATCAAAGATTAGTCACCAAAATGTTTGAGTAACATATCGGCAGCACTGTTGAAGTGTACATCGATTGTGTTTGGGGTAAGATTTGAAAAGTTTCTTGGATTTTTTGTTACACACCAGGGAATTAAAGTAGATCTGTGGCAAATAAGCGCAATCCAAAATATCCAGGCCTTGAAGAACATCAAAGAAGTCCAGAAGTTGACTAGAATGGCAGCGACTCTCAACCAGTTCATTAGCCGATCTTCAAATAAGTGTCGGCCATCCTTCTAACTTTTGAAAAAATGGGAGCAGTTCAAATGGAGTCTTGATTATGACTAGGCACTTGCCGACCTTAAGAAATATTTGGCCCAGCCACTACTACTTTCTACGCCGCTCAAACATGAAGAGCTTTACCTCTATCTAACAGTACCAGACCATGCAGTAAGCACTGTCCTACTTCATCAGCAAAATAGGTAGCAGAAGTCAATCTATTACGTTAGCAAAACTCTTTTGGGAGCGGAGACTAAGTATTTGCCACTAGAAAAACTGGCCTTAACATTAGTAATGGCATCACGAAAACTGGTACACTACTTCAGGGTCCACACTATCAATGTCCTCACAGACCATCAGCACAAGCCATTCCTCAAAAGAGCGAATTTCTCAGGAAGACTAGCAAAATAGGCAGTGGAGCTGGGAAAGTTTGACATCAAATTTTAACCAAGGTCGGCAGTAAAAGGTCAAGTACTTGCTGATTTTATTGCTGAATTTTCTATTGAACTATCCCAGGAAGCCATTCAGACACTTGATGCTTATTAATCAAATGGCAACCCCCCTTGGAGTTATGGGAGATTGCTGATCATTGGAAGCTCTTCGTCGACGAAGCGTCCAACAATAGGGGGCAGGATCAGGCATAGCCTTAATCACGCCAGACGACATGACACTAGAGTAGGCTATAAACTGGAGTTTACTACTTCAAATAACGAGTTAGAATACAAGGCTCTACTCGTCGGCCTGTGTCGAGCTATAGAGCTTAAGATTGTCGAAATAGTCATCTATTTAGATTCTCAATTGGTGGTTGACCAGATCGTGGGTGAGTATAGGGCAAAAAACTATAGGATGACGCAATACTTGACAAAAGCAAAAGAACTACTCGGCAAATTCAGTAAATACAAGCTCCATCAGATCTGCTACGACATCAACGCTCATGCTGATGCCTTGGTAACACTGGCGGCGGCCCTAAAGTCAGGATCGAAGAGAACAATTCATGTGGAGACACTGCCTAGCCTAAGCATATTTCAAGAAGAAGTGCAAGCTTTGGTTATTGAGTAATTAGGGCCATCCTGGATGGACCCTATCATTTTTTTCCTTGACAGGGATAAGCTGCCAGAAGACAAGAATGAGGCCAGAAGAATTAAGCATAAGTCATTGAAGTACTAGCTATCACCTGACAAGGAATTATATAGAAGATCATTCACTGGCCTTTATCTGTATTGTGTTCAACCTGACAAAGTGCAGGGCATCTTGTTTGAAATTCATGAAGGTATTTATAGGAGTCACGTTGACGAAAGATCCCTGGCCCACCAAGCTATTTCATAGGGATATTGGTGGCCTTATATGCAGAAGGACACCACCTAATATGTTTTGAAGTGTGAGAAGTGCCAGAAGTTTTCACCGATAATTCACCAGCCTGCCGAGGACCTCATAACTATTACCAACCTATGGCCTTTTGCACAGTGGGTGTTGGACATAGTCGGGCCGTTGCCTTGAACTCCAGGGAATAAAAGATTCCTCATAGTGGCAACCAATTACTACACCAAGTGGGTAGAAGTAGAGCCTTTATTGACTATTAGAGAAGTAAACGCTAAGAGATTTACATGGAGGAGCATCATTACAAAATTCGGGATACCCCGTGCACTGGTTTCAGACAACGGCACCAAGTTCGATGGGAACATGTTTAGAAAATTCTACAATGGGATTGGGATCAGAAATTACTATTCCACACCGGCATATCCGTAGCACAACAGGTAAGCCGAGATATCAAACAAGACCATATTGAATGGAATAAAAAAAAAGGTTGGAAAAGCTAAGGAAAGATGGGTAGAAGAGTTGCCTAGTGTGTTATGATCTTACAGAACCAATCAAAGGAGATCTACTGGAGAAACCTCTTTCTTAATAGTATACGGGGTGGAGGCAGTAATACCCTTGGAGGTCGGACTTCCAACCATTAGATCGGCAGTATTTGATGTCGGCCTCAACGATCAAGCTTTGGCAAAAGACCTCGACCTTATCAAAGAAAAGAGAGAACTTACCCTACTCAAACTCATTGGATATTACCAGCAACTTAGCCGAGCCTACAACAAACGAGTCCAGCTAAGAGCTTTTGCTCCCGGTGACTTAGTGCTAAGGAAAGTATTGGGGGCAACTAAGAATCCAGCAGAGTGGAAGCTCAACCCAAACTGGGAAGGTCTTTATAGAGTTGCGTCCCAAGTCGGTATGGGGGCATACTGACTGGAAACTGTCAAAGAAAGGTGACAACTACCCCTACCTTGGAATGCCAACAATCTCAGAAAGTTCTATCAGTAGTGGTGTCTCCCAAATGATGTAATGATCTACAATAATCTATGATAATACATTATTTTTTTCTTAAAAGTTGCAAATGATTCAGCAAATTTATAGACAAGCATAAAAAGGGTATAACCATAAAAAATCAAGTGTAAAAACTTGATCTTGTCTAACTTGTTGGCAGGTTGGCCAATCAAGGCCATAAAAAACCAAGTGTAAAAGCTTGGTCCTATTGAACTTATTGGCAGGTCAGCCAACGAAGGCCATAAAAAACTAAATGTAAAAACTTGGTCCTGTCCAACTTATTGGCAGGTCAACTAATGAAGGCCACAAAAAACCAAGTGTAAAAACTTGGTCTTGCCCAAGTTGGGCAGATCGGCCAATGAAGGCCACAAAAACCAAAGCTTTATGAACAAATAAAAACCAAAGACAAACCTTGGTCCTGCCTAAGTATGGCAGGTCGGCTAAAGGGTGGCCAAAACTCATTCAGCTTTGAGGAAACTAAGTACTATTCGGATAGAACAGTTCGGCCAAACAAAATGTCTTGGCTTAAAATTATTTTCAGATCAAGTTTAAAGTAAAAACATGACAAAAAAGACTTGAGGTTAAAGACATATTATAAAAAAGAGTTGGGATAGTTAAAAATCATTTTATGTTAAATAAACAGAATATAACTATTTTGCCTACAGGCGTAATTACAAAGAAAGCAATAAAAAAAGGGGGAGAAACTACGAGGGTGGATCAGCAACAAGGGTAGCTTCAGTGAAAGGCAGGTTTGCAGCAACATTGGTCCCGACAGAAGCCATGTCAGCATTGGTCCCGATAGAGGATAGTTCGGCAGCAATATTGGTCCCAGTAGAGGGTTGTTTGGCGGCAATGTTCAACGCAGCAGATGGGTTTGTCTCTGCAGAATTCACATCAGCAATAGGGTTCTTCATGGTAGGAAGCAAGTCTGTAGAAAGGTTGGTTTCAGCTGGCTTGACCCCAAGGAGAGCTTCTTCTTCTTCCTCACCTTCATCCTCCTCTACATCAGACCCCAAATTAGCTTTAGCCCGAGCATGTATTTTTGTCCAGAGAGGAGAAGACTTATCCAAAGCTTATTTCCTCAAGGCCGCCTTCCAGCCTTCCCGGAAGAGTTGCTCACAGATTTGTTTGACTTGTGCTTTGTAAATATCTCCAACATTCTCATAGCCCTTTATGTATTAGGCTTGTCATTTTGCCTTCGACTTCTCACAATTCATTGTGGCTTCGACCAAGCTTGCATTCACCTCAGATGCTGACTTCTCAGCTTCAGAAGCCGAGCCTTCAGAGTTTCAGCCTCTGCCTTCACCACCTGGAAGTCTTCCTCCTTCTACTTAAAGTAGGCCTAGGTTTCAACAAGGACAACTTTGCTGTTCTACAGCGCCATCCTCAAAGCACACGCATCCCGGTCTTGGACATGGAAATAATCCTTCAGCTCGCCACACTTTTTTAACAAGCTTTAGTACCGATCACGCAAGCAACAGTAACGCTGCATGGCCTCCAAGCCTTGAATGCCACCCTGACCAGAACAAAATAATTGACTACATCAGTAACAAGCTAAGCAAAGAATCAACCAGAAAACAGAAAAGGAAGATGCCCTACCTGTTGGCCCGAAATAGCCAACCAAGAGGGGGGGTGAATTGAGTTTTTAGAACTTAAATTAATAATCATAGATCAACAAATTTAAACCAATGAAACAATAACACAATATAAGATATATATGCAGGCAGCTTATATATGTGCAATGAAAGAAAAATAGAGCAGAAAATAAAGGATAGAGACAAATAGATTTTACAGAGGTTCGACCAACCTCACCTACACGCTCTCTTCCTCGATCCTCTCGAAGGTATTCCACTATGTAAAGTCCCTTACACAGTTGTTAGTTTTTCTCCAAAAGCCCAACTCACTTTTACAAGAGCTCTTCCCAAGCTCTCAAAATCCCGAGTGATTTTGTCCAAGCATCACTCAAACTTATAAGTGTTTTTCCCAAGCTATACTAAAACTCCAAGTATTTTTCTCAACAACACTCAAACTCTCAAGTTTACAAATGAAATAGATGAAACCTATACAGTGGATAACTCTCTCAAAGAGTGTATATAGCAGATTTTAGCTCACTGGTTCCTCTAGGACTGTAGCAGTGCAGATTAGTGAGGAATATTTAGGGCTTTTGTATTTTGGCACTTATAGATCCTTTCCTCTAACTCACAGATGAGTTTGAACCCCTATATATATATATATATATCCTTCCACAAAAACAAGCCGTTAGAGTAGTTGGAAGCGCACTAACAGTGTGGGCGCACAAGACAGATTCAAAAATCTGACCGTTGGAGTGAATTCCCGACGTCACCCAAGATTTGCAGCAATCTTCGACTAGTGCTTCCAATTTGGCTTCCTCCTTCTGTCACTGTGGCTTTGACCAAGATTGTCAGCAATCTTTTGATGGTGCTGCCAATTTGTTTGCTTGCTTCTTTTGCCGTTTTGCTCTTTGTCAAGATTGTTAACAATCTGTTTCCAGTTTCACCACTTCTGGCTTGCTACTTCTTTTGACGTTTTGCTCTTTCACAAGATTGTCAACCATCTTGGTTAGTGTCAACAATAGGGTTCTCTGCTATAATTGTTGTTCTCCATTAAACATCTTTCATTCGTTCTGTAAATCAGTCTTTGATGATTGAAATATGTCTAAGCCTTTTCTGACTTCCTTGATAACTTTCTAAATCTCACATTTAGCCCTTGGTATTTCTTTGTCAACCAATCTATTGCGGCATCAAAAGTCTTCTTATGCTAGTGAAGTCTTTCACTTTGTCAGATTATCATGTGTCACTAATCTTCTGCGTTGTCGTCAATCTTGATAGACTTTTCTTTTTTTATAATTACTTTGAAGACAGCATGTGCACCAATGAAGTCTTTCACTCTGTCAGACCATCAGGTATCACCAATCTGCTGTATTGTCGTCATTCTCGATAGACTTCTCTTTTGAGCTTCCTTGACAACACTTCAAAGACAACATGTTCAAGCTACATGCTTCTTTAGTAGATTGATATAATCATGAGGATTAAAGGTCTTCATTGTGAATGGGTTGGCCATGGATGTTGTCAACCATATCCATATCTAAATCTTATTTCTTCTTCTGCAGGTGTCATCAATTTGATTGAGGTTCTAGCACTAACAGATTTGACTTGATCTTTCACAATCTTCTCATGTGCCCTTTACAGTTCGACACTTTTATGATGTGCTGACAAGATCTTCCATTTTACTGACCAGTCATGATGTCGGCATTCCTGTTTGCACTTCAGTCAAGTGTCAACAATCAGATAAAGTGTTGATAATTTCTTCTAAATCTTCAAGAGAGTTCTTGCACTAAGGCTCAGGGTGTCAACCATCTATACAGGTGTTAGCACTTCTGTCTGCATTTCAATATTCAAGAATTGATTCCAAGTCATTTTGAAACACTTCAAATGATCTTCCATGAATGCTAGGTCAATGAACAAGTTCTTGAATCTTCATAAGCCCTTTAATCTCTTTGAAAATAAGATTATCTAAGTAATATTTTGTTGAGTTCACCATTTATCATTCCATCAAGCTTATCCATGTATTGAGTTCCCGAATATAATCATCTTGGTTTAACCACAAGCATGAGATAAATATAATGAATCTTTTCTGCACACTAAGTGAACTCATTAGTAAACAATCACATAGTTTTGTTATCATCAAAATCAATATGGAGATCAACCTTAAGTCAACAATCTCTCCCGTTTTGATGTTGACAAAACCTTAAAAAATATATACATATAAAGCTCAATATAAGTGAAGTATAAGAATTAATAAAATTTAAAGCAGCATGCTTCTTTGTAAGGCTCCCCCTTATTATTTCAGAATAAGGACACTCTTTCTCCCTCTTTTTCATATATTTTTTATATAATATCTCTCCCCCTTTATGTCAATCACTCAAAAAGGACCAAAAAATGGAATGGAAATTTAGAATAGAAAACATTCATGCATATTCCAGATTTTCTTCAAAAAATATTTTTCCCCTTATGAAAGACATAATATCATGTACTCAAATATTTTTTCCTTATTTTTATAAAGATTATCTCTCCCCCTTAATAGAGGATTTCTCCTTATTCAATATACATTCATTCTCTTATTATGCAGCATATAACCAATCATTTTCCTATTCAATATACAACCATTTTTACAACAATTGGATCTTTGGAGAGTTTGAAAGTTAAGGTTCTTGGTCTAAGATAGTATGGCCTTGGATTTGAGACTGTTTTGGGAATAGAGGATGGACAAGTTTGAGTAGGAATGGCTTGCTGAATTTCAACAGGTGGCTCATTATCAATTTCCTATCATCAAATGTGACCTTCTCATTATTTGAGGATGAAGTATTGTCTTCTTAGTTAGAAAAATTTCTGTTTGAGTCCCCTTCTTACTAAAGTGTAGTCCATATTAAAAACTCTTCCAATCTCCTATTTCATCTTGTTGCTAGCTGCTACAATTTTGTTGTTCATTCTCACCACTTTGTTCTCCATCAGACTTGTGATTCCATTGTGATGTTTAATTGAATGAATATTTTCTCTTGATATCCCTTCATCGTACACATTTAGGTTATCCCCATATCCATTTTCAGAAGTTGTCATCATGGGAAGAGTTTGCTTTGCAACTCTTGATATTTCTTCTCTTACTTCAGAACTTTCACTTGATGGGAATATCCTTCCCCTCAAAATAATATTCAGTTCTTATTCTTTCTTCTTTAAAAAACCAAACTCTTTTTCTTCATTCAACTAATATCTCATTCTTTTTAAAATGGACTGATTATACTCATCAATCTCTGTTGTCACTTTCTTCTTCACTTTCCCTTTCAAATACTTTGTCAGCTTGTACTTTGTCAGCTTGGTCTTTTGTTCATTTTCTTACTCTGCTTTTTTTTCTTCAGCTTCTCAATTTTCTTCTTTCATATTCTTCTCCAGGAGTTTGATCCTTTTCAAAGCTAGAAGAGTTTTCATCGTTTCCTCAAACAATTTAAAGGAGAGGAGCTGCTATCAGATTCATTCCTTACAAAAGATAACCCCTTCCTTCATTGTCGTTACTTCTTTTCTCAGCTTTATCACTTTCCTTTCCACAAGCATCATCCTTGCAATGTCATTATCCATTTTGGAGTTAAATTTGTTAAGCATGGAGTCTTGATGCTCCTTTATTCCTTTTAGCATATCATACATCAAACTCATATGGTTGCTTACTCTAGTATCTGTAGTAACAAATTCAATAATCAAAGGCCTAGACACCTTTGGCCATGATTCAGCAGTTTTTCCACCAGTAGGGTCTTCATCCCCTTTTCTTTACCTATTTCTTACTCTCTTCAGCAAATCTATACTTTATATTCTTGAGAGTAGATTTATTGCACTCTTCATATTGATGATTCATTCTTCCCTTTACTCTTTTTTCTTTTTCTAGAGTACGATATTAAGATTTTATCTTCTTTGGAGCAGTATCATTTAATTTCTTTCTTTTTTTCTACTGATTTCAGAGCCATTGAGGTTTATAAAACACAATCGGTAAGAAGATTTGGGTATGCAATGATTGCTGTGGGAAATTTGAATAGGTAGAATATGAGAGAAAAATCATTCTTGGTGTTTGGTAATATAATTGATAAAAATTGGTTGTTCATGGGGTGGAAATCTAGGCAAAAAGTATATTTAATGTACGTGCATGCCAAGGTGCTGACAATAATGAACAAGTGCTGACAATGTGTAGTGAAAAATAAAACGATTGAAATCTTAAACAGATTGTCGACACTGTGACATATTGTTGACACTCTGGCAGATGTTATGAATAACAAAGTAATGTCAAATTAATTATATGAAAGATAATTACTCTTAATAATAGATAGAATCATAGAAAATCATCATAAGCATATTTAGACAATGTTCACATATTGAGTATGCTTACATTACTCAGTATTTTTCCAATAATTTTGAATCTGTAATCAGATTGTCGACACTATAAATCAATTGTCGACACTTCTTTTTCAGAAAATAATTTTTGTAAAAACAAGTATTTGGACATTCTTTGACATAGTGTTGAACTTAGGTTACCAAAACATGAAATGAATGAACATGATAAATGCAAATAAGATTCAAACACATATATGAACATGTCAATATGAAATTCATAACATATATATATATATATATATATCATCAAAATTAATTAACTTAAAGGATAGCATAAGTTCAACTCTCTTAATAATCAATATATTTGATTCTTTAGGAATGACTTGAAATCTTACACACATATATACACTAAACATGATATCTAGCAGTAAGATATAATAACAAGGATCCTATCATGCTTCTATAAAGTTTAATATGAAGAGGAGTACCTCGATCATCATCATCCATTTTTGTTGAGGTATGCATAGGGGTTTCAATTGGCTTCAAGTTTTCAGCATCAACCCTTTTGAGCAAGTCCTTACATAATTGGCCTGGTTGATGAATATGCCATCCTTTGATTTGAAGAACTAGGAAGAATGTCAATTCTGCATCATGCTTATCTCAATTTGCATACACTTGGCAAAATTCTCTCTCTTAACTGTAGCCTCGAGCTGTTAATCCTTACTTTATTTCTGATTGCAGTACCTTGCTTCATCCATCTTATTTTTAAATACTCATTTGGTGCCTAAAACTGAATGTCCATCAGATTTGGACACAAGGTTCCATACCTTGCTTCTCTCAAGCTGATTCAGTTCTTCTTGCATTTCTTTAATCCAATATTCATCTTTCTTAGCTTCTTGAAAAGTCTTTGGCTCCATTTGTGATAAGAATGCAGAGTGAAGTCATAAGTTTATGAGTGAAGCTATGGTTCTCACTTCTTTTGATGTATCTCCAAGTATTTAATCTTGAGGATGATTCTATGTAAATTTTCATTCTTTTGATAACCCCTCATTTACATCAATCTGTTGCTGAGATATAGTTGGAGTTGGCTATTTTCTGCATAATCTGCTTCTTTAAATTTTCTTGGCACTGTAGGTGTTGGAACTTTATCAATATTGCTAGCACTTTTTTCTGCTTTGACTTCATCATGATTTTCAGCTTTGCTTGCAAGAGAGATGGACTTGACATGGATAGTTTCTTCAACCACTAAGATTCTTTTGCTATAACTTTGAAAGCTTCATTATGCAGAGAATAACCAAGAAATACACCAATGCTTTCAATGCCAATGATTTATCTTTTACCATTATCACTAAATATCATCCATCTTTGGGTGAGAAAGATGAAAACTAATTTTTCTCTTCAGTCATATGCCTTGAAAACCCATTGTCTAGATACAAGTAATCCCTTTTGACTTCAAGTGGATTGTAGGCAAACCTACAATGAAAATAATTCAAGTTTTGTTCTTTGGTACCCATATCATGTTGGGTCCTTGGGGGTTAGTATCAATGATTCCTTCAGAAATCCATATTTTTTTAACATTTTTATTGACTGGTTTTCTTAACCAACATTAATCGGCATAATGTCCATTCTTATGACAATAAAAACATTTGACTTTTGAAATCTTTTGTGGTGCAAAGATATTTTTATAAGACTTCTTCTTTTCAAAAGAATTGTAGCCTATTTCACCCTTTTCAAATGTGCACATTTGATTTTCCAAAACTGTGTCAAGGTTTTCTCTACCTTTTACAAATCTTTCTAAAGAATTATTCAAATCCTTGACCTTTTCTGTTAGAGAGATATTCTCTTTTTTCAGCAAAACATTTTTAGAAACTAGAGTTTCTTTTTCTTTGGACAAGGTAGAAATAATTTTCTTTAAAAGACAATTGTTTGCTCCTAATTTTTTGAATTCATTCATCAAATCATGAAATGCATCTTGAAGTTCATCGAATGTAAATTCAGAAGTAGATACCTCATTTTCTTCATCATGATTCAATGTTAGATTTATCATCTGAACTTGATTATTCACTGCCACTGTTGTAGTTTTTTTGCTCCTTTTTCTTCTCTTTTGAGTTGAGGACATTCAGGTTTGAAATGTCCAAGTTTGTTACATTTGAAGCAGATAATGGTGCTGTCAATTTTGCTTAATTCTCTTTGTGGTTCTGGTTTTGTTCTACTCCATTTCTTTCTTTTGCATTTTTTGGTAATCAAGTTAGGTTCTTCATCCTTCTCTTCATTACTATATTGATCATTTTTTGAAGTTGTGAATTTGAAAGCAGTGACCCTTCTCCTTTTCTAGATCATCTTCTTCTTGAGCATTCTGGCTTTGTGTTAGCTCATTCGTCATGAGTGAACCAAGTAGTTCTTCCAAGGGCAAGCTATCCAGATTTTTTGCTTCTTGACTCGCATTCACCTTGGCTTCCTAATTTCTGGAGAATGATCTAAGTATCTTCCTTATATTTTCACTATTAGAAAAATCTTTTCCAAGACATTGCAAAGCATTTCGGTAATAGATTCCTCAGGTTTCGTTTTAAACATTTCATAGTTATGCACAAGAAGATTTATCTTCAACTCCTTAACCTGGTTTGTGCCTTCATGGGTCAGCTCTAATATGTCCTAAATTGTTTTGCTAATTCACAAGCAAATATTCAATTCAGCAGCATTTAATGCACAATATAACAAGTTCATAGCTTTAACATTCAGCTGCATAAGTTTGAAATCAGATTATCCCATTCATTTTCTGGTTTGATAATCAACACATTCTTAACTATTTTCGGAAAGACCTTGGGTCCACTCACAATAATTTTCCAGAGTTCATAATCAACTGATTGTATATAATTTTTCATTCTATTTTTCTAATAGGTATAACCTGTTCCATTGAACAACGGTGGTCTACTAGTAAACTGACCTTCCGAAAGGGAAGATCCAAAACTACTTGCCTACGTCCTCTCTTCCTTGATCCTCTTGAAGGTATTCCACTTTGTAAAGTCCCTTACACAATTGTTGGTTTTGCTCCAAGTGCCTAACTCACTCTTACAACAGCTCTTTTCAAGCTCTCAAAATCTCGAGTGATTTTGTCCAAGCTTCACTCAAACTTACAAGTATTTTTCCCAAGCTACACTAAAACTCACAAGTGTTTCTCAAAAACACTCAAACTCTCAGGTTTATAAATGAAATAGATGAAACCTATATGGTGGGTAACTCTCTCAAAGGGTGTATCTAGCAGACTTCAGCTCACTGGTTCCTCTAGGACTGTAGCAGTGCAGATTAGTCAGGAATATTTAGGGCTTTTGTATTTTGGCACTTCTAGATCCTTTCCTCTAACCCATATATGAGTTTGAACCCCTATATATATAGCCTTCCACAAAAACTAGCCGTTAGAGCCGTTGGAAGCACACTAACAGCGCGGGCGCATAAAACAGATTAAAAAATCTGACCGTTGGAGTGAATTCCTGATGTCACCCGAGATTTTCAACAATCTTCGACTAGTGCTGCCAATCTGGCTTTCTTCTTCTTTCGCTGTGGCTTTGACCGAGATTGTCAGCAATCTTCTGCTGGTGCTGTTAATCTGTTTGCCTGTTTCTTTTGCCTTTTTGCTCTTTGTCAAGATTGTCAGTAATCTGTTTCTAGTGTCACCACTTCTGGCTTGCTACTTCTGTTGATGTTTTGCTCTTTCACAAGGTTGTCAGTAATCTTGATTAATGTCAGTAATCTGGTTCTCTACTGCAGTTGCTGTTCTCCATTAAACATCTTTTATTCATTCTGTAAATCAGTCTTTGATGATTGAAATATGTCTAAGCCTTTTCTGATTTCCTTGATAGCTTTTCGAATCTCACATTTAGCCCTTCGTATTTCTTTGTCAACCAATCTATTGCGGCATCAGAACTCTTCTTGTGCTAGTGAAGTCTTTCACTTTGTCAGATCATCAGGTGTCACCAATCTTCTGTATTGTCATCAATCTCGATAGACTTCTTCTTTCATAATTTCTTTGAAGACAACATGTTCACCAATGAAGTCTTTCACTCTGTCAGACCATCAGGTATCACCAATCTGCTGTATTGTCATCATTCCCGATAGACTTCTCTTTTGAGTTTCCTTCACAATACTTCAAAGATAGCATGTTCAAGCTATATGCTTCTTTAGTGGATTAATATAATCATGAGGATCAAAGGTCTTCATTGTGAATAGGTTGGCTATGGATGTTGTCAACCATATCCATATCTAAATCTTATTTCTTCTTCTGTAGGTGTCATCAATCTAATTAAGGTTCTGGCACTAATAGGTTTGACTTGATCTTTCATAATCTTCTCATATTCCCTTTACAATGTCGGTACTTTTATGATGTGTTGACAAGATCTTCCATTTTACTGACTAGTCATGATGTCGGCATTCCTGTTTGCACTTCAGTCAGGTGTCAGCAATCAAATAAAGTGTTGACAATTTCTTCTAGATCTTCAAGAGAGTTCTTGCATTAAGGCTCAGGGTGTCAACCATCTCTACAGGTGTCAGCACTTCTATTTGCATTTCAATCTTTAAGAATTGATTCCAAGTCATCTTGAAACACTTCAAATAATCTTCCATGAATGCTAGGTCAATGAATAAGTTCTTGAATCTTCAGAAGCCCTTCAATCTCTTTGAGAAGAAGATTAACTAAGTAATCTTGTGTTGAGTTTACCATTTATCATTCCATCAAGTTTATCCATGTATTGAGTTCCCGAACATAATCATCTTGGATTAACCATAAGCATGAGATAAATATAATGAATCTTTTCTGCACACTAAGTGAACTCATTAGTAAACAACCACATGGTTTTGTTAGCATCAAAATCAACCTGGAGATCAACCTTGAGTGAACACTACCACCATCGAGGTATGAGCTACCCCCATAAAAATATCTTCGGTAGTTGTGTCACTCAGCTCCTTAATATCTCCAGGCGGCACAACGACTTGGAGAGCCCCAACAATGACATCGGCACTGAAAAGGATTCTGAAAAGTCATGACACGACCACAAACTTTTGGCCGCACCACGAACTCCTCGGCCTCCTTCGCTTTTTCCTTGCCCTTGTCTTTTTGCTTGGGGCATGTCATCTTCTCTGAAGCATCTTCAGCCTTAGCTGGCTTCACCAGTCTCCTTTTCTTCTTCACCTCCTGAGGCACCATGGGCTCTACTAGATCCACCATTGGGGGCACAACTGGGACCGTGACGACTGGAGACGGCGTAGATGTAGAAGTAGCAACGGAAACAGTAGCAATTTTAGTGGATGCAGTCGCTCCATCCCCCTTTCTCTTCCCGATGACATTCTTCATGAGGAAGGCTGCCAAATTACGGGGTTGGGGAAGCTCCATACCACTTTCAGTAGCAAAAGTTATGGCAAGACTGATGAAAAATCTTCAAGCTGGTGTAGGCTACCTTCCACCTTCTGGATGGAAATCACGTTGTCTGGTACCCCGTAAGTAGTCGAAAAGGATTGATACCGAATTGGGTAACCCAACAGTATGTGAGCAGCCTGACCAATCTCCCTTAACTTGCCTTCACCCTTGTATGCCCAGACTTGGTTAAGAGCAACGATATCGACACCAACTTGTTTAAGCCCTTTGTCCTTGACATCGAATTCAACTGCAAAAACAGAAACAAAGTGTTAAGATCAACAGAGACAGGTGTAAACACATATCAAAGAAAAACCTATTAGAGTAGGTGGGGATCCACCTATTTTCTTCAAAACCCTGGGGCATCTCATCGCTGGGAGAACCTCCTCTGGCATGTTCCCAAACTCCCATGGCCCGCTTACTCTCAGAATGACATCGTTGATCCCCTTTCCTAAACTGGGAAGGAACTGGACTAATTCCCTCAGTGCACTCCTAACCCAGAAATGGTACCTCTTTCGGTCCGAGCTAGCCTTACTCAATTCTACACCCGAGTAACAATAATCGAACTCGTAGAGGCCCAAGTTCTGGTTTAGACGCCTATTCAACTCGGTTATCCCCATTACTATCCTATACCTGTTAAACTGGAGTTGGATGGGGGCGATTCCATAGTGGTTTAAGACTGCAGTAAGGAAAGGGTGAATCGAGAATCTAAGTCCACCCTTAATAATGACAATTAGAGGGAAGGGAGTCCCTTTTTCATTTTCAAGCCAACCATAGTCCTTGGGCCTGATTAACTTAATATCTACCCATTCTAGGAAGTCGTATATAAGCTTAAAAGTCGTAACGGCGGCGGGACTATCAAGCATGTTCCTAAGCTTGTTCGCCATAGAAGACAACCTAGAGATCCTAAGATTTTTAACTGGGGAGCAAAGAAAGAAGAACGGACAAGAGGAACTTACAGAGTTTCTTCGTAGGATGACCAAGGTCAGAGTACCCCAAAGTTGCAATGATCTAGCATTTCGTCTAGAAAGAAAAACCCGTCCCCCATAGAAATACATGAATCGACAGCAAAAAGACATCAGGTTTCCCCAACAGTTACATCTCATTAAATGACAATTGATGGCTGTACTGAGCATGCGCCGTGTACCATGTATTTACAGCTGTGCAAACACCAGTCCCAGTCCCCTTCCAAAGAGCACTAGGGCTGGGGGCAATTGTGGGTCAAAATAGTGAGGCCCAATACAATTAGATCGGGCCCATCTAAGAACGTACTGCCGACCTAGGATAGGAGAAGCCCAAACTCACCAATGCCCAAATGAAGGCCCTAATTGTGGTGAATTTAGCCCAGATCCAGCGAAGATTAAGTCAGTTGAGCATATGTAAGTCCATTTCTAAAAGGACTAGGATACTAAACAATTATCCAAAAGAGATTAATTCCTAGGAGGAGATAGAATACAATTCTCTATGGGATTATGGCATTCCGAGTACTATAAAAACTTCATAGCATTAAGGTGTAAGATACATTCACTTAAGTTCTGTCTCTCTATAATTTATTTGATTCATTGTGATTAAGCTTACTAACTTAATCATTAGAGTGTCTTCGGTCCAAGAGGGGTTGAAACAATCTCATCATCTTCTTCTCTTACAGATTATTCGTGCTCGTCGATTCGATTTGAAAGTTCAACCAAACCTTTCTAAAAATTCTACCCACAATTTTCATGCCTGAAATAGCATAAAGAGCTTATTCTTAGCTTCTTGTATGCATTAAGAGGTAATGCGTAGCTGATAAGAGTCAACTCGTAATTATGAATAAGGTCTCAACATACAGTGAAACATCTAGAGAAAATGCTAGCTAGCATAATCCACTTCATAATTCAATATATAATCTCCGGCACACCCTGTTTGACACATGATCATAACACGCTGAAAACGACGTTGTAATATATAATTCCAGTCTGTGATCCGAAGTTTGAACTTACAGCTCAAATTATTTTGCAAAACGCGGTAATCAAACTAAAACATTAACATACATTAAACTAATCACCTAGAAACAAAAATCAGTTCAAGTGATTAAAATCAAAAGCATGATGTAACATCTTAGCTTATTTGTAAAAAATAAAATAATCTGTCAAGAATGCACTGTTGTATTAAAGATTGTAACATAAGGTTAGAGTTAGAAGGCCGGTATTGAAAAATCAACGTGTGGGCCCGCTTGGCCCTTTTTAAAATATAAATAGTAAGCCCACGGAGCACGTAGTGTCTCCCTTGTGGGGTTGGACCATCAACCGCTATTGAAAGCTGCCTGAAACCTGATGTGCACACTATAGTTTTTAGATGACAAAAATGCCCCTACCATTTGAGAAATTTTAAGCTTCGATGAGTCAACTCTGCGACTCAACCTGGTTAATTGTTTGACTCGTGGAGAAAATCAAAATCCGTGTTAAAATTGGGTCCGAAGGGTTAGTCTATTCAATAGACTCTATTGGTAGTGCATTCCCAGCTTATATATGTAGTTATAAGTCCGATTCACCTACTTTGTCCCTCCAATGTTTCAAAAATAAAAAGTTTGGGTTCATTTAAATACAATGTTATGCTAGTATGAAAATTGAAATATGAAAAAATGAAAGAAAAGAAAGAGAAATGAAAGTAAACTACTAATTTTTCTTTCTTCCTCTAGTTGGCTTCTAGTATGGCATGGAAGACAAAAAAAAAAAAAAAGTTGAAAGAAAAATTGGGGAAACTTATTTGCCTTCTCATTTTTCATTCATTTTTAATTTCTTTATTGATAGTTACTCTATTATTGTATTTTCTCTTCTTTTGTATTTGCAACTTTGGAAAGTTATTATCCTTCTACTTTTTTTTTATTTTTTTTTATAAACTCAAATAAAAAAATAAACACTTTTCTTACAATTTCTTTATCACTTCTTTTTCCTTCTACAATTAAATTACAAATAGACCGTTAGGCTATGAAAGAAAAGTGAAATTATTTATAACATACTATTCGTTTTATGGAGCCTATAGAGAGATGTTGGGCCAAGAGAGCATTACTCCTTTTTTGCATAGCATAAAATAATATATATGTACATATACACAGTATTGCTCTTTGTTTTTTCACGTCAAGCAGAGTTAAATCTCACAGGTGAACTATTGACTCTTTGAGTCCAAAAAAAATGGCAACCCGAATTGCCTGTAATTAGAGACAAAATAGAAGGGCATTTGCGGAAGCACGTTGTTCACATTTCGCACTCCCCAAATTTCAGATCGATCCCTATATAAACTCCACAAGTACAAAACTTCAAACGCCGCTTCTCAACCAACTTCCACTGTGGGAAAGACTTGAGATCATTGAAAATGCCTCCTCCAACCACCACCACCACAACCGCCTCAATAGCCACCGTTGAAGAAGGTGGCGCCACCACATTCTCCGACGTCCACCCGGACATCCTAGAGGCCCACATCCTCAACCGCCTCGACGGACCCACCCTCGCCTCCGCCAGCTGCACCTCCTCCCAACTCCATACACTCTCCTCCCAAGACCACCTCTGGACCACCATCTGCCACTCCACCTGGCCCTCCACCACCACTCCCCGCCTCCACCATCTCATCTCCACCATCCCCGGAGGCGCCCGCTCCTTCTTCTCCCTCTCCTTCCCTCTCCTCCTCCCCAACCCCACCATAACCACCACCTCTACGCTGCCGCCGGAGCTAATCTCCGCCGTCGACATCCACTATAAGAACAAGCTCATCTTCACCAAAGTCCAAGAGACGGAAACCGTGACCGGCTGGTTCCGGTGCTCCCCCTTCCGAATCGACCTCTTGGACCCCAAAGACGTCGTACCCACCGCCATCCGCCACCCGGACGGCGACGCCGCGTGCACAGAAATAGCGGAGGAGATGACCCTGAGCTGGGTTCTGATCGACCCAGAAGGCCGCCGGGCGGCGAATCTCTCTAGCCACAAGCCCGTTTCGGTGCAGCGCCACTGGCTGAGCGGCGACGTCCAGGTGCGGTTCTCGTCCATCCTCGCCGGCGGCCACCGGAGGGAACCCACGTCGGATTTCGTGCAGTGCGGAATAGTGGTTATGTGCGGAGGATCGGAGGGTGGTGAAACGCAGGTGAGGGAGGTGAGCTTGCAGATGGAGGACATGGATGGAATGCATTTGACCGGCAAGGATGGTTTAGTAATTTTACACAGGGCACTGGATGGCAAAAGGCGGAATAAAAACAGGGATGAGGAAGGTAGGAGGATGTACGGAGAGTTCTCGGAGATGAAGAGACAGAGAAGAGAGAGAAAGTTGAGGACTGAAGGGACCTTGGATATGTTATGTGGGGCCTTTGGGGTGACCATGTTTGCTGCTTTTTGGTTGTTCCTTCTCTGCAGCTGATCAAAAGAAATGTCAATTGTTTTTTTTTTGATATATAGAGTTGCTTAGTTATAGAGAAAGGGACAAAGGGCGGAGGAAAGAGAGCTGTTTTAATTAATTATTCTTAATTTTTGTATAGTACACTTACCAACAAGAAGGAAAAAGTTAATGTGCTCAAGAATAATTTAGTTTATGAAGATATATGTCATATTTTGAAAGGAAAATGTCATTATTTTTAAAATTTTATATAGAAAATTTGATCAGAATAATATATTAATGTATTTTTTTTGGTAATTAATAGTAATTGTGATGGTGTAATGTACATGAACTACTGATTGGACTGATACTAAAATTTGCTTGGATGCAGCTCTTTTCATTGGATTTTGACTTCTGGTTTTTGGTTTTTTTACTAGTTTTAGGCTAAAAGCTAAAGATAAAAGAGGGCAAAAATGTTACAAGTCAACAGCTCAAAAGCCCGAAAAAACCTACGGCTAAATATATTGAGTATTAGTTTAATTTTAATTTTAATATTGTAAAAAGCTTTAACTTTTCTCTGGTGCCTCCCATTCTCTAATTTCCTGTGGGGTGTATCGACTATTAATTCATCATAGTTTTTTTTTAAGAAATGTTTAGTAGTTGCTTGATTCTCATCAAAATTTCAAAATAGTTGCCAAGATCTCAAGAATGCGCGCCTTCAAAACATGGCAAAATGGGTATGCAAATGTGTTTTTTTTTTTTTTCTTTCCCATTTGCACATAATCTAGTTAATAAGATCCATATCAAATAGAAGAATAAGTGAATCAAATGGGATGCACTAATACGTAATCAGAACACTCAGAACCCAAAAACGTGGGCATTGAAGAAGCACCGACCGTGTTAGGTATCTTTCAACCCATCAAAAATAAATCTCCTTTTGTCTTTCTCACACATCAACAACCTAAGAGATGTATACTTGAGATCTCTCTCTCTCTCTCTCTCGTAGGATTGGCACTAGACCGGTGCAAAAATTAAAATTTTTATCTTTACCTCCACCTAAAATATTCACTGTCATCCTCACTTTTATAAGTACAAGCATGTCTTCATCCCTGTCGTCACTCCCACCACTGCCTTCGCCCCCATCTTAAGCCCAAGCCGAAGCCTAAGCCCAACGTCACACCTACTCTTAATTAAGTGTTATTAATACATTTTTAGGGTGAGTGTGATTACACAGGTCACCAACCTGTAAGTGAAACCTCACAATAATTTCAAAGAATAAAATCTGAAAGGATAAACAACATTATGATATAAATAAAACATCCTATAATCTGCCAACATATTTCATAAAAAAAGCTACTAAATTAAACTCCCAATAATTACAAACCAACTGCAAATGAGCTTAAAACATTATCATCTTATATACAACATAGTCAAAGATCATCAGCATATCAATAAGAGCTTCTTAAAACTCTCCAACTCGACATCAACCATAAGGACAAAAGCCGTTATGGCCA
Organism: Euryodendron excelsum; assembly: GCA_033060915.1. Taxonomy (NCBI): domain Eukaryota; kingdom Viridiplantae; phylum Streptophyta; class Magnoliopsida; order Ericales; family Pentaphylacaceae; genus Euryodendron; species Euryodendron excelsum. The sequence continues at coordinate 26,991,153 of CM065392.1, forward strand.
CAATGACAACTGTAGTGAACTGATACTCTATCTCAAGTTTACCTGCCAACAAATTGTGTGAGTGTGAGTTATATATCAACGTGTTCACAAATATACTCAAACCCATAAAAAATAAATGATAGATAAGTAATGAATAATCTGCCAATAGATAAATCACCACCAATAATAAGAAATGCTTCGTGTTGCAATGCATGATACACCATAAATGTGTGCGCTATTTTGATAACATTGGCCTAATATATTGATGGCATGTTATCAAGGATGTCTCTCTTTCAACACCCTTTAAATGAGCCCTCACTCGGCTAAACCTTAGGTTAGCCTCCTCTCGGCTAAATCTCCTTTATGCAACGCCAGTTGTACACACAATATATGCATTGTATACAAATATCACCTCATAATTCAGCAATTACCACCAATATAGATATACACAATATGAATGAGAATATCTTATAACCTCACCTTTTATCACTTACAAACACAATCGAGTCACTCTTTTGGTTGAACCGGAGTGCTTTGATCTGCTTTCGAACCTACCAAACACTATCACGTCAAACTTGATGAAATAAATGCTATAATTCATAATCAATGCTTATAGCTTATACTCTTTACGTATGTAATTTAGATTATCAATGATGCTTTAAAAACACAATATGACATGTTAAACCTTTCCCTAATACAATGCAATGTCAAAAATACAACAATGTAATAATTCTGCCCGTAAAGACGTTCCTGAGGCTTGTCCGGACGCCTAGAGAACAAAAGAACATTAATGAACTTACCGTCTGGAAGGTCACAACCACTGTCCTGACGCCTAGAGCCCCTTGTGGCTCGAAAATACAATCTCCTAACTTGACTCCAAAGCTTCCCATGCTATTCCAACACAACCATAAGCTCTCCAAAGACTTAAAATGAAACTCTAAAGCCCCAACAACACATAACACACAATACATGTACAATATGCAATAATCAAGGCTTTCTCTTGAAAATCCTAAACATTCCTCACTTCTCATTTCATCCACACTTCTATGACATGAGATGACACATAAACATGCAAGAATCAACTTAAAGATAATGAAACAAACATCAACATGAGATTCTCACCTCAAGAAATGATTACACAACCTTTCACTTGTATTTTCTTCTTCATTCTCTTCATTTCTCTCTTTCTCTTCTCTTTTCTCTCACTTTCTTTCTCACTATACACAAATTTTCTACACAAGCGCCTTTCTTCTCCCTCTCCCCCCTTGACTTGGAAGTCAACTATAGATATACTTTGTATCTATAGTCACACATGGCACATACACACACTCGCTAACAACAAGCACACACCGCACACACCACACACAAACCTTATGTACACACCTCACTTAAGTGAAACATATACCTAGTTGGCACTTCCTAGCATCTCCTTACTTCACTAATTCACCACTAATCCACATAATTAACATAATTAATCACACTTATAATAATTAATCATCATTAACATAAGCTAAACATAGAGATTAATTAAGCTAATTAATCATGGATGAAGTTAATTAATCATGCTAAAAAATATGATAATCCCCCCATAGCATGCTTTCATTAAAACACGTTAATCAAGCTCCTCAGTTAGTGAAATCATGCTTAACACCATATGCAATTAAGCTAAACATGATACTAAGCAAGCTAGGGTTTTACACCCAAGCTTTTCTTTTTGTCTTTTTACTACAAAAGAAACAAACAACACAAAACAAGAAAAGAACATAGAAAAAAAAGAACTAAGGTGTCAGGAATATTAATAGTCTCATAGTCTCCATTTAGTAGTAAGATGGATTTAACCTCCAAACATTTTGGGTTGTGTATATACCAAAATAGTGTTATTAATAATGTTATTGTACTGTCAAATGCAAACATAGGGCAAATCGCAAATAGACTTTCTTTTTCAAAATTAAAAAGCTAAAAGTGGTCTATTAAAAAATAAAAAAAATGCTAAAAGCAGGGGAAGAACTTAGTCCATCCCTACTCCAAATCGGACGGATTTGGTCGGACCTCCACTTTTTCTTGGTTTGTTGCCATTCCTACTCACACATACACAACTCGTATAGTTTAGATTGTGTGAGGTGGAAGAGGAAAACAAAGAATGCATATGAGGTAAGAGAAATAACTAGAAAATTAGGACTATATGTGATGATAGATTTCACAAAGTTAATTAAATGAAACAAAAATAAATCTTAAAGTAAATAAAGATATTATCATCCTTCAATGACTAGTTGGTGATAGGATGGGGGAGAGAGAGAAGCAATTAAGAAGTTTAGGACTGTGTTTTTGTTTCAAAATATATAAACAACGAGATAATTTGTAAGTAACTAGAGTCCCAATCATAACTCAACTAAGAGGGACCTTTACCAATAAAGGGCTGGTTCAGTGGGTTGAATTCAGTGCCTTCAGGATAATCTTTAGGTTCGAGTTTCTGTAGTCCTTCTTAGGGTTAAACCTACTTTGCAGCACCTTTAACGCACGGTCGCCTAACTATAGCTGTTGTGGGTATTATAGGGCAATATTCTATACGGTCATATTCATTTTTAGCATGAAAGAAAAAACATAGGGGACCTCTATCAAGCAAGAGGAAAGATTCATCGGATTAAAACCTCAAAAACCATAAAATACTTGAAATACATTTTACTTAGCAAATATGGTGGAGGTATATGGTGGAGGGGGGAGCAGATAGTGGAATTGGTAGTGAGAAATAAGGCTTTAGTGGAGCATTGGAGATGGTGGCAATGTGCGGTGGAAGGGGAGGAGATGGCAGTGGCAGGGATCAAGGTTTAAACAGTGGTCATGGGTTGAGAGGGAAGGAGATTGCGGTAGCAAGGTGGAGATCTAAACAGTGGCGACGACAACAATAACGTGGGTGGAAAAGGGAGGAGATTGGCCTAGCCAAAGGTTGTGACGGTGGTAGTGGCATTGCAGGATGGTGTTAGGCGATAGAGAGAGAGAGAGAGAGAGAGAGAGAGAGAGAGAGAGAGAGAGAGAGAGAGAGAGAGAGAGAGAGAGAGAGAGAGAGTTTATTAAAGGAACAAGAGAGGGAGAGAGATAGAGTTGAACTAAGGAAAAGAAAACAGAGATTTGACTGAAGTTCAAAGGGTCAAAAAGTAATTTTAGTCTAATCGTTAACGGTGTTAACTTGGGTAAGATTTCTAATACATTAGGGGGTATAATTGTAGTATTTTGTAGAGAAGGGGGTAAAGTGAAAAAGAGCCATAGTTGAGAGAGTCTTGGTGTAATTAACCCTAATTTTTATCAAAGCACTGTTATATAAATAGTATTTTTGCACAAAATTTTAACAAAAAATTAATGTGACTATTTGTGCCTTTTACATTTTTAACTAAAATATACATTATTTTGTCTCAATTTTATAAAAAAATATCATTATCTCATCATTTTAATAAAATTTTCTGAATGAAAACTTTATGAGAATGGAATTTCTGTTGTTGATATCTCTCTCTCCCCTCCCCATAGCAAGGAGTGAAACAAAAAGAGCTTTGACTATCTTTGGTTTAGTTGTAGCAAGCTAGCCGCTAGCTAATCTTTGAGCTTGTAAATAAGAAGTGAAATAAAAGGGGTTTGACTATTCTTTTACTTATTTCCCTAGTCATCTAGCATTCAAATAAAAGAAAGCGCATTCTCTTTCTTCTAGTTTCACTCACATCCAGGACAGAACTAGGCAGCAAAAAAAAAAAAAAAAAAAGGAACTACACAATGGGGAGGGGTGCCGTTTTCAACATGACTTTCTCTCTCTCTCTCTCTCTCTCTCTCTCTCCTCTCTCTCTCTCTCTTTTTAAAAGATGAATAAGACATAAGACAATTTTTGCAGCTAGGAAAACATGTTACCACTAAAGCCGGTAGTCTAGTGGCAAGTGAGTTACTCCCAAGTGATTTGGTTACAGAGGTCACGGGTTTAATGCGTGTTGACGTCCCTTGTCCACTGACCTTGCCGAGCCGCTTGCTTGTTCACTTGGCCTTTGATGGTGTAGTGGTGATGGGCTTGTCCTTTCGGGCAGTAGCTATGGCCAAAATCGGACATTTTATGGTAGGTGGGAGCTTTTATGGTCACATCCAGGGAGGTCAATATCATCAGTCACTCCCTCTCACCCTTTTTACTTAGAAAAAAAAAACAAACTAAAAAAACATGTTGCAAGGAAAGTGATGGAAATTATGCATTTATATTAACCTTATTTTGTCCAAATAACTACCAAGCACACTCAAAATGACATTTACACTGTTTTTGGATTCAGGATTTGTTGAGAAAAAAGTAAGGGAAAATGATATAAAATTACATGTTATGTTTAGTTGTGAAAAAAAGTGAAGGGTAAAATAACATAAAAAGAAAATATGTAAGAATTTGAAATTTATCATTTCTTTCTCTTTTTTCTATTACTTTTCCTTTAACTTTTATTTTTCATAAATTCAGTTTCCAAACGCAGATAAGGCAATTTGAATATGGAGAATAGAATAATGCATGCATACAATCATATAAAACCATTTCAAACCAACACTGGGGGTTCTAAGCAAATCTATGGCCGTGGCTTGATTTTTCTTTGCTGGCTAAGGTACTACTCTCTAGCCAAATGTTTTCGATTTTTATGGTTATGCTCCATTGGTGGCAATTCAATGGCTAACCAATTAGACTCGAGAGAGTGACTAGTATCACACTAGGCTCACATTAATGCTATGTTTAGAATATGAATTTATCAAGGTAAAAGAAAAGAAAAAAATAAGGGAAAAGAGAACAAAATGAGATATTTCAAATCTTTCTTTCAATATTAGTATAAATAATATATTAGTGTATATTATATATATTGTAGAGATTTGATATTGTAGGGATTTGATTTAGTTTCCTAGTTTAGGATTTCTTGGTCAACACTCCTCTTTGTGTTATATATACAGTGTACTTATCCTTGGTTTATTCATTCAATTCAATACAGAGATGATTCTCTCTAATTCTCTCTTTCTCTTTCTCTTCTATTGTTATTTTAACATAGTATCAAAGCTATAAGCTCCTGCGACCTGTAAACCCTACTTCCGCAACCTTAAGCCTATTGTTTTTCACTACTGTTATGCTAATCTGTGTCAAAATCACCATCTTCACTGTTTCAAAACGTTTTTTATGTTGTTGGCGCAACTCATTCTCTCTTGATTTGAAATTCAACAACACCATCGGATTCGTCTTAGGAATACGAGTCCAACCATAAAAAAATCAACCCCCAGAAACCTCCGCACATGCCCTCGCGTGCCGCACAAAGATCGGCACGTTTGCTCCACACGTAAGCACTCTGCCACGAGCAAACTCGTGCTCACACGTGCTGTCTCATGTGCACTGCCACGTGCGCATCCTTCACGCGCCTTGATATCAGCTACTGATGCCATCCGATGACGTCAGCCCTAGTGACACCAGTTGATGTCACAACCCAGCCGCCCAGCCCTACTGCCAGCCGCCATTCCACCAGAACTTGTTCAGATCAGTTTTAATTCTCTTGGCCAATTCAGACCCTTTTTGGCCCTTTTCTAATCGGTTCAAATTGGTTACTGACTATTTTGGACCTTTTAAATCCGATTCTGTAATATGTTTCACCTAATTATGCTCTGTTACTACTGCTTCTCTTGTGTTTGAAGGTTTGTAACCGCTGATCTCTACTATGTAGGTTTTTGTTATCCCATGCCTTTACACTGTGGAGCATCCTGAGGTATCTAGACCTATTACTATCACTCTAAAGGGTCCTAGTTATATTCCTTGGTCTCAAACCATGTCCAGTTTTCTTAAGGGAAGGAAACTTTGGCGCTATGTCACTGGAGATATTAAGACACCTGTTAAAGGTGTAGCTGAAACGGCCAAGGACTTCACTGACTGACTTGAGGAATGAGACAGTAAGAACCATCAGGTCATCACATGGCTCCAAAATATGTCCATTCCTTATATTAGTCTCTAGTTTGGGCACTTTGAGATTGCTCACTCCATCTGGGCCTTTTTGGCCAACTGCTATACTATTGCAAACCTTACTCATTAGTACCAGCTTCTGATTTCTTTGCATCATTTGAAACAGGAACCTGACCAATCTATTAATGCCTTCCTGTCCCAGATGTATATTTTGTGGTTCCAATTGACTTTGTCTGAGCCTACTTAGATTTGCTCTACTAATGCTGCTCAGTTTGCACTCTACCGTAATCAGCAGCACCTGATTATATTTCTCATGGCTCTCACTAATGTCTTTGAGCCTGATTAAACATCTCTTCTACATCATTGCCCTCTTTCTATATTGGAATAAGCTATTTCTGAGCTCTTATCTAAGGAGATTCATCTCGATCTCATTTGGTCGTTACCTGTGGACACAGTACTTGCCATATCTCATTTTCGCTCCACCACTTCTTTTAGAGGCTCTTCCGGTAGTTCTCGAGGTTCTTTGGCTTCTAGTGGTTCCCGCAGCTCTTTTACTTAGCCTACTAGGACCTTTTTCAGTTCTCCATCCCTGGACGATGCCTGCACATTTTGCCATGCCGTTGACCATAATCTACTTACTTGTCCCATTCGAATCTACAGGTACTATCATCGATATGGTCTTGGTCACTATCTTGCTAACTGCCTAAAAAATCCTCACTGTTGAGACTCTCGCCTTCAGTTTGCTACTGCCATTGTTGAGGATTCTATTGTTCCCTCCTCCTCCTCTATGATTAGTGTCAGTAATCTTCCTACACTCTTTCAACAGTTCATGTTTACCTATGGTAATCCATCGCTACTGCTTTGTCTGCCACTTCAGGTATTTTTTGGTGATTTTTTGATTCGGGGTGTAGCAATCATATGACTTTTGAGTTGTCTGCCTTATCTTCTAAATCCTTTGTGTCTGCTCTCCCTGTCATTTATATTGGTGATGGGTCTTATATGACTATTGATTCTGTTGGTCATGTTTCTACTTTCACTCTTGCACTTCCTCATACTTATTCATTCCTAAACTCACATTGAATCTTATCTCTGTTGGCCAATTATGTGATCTTGGTCTTAATGTTCTTTTCTTTTTTACTGGTTGTGTTGTGCGAGATCCGCGGACGGGACAGACTCTTAGGATAGGCTGTAAACATGGTTGCCTATTTAAGCTCATTCACCTTCACATTCCTAGTCAGATTGCTACTGTCTCCCCTGCTGTTACTTCCTCTACTTCCAACTCTTTTATTGATCTTTGGCACTGACATTTATGTCATGTTTCTTTAGGTCGTTTATGTTTTCTTTTACCTAAGGGTGTTTTAAGTATTGTCCCTAATGAACACCTTGATTATCAGTCCTGTCAACTTGCCAAACAATTGACTTTATGTTTTAATAATAGTACTTCTTTCTCCTTAGCCCCTTTTAACTTAATTCACTCCGATGTTTGGGGATCTTCACTAAATTCTACTATGGGAGAATCCAAGTATTTTGTTATATTTTTTGATAATTTCTCTAGATCTATTTGGATTTATCTCTTGCAAAATCGATCTCAATTTTAACAAACTTGTTATGATTTTGCTCATATGGTCAAAACACAATTTTTCCATTACATTAAGGACTTTCGGTCTGACAACGTTCAAGAATATTATGACAATTCTTTTCTTGCCTTTCTTCATAAGCATAGGACAATTCTTCATCGTTCTTGTCCTATACTTCCCAATAAAATGGTCGAGCTGAACGAAAACATCGTCATCTTCTTGATACTAAATGTGCTCTTCTTATTTCTGCATCATGTCCCGAATGGTTTTGGGGTGAGGCTGCTCTTACTGCTGCTTACACCATTAACCATGTACCTTTTGCTCCTTTTGGTAGCGTCACTCCTTATAAGTGTCTACATAGTATTGACCTTGATTATCACTCTGTCACGCCCAGATTTTTCGCACTCGAGGAATACACACACAAGTGGGAAAAACACTATACTCTCTCGTTAGAACTCACCCTTCTAAAAGAATGAGTGCGACTAAGTTTGAATTGAAAAACTGGTTTGAATAAAGGGCTTTTGAAAAAGATTCGGAGTCGCTACCTAACTTGATTAAGGTGAGTTAGGTCACCTAAAAACTAAGAATAATCCGAAGACTACACTTAGGGTTTTGAAAAATGATTTTTTAAAATATCTCCTCGAGAGAGGGTTTTTAAGAAAAATAGGTTGTTTGGCAACCTTTGGAAAGCATTTAGCCCTTTTTAGAAAAATAACTCCTTTTGGTCCTTGAAATCAATGATCTAGGTTCGGAGGTTGGTTACGTGTAGGGAAGACGCACTGAGCTATCACCCTACCCCGCCCTTTCGGTACCTACATGTCAATCTACCCTAGGTTCACCTATGAGAGTCTTTAACTAACCATAGTTCAATCCTATCCATTTTTAGAAAAACAACGTTTGAATAGAAACTAACATGATGCATGGTATGCAAGTGTAAGGAAAGAGAATTGAAAAATAGATTTGAAAAGAGATTTGAAGAGATAGAATTGAAATTGAAAAGTTTAAAAATTTGAAAATAGAAATTTGAAATTGGAAGTTTGAAAGTAGATGGGAATTTGAGATTTGAAAAGATTTTGAAAACCGCACCTATGAGGGTGGAATTGAAAGTTTGAAAAGTATTGTGACTGCACCTACGAAGGTTGCCTACGTATCCCTTTGGGGGAATCAGGTCAGTCGTAGTTCGGACCGGAGTCCGATTGAAAAGAGATTGATTTGAAGAGAGAGATTGGATTGGAAATTGGATTTGATTTGAGATTAGAAAAGGAGATTGGAAATTGAAATTGAGAAGATCGGACTTTGATTTGAAGAGATAGATTTGGACTTGTTTTGAAAAAGAGAAGGTTTGAGAAAACCCAGACTTAGGAAAGAGAAGAGACTTAGGAAAGATTTGACTTGGCTTGGAAGATTTGGAAAGGTTAGATTTTAGGAGATGTTCAAATTAGGAAAGGTTCGATTTAAGAAAGTCTCTAATTAGGAAAGTTTTATTTTTGGAAAGTTTCAAATTAGGAAAGCTTTGAATTAGGAAAGTTCGGAACTTAAGAAAGTTTCAACTTAGGAAAGTTTTGAAAATTGGAATGTTTTGAAATAGGAAAGTATTGAGGTTTAGGAAAGTTTTCACTTTAGGAAAGTTTTGAAATGGGAAAGTATTGAATTCAGAAATGTTTTGAATTAGGGAAGTTTCAACTTAGGAAAGTGTTGTTTTAGGAAGGTTTCAGAATTAGGAAAGGTTTTGAAAACTTAAATTTGGAAAGTTAAGATTTAGAAAGGGGGTTCAATTAAGAAAGGGTTGAGTTTTAGAATTTTAGGAAAGATTTTTATGTTCAAGTTTTGGAAACTTAAGGTTTAGGAAAATGGAAGTTTAGGAAGGATTTGAATTAGGAAAGAGTTGGATTTTGAAATTTAAAGGGAGATTTAGAGTTTAGGTTTAGGAAACTTATGGTTTAGGAAGGTAGGAAATTAGGAAGAAGTTGGATTAGGAAAGGTTTGGGATTTGTTTCCAAAAACGGAGGATTGGATTTAGTTTCCTAAACGGGGAGATTCGATTCAGTTTCCTAAAGGGAAGGTAGGATTTGGCAAGGATTTGGAAAAGGAGATTCTAGAAACCCTAGTTTTGAAAAAAAGAGGTTTTGGAAACATGTATAGTTTGGATGTGAAAACAAGAGATTTTGGAAACCTAGGTTTGGGGCAAAGTTTGAAAATCATGTTTTTGGGAAGAAAATTAGGGTTTCCTAATTGTGGGCTCTAAGGCTTGACTTGGGCTCTAAGGAAAGTGTTTTTGGAAAGTGCGTTTTTAGAAACGAAGGTTGTGGGAGGAAAAATCCTAGAGGGGAGTTTCTAGAAGGAAGATTTTTGGAAAGAGAGTTTTTAGGAAGGTGAATTTAGGGAGTGTTTTTAGAAAGTGAATTTTGAGGAAAAGATTTTGGAGAGGAGTTGAAAAAGAGAGTTTTGAAAAATAGATTTTGGAAAGGAGTTTTTGAAAACAATTTTGAAGAGGAGAGTTTTAGGAAAGTATATTGAAAAAGAGATTTTTAGGAAGAAATACTTTTTGAAAAGAGAGTTTTTAGAAGGAGTAAAAACATCTCACTTTCCTAAAGCAATTCTAACCATAAGAGGGCTAGAACCACTTTAGGAAAGCGGTTTTGAAAAACAATAAGATTTGAAAATATAGACAAAAAAGGTCACTTTTAATGTAACACTTTCCTAAAGCAACCCTAGCCATGGAAAGGCTAGAATCACCCTACGATTGTGGTTTTGAAAACAAGTTTTTGAAAAAGAGATTTTGATGCAATCTTGAAAACGAGTTTGAAAACGATTTTGAAAACGCGTTCGAAAACGAATTTTGGAAAATGCAAGACTATGATATGCACAATGCAATTTGGGGTCGTGAACATACAAGGCTAAGGCTTCACCACATAATCAAGGGGGGGACCCACGTGGTCTCTGGTTAGACTAGAAGAAAGCCCCCGACACGGTGACTCTCCAATAGCCCAATCCTGCACATGGACTGGGAATCCCCTTGTTTCAAGCATGCAAAGGAAGAGGGGGGGGGAAGAGATGGGGGATTAAAATAGAGAAAACCCAAGTGGGTTAGGAGAGAGAAGAGAGAGGGGGGAAGTGCGAAAATTTAAATAGGGAGCCTACCGCATGTCTTGTTTATTTTGCGCGCCGTGCTGTCTTCGGTTTTCGGTCTTCGGTCTTTGTCTTGATCTTCACCTTCAGTCTTCAAGAGTTGTCTTCAAGCCTTGGATTGTAGCTCTTCAAGTCTTCAAAGGATGGTTGAAGGCTAGTGTATGAGTGTATGGGGGTGTGTATGAGTGTATAGGAGGCTAGGGTTTGTGTAGTGTGGCTAGGGTTTGAAAAACCTAAGGTGGCTAGGGTTTTTGAGGAGCACGAGTTCTGTATATCGAATTATATGATTTTTAGGCTGAGTTTGTGGATCATTTTCACGTTGAATGAGGCTCTGTATTTATAGAGGTTGGACAAACCTGGCGCCTGTTGCAGTGGCGTCGGCCAGTTAGGAAACTTTATAAGTCGGCAAGCAACATATCTTTGACTAGATTTGGGTGCCTGTACTAATGACTATCATGCAATTTTTAGCCTGGCTTTACTAGGAGTGACTCCGGAAAGTCCGAGAATGATTTGAAGGAGTCGGGAATTACCCGGAAGGCCGGAAAGGAGCAGGAACACTTAAAATAGTGTCCTGGAGGTATTTGATTTGAAAAGTGAGGATAAGATGTGTCAGAAAGGTTGACCGGGCCCTTAGGGGCAAAACGGTTGATCGGACCGGGAAGCTGTCGGGGCGAACTCGGATTGTCCCGGAAGAAGACTTGGAATTTGGAAACATTATTTAGAATGTTCCCAGAGGTTGCCGGTTTGATTCCCAGAGCCGACGTGGTCCGAAAAGGAGACCGGCCCACCAGGGGCAAAACGGTCATTTTGTATCGGGTTTGCCGGAACTGACTTGAAATGATTCAGAAAGGTAAAGGAAGGTTGAGAACACTATAAAAAGTATTCTCGGGACATTACCAGTTTGATACCCAGAGCCGGTGTGGTCGAAGAAGGAGACCGACCCTTTAGGGGCAAAACGGTCATTTTGTACCAGGTTGGCCGGAACTGACTCAGAATGATCCAGAGAGGTAAAGAAAGGTTGAGAATACTATAAAAAGTATTCTCGGGACATTACCAATTTGATACCCAGAGCCGGTGTGGTTCCCGGGGCATTCGGATGCCTAGGGGCAAAATGGTCATCTTGACCAGAAAGTCTCGGAAAAGGTCCAAAGGACAGTTTGGTCATTTTTCACCAAAGTGGGTTAACAGACACTGGTATTGACCTGGGTTTTGAGTGTTTCCGCCACTCTAACGGCGGTCGTCGTGATACAGGGGTTTGTTGGCAATTCCCTATATCGACCTATTTGTGAGTATTTCCGCTACTCTAACGGTTTTGTGAGTAGTTTCGCTACTCGGACTGTCTCGAGGAATAAACTATCTCGAGAGAGGGATTGGAAAGGGGACTTATCGTCTCCGAAGAGACGCGCCTGAATTGGAACCGTCTCGAGGAATAAACTGTCTCGAGAGAGGGATTGGAAAGGGGACTTATTGTCTCCGAAGAGACACGCTTGGATTGGAACTATCTCGAGGAATAAACTGTCTTGAGAGTGGGATTGGAAAGGGGTCTTACCGTCTCCGAAGAGACGTGCCTGAGTTGAAGCCGTCTCGAGGAATAAACTGTCTCGAGAGTGGGATTGGAAAGGGATCTTACCGTCTCCGAAGAGACGTGCCTGAGTTGAAGCCGTCTCGAGGAATAAACTGTCTCGAGAGTGGGATTGGAATTGGAAAGGCAAGGACAATGCCCCTAAGGGCATTTTGGTCATTTTGCCTCTATTTGGGCCTGACAGGCCTGCGAAGCGATGGAAAGACGGAATTTGGACCTAGAGAATTGGATTCGATAGGGATATGCCCACAATGAATTGAAAACAAGTCTAGACGGAGTGTAGACTGCCGAGCGGTCAAAAATGGGGTGCTTACACACTCCCTTCGTGTTTTTCGATGTGCTTGTTTTGTCTTACTTCAGCCTCATTAGCATACCAAATTGGAGCCTCGAGCTCACCTTTGTTGCTTTTTAGGTTATGATATTGAACACAAAGGTTGTCGATGTTGGGATCTCTTGTCCAAACATCTTCATGTCTCTCGCCATGTTGTCTTTCGGGAATATAAGATGTTCTCTTTCTTATTTCCATTTCATTTATCCTCTCCTACTGTCTCTCTTTACTTCACTGATCCTACTATTGAACTCTTTTCTAAGGATGCTAATGTACTTACTACTGAGATATCTGTTGTACCTCCTGTTACAGTTTATCCTGAGGCATCCCCGTCTGTTGATCTTACCCCTCCTATTGGCTCTTCTTTCTCTGATCTGTCTCTGCCTTTTTCTTCTAATGAGCCCACTGTTCGACATTTTACTTGGGTAAGGGAGATTCCTACTTATCTTCTTAATTATCATTGTTTCTCTATTATTCTTGCTTAACATGAGCCTCGCTTCTATCACGAGGCTAGTTTTATCTCTCTTTGGCAGGAAGTTATGGATGATGAATTACAGGCTCTTACCAAGACCCACACTTGGAATTTACTTAATCTTCCTCCTGGTAAATCTGTGATTAGGTGTCGCTAGGTTTACAAGATCAAGACTAGTTTTGATGGTTTTGTAGAGTGTTAAAAAGCCTGTCTGGTTGCCAAAGGATTCACTCAGGAGTATGGTGTCATACCCTATTTTTTCAACCCCACTGAGGTCTCTACGACCCAAGAGAGGAGAAGCATGGAGCTCTGTCATGTTAGAACTTACCCTCCTAAGAGGACAAGTGCGACGGGGTGTGGACTTAAAATTGATTTGACTAAGAGCTCTTAGATAAATGTTTGGAGTCACTACCTAACTTTGATAAAGGTGTGTTAAGTCACCTAAAGTTAAGTAAAGTTTAAAAACTAAACTTAGGGTTTTTGAAAAGATTTTAAAAAACTTCCTCAAAAGAGGGTTTTGTGGAAAATAGGTTGGTTGGTAACCTCAAGAGAATGTTTAAGCCATTTTTATAATATGACTCTATTTTGGTGTTTAAAAATAGTGATTTTAGGTTCGGAGGTTGGTTACGTGTAAGGAAGATGACCGAAGACTATTACCCTACCCTGCCCTTGCGGTACCTACATGTCCTATCACCCAATATTCACTCACTTAAATCACTGGTTCCAAAAGGTCCATCTATGTCCACTTTAAAAAGATTTATAAAAAAAAGGATTTTTCTATCACTTTTAGATGTATAAATGTATGATGCAAGTTTTGAAAAGAGTTTGAAAAAAATTGGGATTGGTTTTTGAAAAGGGGTATTTGAGTTTGGAGAGGGGTTATCACCGCACCTATGAAGATTGTCTACGTATCTCGTTTTGAGAAGAATCAGGTCAGTTGTAGCTCAGATTCAGAGTTCGATTGAAAATAGGCACATTGGGGCCTTTGAAAAGTTTTGAAGACTTATTAGGGTCTTGCTTTGAAAAAAAAAAAAGAGAACATGAGAGATTTTGGCCTAAAATTTGGGAACCACTCGAGAGAGTTTTGATTTAAAATTGGATGTTGGAATGTTTTTTGACTAGAACTTGAAGGTTTTTAAAAGTTCTTTTGAAATGGGATTTGAGGTGTTTCGAAATATTCTTGAACATAACTCAAGAGAGTTTTGAAAGTTTTTAAACTTGAGTAGGGGTTTGAAAATTAGATTTAGATTTTGAAAAGCTCTTGGGAACTTGTCTTGAAAAGATTTTTAAAAATGGTTTTTATATACCCTATGAAAGGTACATTGATGTTTCATTACCTTTGAAAGATTAGCTATGTGAGAACTATACTCCTTCAAGACTATGAGTTTTGAAAAATATTTTTAAGAAAAAGGGCTAGACACTTCCCTTAGGGCTTGCATATCTCACCTTACCTTAAGCAACCCTAATCATTGGAAAGGTTCAAGATTGCGTCAAGGGTGTGATGTTTGGAAATAGTTTTTAAAAAAGGTTTTCGAAGGATGTTGAGGGTTTATGAATCCTAAAATGAACCATATAGGTCTCACTTGACGTATCACTTTCCCTAGACAACCCTAACCATGAAAGGGTTATGATCACCATAGGGTTATGAGTTTTCAAAATCATTTTTAAAATAGTTTTTGAAAGATGGTAAGTGTCTAGTTTTTTTTCGATTGAGACACATTTGAATGAGTTTTTTTAAAACATTTTTGGGTTGAAGTTGGAGCTTGAAAAAGAGTCCCAGTGTTACAATCTCAAAGCCTCCTAATCTTGGTTGGAAAAAAACTAGGGTTAACGTAATCTAAGGGTTAGATTGACTTAGAGTTAGGTTGACTTAGGGTCTAATGGACCTACGGTTAGACCTTCTAGGGTTTGGTTTACCTAAGGTTAGACAACCTAGGGTTGAAAGTGACTCGGGATGCAAGTAATCTAGGGTTTAAGAAGGATGCCTTGAAGTAAAAAGATTTGATTTGATGTAACATAAAATATATGATTTTTAATTGAAAAAGGAAAGTTCTATTTTAAGAAAGTTTTAGAAAAGTTAAGTTTTGTTTTACGAAAGTTTTGATTTAGAAAATTTTTTGAAAAAGGAAAGTTTTGATTTTGTTTTCGCAAAGGAAGGATTGGATTTTATTTCCAAAGGTGAAAGATTTGATTTTTTTCCAAAAATAAAATATTTGATTTGGTTTCAAAAATGGAAGATTTGATTTGGTTTTTGAAATGGGAAAGGTTTGACTAGAAAAAGGTATGATTTTATGTGAAATCTTTTGGTCTGAAAAGTTATGATTTTGTGTGACATTGGCTTGAAAATAACTCAAGAGAACTATACACTTTTTTAGAAAACATGACGTAACAACGATTTGAAAAACCATTTTGATACAATGATGCAAGAATGAAGTTAGGGGACAAGAAGGGACTTTCCTAGAGATGGATTCCTAGGGGTAAGAAGTTAGGGGACAAGAAGGGACTTTCCTAGAGATGGATTCCTAGGGACAAGAAGTTAGGGGACAAGAAGGGAATTTCCTTGAGAATGTAGACCTTGGTGATCCCTTTGATTATGTCACTTTCTTAGGAAAACCCTAACCATGAGGAGGTTAGAGTCACCCTAGGGCTGTGAATTTGAAAATAAGAACAATGTACGAACATGACAACTATAATGCAAAAGGAACATGAACATATAAGGTTGAAAGCTTCACCACATTGCAAGGGGCCTCAAGTCCATACCATGGTTGGTTAGACTAAGGGAAGACCCCCGACACGATGGTCTCCACAAAGCTTCCCCTAGTCATGGACCTAAGGTCCTCTTATTTTAAGCTTATAAGAAGAGGGGGTTGTAGATAACGATTGAAATAGAGAATAGTCTAAGTGGACTAGGAGGGAGGGCCGGGGGGGGGGGGGGGGGGGGGGGGGGGGGGGGGGGGGGGGGGGGGGGGGGGGGGGGTTTACAAGATTTAAAGAGAAATCCCACCTTGTGTTTGAACCTCCTTCAAGCTTCTATAGAGGCTTTACCTTGGACTTGAGAGAGCTTCGAAAGGACTAAAGATGCCATCCAATGGTGCTAAGGGGCTAGGGTTTAGAGTTTATAGACTAGGGAGGCTTGAACCTTGGAGAGAGCTAGGGTTTTGGGAGGATTTAGGGGGTTGTCTTGAGAAAAGCAGTTTTTTTTTGGACTTGGAAAACATTGGGGGTGGTTTGTATTTATAAGCAAAAGTTGCGGGGATGGCGCCACTTCTAGTGGCGCCTAGCTAATTTTTGGCTTGGCTTGACTGCTAGTGGTGCCTAGCCACTTTTTGGCTTGGCGCCACTCCTGTATGGTAGTGATCTTTGAGATTTGATTTGACCTTAGGCTGTAAGGCAAAGATCTAGGAGCCACTCCTAGTGGCTTCCAGCCATTTTTTTGGCCTAGGTCCGCTTCGAGTGCCTCCAGTTTGATCTGGAAAGCTGTCGGGTTGTGGGGCCTAGCTAAAAAGAGATAGGGCACCCGGGAGTGTCTCAAGGGTTGCTGGTTTGGTACCCAGAGCCTGAATGGTTGAAAATGGTGACCGTCTCACCAGGGGTAAAACGGTCACTTGAATCAAAAAGTACTAGAATGGGCCCATAATGAACTGGGATAACATTCAAAGGTTGGAAATACTATTAAGAGTGTTTTGGAGGATTATTAGGTTTGACATCTGGAGCTAGTGTGGTTGAGAGGGATGATTGGCCCACCATAGACAAAACAGTTGTTTGGACCGAAAAATACCAGAACGGGTTTGAAATTGACTGGATGGGGATTTGGAGGTTAGGGACACTCAGGGGAATATCCCTAGGGGTTACTGATTTGATACCCAAAGCCGGAGTGGTTAAAAAAGATGATCGACCCGCTAGGGGCAAAATAGTTGTATACATCGGGAGACCTCGAAACAGGCTCAGAATTGACTAAAAGGGGATTTGGAGGTTAGGGCACTCGATGGAATGTCCCTGGCGGCTACCGGTTTGATACATAAAGCCAAAGTGGTTGCAAAGGGACGACCGGCTCACTAGGGGCAAAACGGTTATTTAAACCAGGAGACGTCGGAACAGGCTCGAAATTGACTGGAATGAGATTTGGAGATCGAAGATACTCATGGGAGTGCCTCTGGAGGTTTACCAATTTTATACCCAGAGCTGGTGTGGTTAAAAAGGATGACCAGCTTGCTAGGGGTAAAAAGGTCATTTATACTAGGAGACCTTGGAACGGGCCCATAATTGATTAGAATGGCATTCTGAGCATGCCGGATTGTCTGGGACAATCTTGGAAGGGGTGGAATTATCGTTTTGAGGACTTGGGTATCCTCTTGAAGAGCGTATCAGATTGAATTGGATCAAAATGATGCCTCAGGGATATTTTGGTCATTTGGCTTTAAGTGGGGCCTGTCGACAGGTCCAGGAAGCGACCGGTTGACTAGACTGGAGTTTGGAACGTTAGTTTGATTTTGAATGTGTTGTAGCATTTGAAAGTGGGTCCGACCAAGCCGGAGATTACCGAGCGGGCAAAAATGAAGTGGTTACAAATACCCCTCTTTTTCTATCTTTACTTGTCGAAGACATAAAATGATAAAGTAAGGGTCCCAAGTTATTCGTAAGGCGATTAGAGGGATCGGAGTTGATGGATTTTGAAAATTGGAGCTCGAATTTTGAAGTTTGGAGGTTTAGGAGCATTTAAAACGGGATTTGGCAGGAAAAAGAGGCGAAAGGGCGCTAGGCATAAAATGCCTAAGCACCTCTGCTAGTGGTGCTAGGTCAGTCAGGGGGGTTTTAAAACCCCAGCAGCCCTGATTTTTGACCTTTTTTGCGCGAGCTCGGATGATTTTTGAGATTTCTCTCTAAAATATTTCAGGGGATTCTGCTTGAGCATCGCTGAGAGAGACTTTGGAGATGTTGGAGAGTCATCAAAAAAGTTCACCTTCACCAGAGAATAAGATTTGGCCGGAGAATTCAAAAAAGTGAGTTTTTTTTTGTTTTTGTTTTATGTTGATTTGTTTGCATAGATGTCTGATTGATGCATATGAATAGTTGAAATTATTGTTTTGAACTATTTTGAACATGTTTATTGAATCATTTTTGCATTTTGTTGATTGTTTAAGTATATTTTGATGAATGTGCATGTTTATGTAAAAGAGGTTTCTGCAGGAATTGAGAATTTGCTCCTACAGTTTTGGGTATTGCATTTTCTCATCAAATTTTTGCACTGTGTGCCTTAAAAATGTTTTGAACAATCGTGGAAAGTTTCGTGATTTTCTGAAAACTTTTGAATTTTTTATTTTTTAAAAATTAGAAAAATACGTGAATATTAGGAAAAGTTAAGAAATTGGTAGTTTGTGGTTAAGAAATTGTGGGATATTTTTGAAAAGTTGTATGACTCCTTTTGAGTGTTTTTAGAAATTTTGAAAAATTTTAGGATGTTGAAAAATTGAAAAATGGGAGGATTGGATTGGATGGGTTATTCGTGCTCGTTTGGATTTTATGAATCGTAAAGGGTCGAATTGCGCTTGGTGGGTGTGTGTGGGGTTATGTACATTTTTGTGACTTGTCTTCGGGGCTCAAAAAAACTTCAAAGGGGTTCTTGGAGCATTCAAGTGTTACGGGGTGATGAATAGAGGGATGTTTGGAACCGGGGCCCTATTGTGGGGCTTTAAAGTTCTAAACTGGCGCTTTTGAAGGATAAAACCTGGGAAACTAGGAGTTTGATTAGAGTTTGAAATTTTGAAGGAAAAAAGCTTAGAAAATCGAGGAGTTGAAACTTTTTGAAGGATAAAAGTTTAGAAAACTCGAATGTAAAACTTTTTGAAGGATAAAAGTTTAGAAAACTTGAATGTGAAAGTTTTTAAAGGATAAAAGTTTAGAAAACCTTGACGTCAAACTTTTTGAAGGATAAAAAGTTAGAAAACCCGAATGTGAAACTTTTTGACGGATAAAAGTTTAGAAAACCTTGATGTTAAACTTTTTGAAGGATAAAAGTTTAGAAAACCCGAATGTGAAACTTGTTGACAGATAAAAGTTTGGAAAACCTTGATGTGAAACTTTTTGAAGGATAAAAGTTTAGAAAACCTTAATTTGAAACTTTTGAAACTTTTTGAAGGATAAAAGTTTAGAAAACCTAGAATTGAAATTTTTTGAAGGATAAAAATTTAGAAAACCTTGAATGTGAAACTTTTTAAAGGAAAAAAGTTTAGAAAACCTTGATGTGATTTGAATGAACTTTTTAAGGAAAAAAGTTAAAAAACCTTGAATTGGATTTTGAATGAACTTTTTGAAGAAAAAAGTTTTAAAACCAATTGATTTGATTTCGATAAACTTCTTGAAGGAAAAAGTTGGAAAACCTTGAATTGGACTTGAATGAACTTTTGAAAATGATTTAGGAATGGGAAAGGCATGATCGGAAGCTAGTTTCAGACCTTCTTTTCCTTGCTTTTTTCTTTTTTTTTTTTAAGCTCTCTTTTTTTTTTTTATCCTCTCTGTTTTTCTTTTATGCATTCTTGTGTATATTTTTCTTTCTTGTTTTTTTTTTTTTTTCTTCTCTATCTCTTTCTCTCTCTCTCTCTCTCTCTCTCTCTCTCTCTCTCTCTCTCTTTGTATGTGCTTGCTTACTGGTACTTTTCTTCTTCTTTTGTTATGTTCTGATCCCAAGATGGCTGATGCCGGAGATGATGGTTCTGAAAGGAGGTGCTGGCTTTGGGAAAGGGGCCTGCACCGATCCGGATACCTTGGAGGCCAGCCTTAGTAGCTTCACCCGTACCAGGGGCAGTCGTCGATTGGCTAGTAGGGCGACCTTAAGTGGCGGTCAAACATAGAGTTTGCCCCATAAATTGAGGGTCTCTTTCAGCTTGGTGAGCTTGGTGGCGGCTTTAGATGCTCTGCATGATTGGATTGGGGGTCTTTCATCTTTGCCTGCTTTCTCTGAGAGATGCGTGTAAGGACTTTCGCATGCTAGGGCAGTGTCATTAGCTTCTAGCCCTTTGTAGTTTAGTGGAGCTACAACTATCCGCCTGTACGCCAGACATGGGTGGAGATAAATGATGCTTATACTAGGGCCTTGAGGTGGGCCCATACTCAGGTGGTGCAGCAGTCAGTGGTTTCTGATTTTATCTCACTCAGGACGAATCTAGAGCTCTTGTTGCCCGAGGATGTTACATGGAATCCTTTTGCAAAGTCCTCATATTATGAGACTGTGAGGTACCTTATTCCATTGTCTTTATCAAGGGTCTCCTTTGTCGGTGCTGAGTTTTGGAAGTCATATCTAAGAGAGAGACACAGGCGCCAATTTCATCAGGAGTTTCATGCCACTGGAGATCCCCTTATACATGTACGGGATTCCTCGCGAAAGAGTTGATATACCACTGCTGGCGCCTCAGCTAGATGCTGCTTCTCTACTTTTGCCTAATGTTAATTACACTACCCATTTTATTGTGAGATTTGTTGGGGCTTTCATTTTTTTGAAAGTGGTAGTAGGAGGTGTTGTTGTGGGCCAAGAGGTCGTCGACCTATGGCGTCGGGCTCAGGGGTTTGTTTCTAGGGAAGAACACGCGGCCATGCAGAGCCAATATCAGGCAAAGGTAGCTGACTTGACTGCCCGACTATCATAGATGGAGGCCCGCTGGGCATGTACTTCATTTCTTATATGGTCTTTTGGATCTTGCTTTCTTATTTGCTTGTAGAGTCTAGTACTTCCTTCCTAAACTTTTGCTTTTCTGATCCTAGGTTGCTTTTCATTCTTGTAGGGATCCTATGATGCCAGGGCTTCTAATAGCCAGCCACTTTCTCGTGAGCCGTTCTTTAGAGATTATGACCTAGATGGCGATGCAGGTTTGTGATAGGCTTCAATAGGCTTATTTCTTTCCTTTCTATCTTTCGCAGTTATCACCTAGATTTGGAGTAGATTTTGTTAGATGCTTTCTTTTCTTGCTTTTATTTTAGAGTCGTGGGTCGGCTCATGGACATTTTAAACTATTGTAATCTTTAAATAGAATGGATATTTATGCATGGATGATAGGTACATGAATATATGCATAGGGAATGTATGTACAGGTTATAGATATATTCACAGGTGACTATGATGGATATATGCACATGTGATTGTGATGATTTGTGATATGTGTACATGTTGTGTTGTGATACATGTTTATGCAGGGAGCTTTATCAAGTGTATGCAAAGCTCATATAGAAATTTCTAACAAATGTATGTACAGATATTATGAATGTGTTTATAGGTCGAACCAAAAATCCCCAAGGATATAGGTTTAGAACTCTTGAAATAGTATGCCCTTTCTCGGGATCCTTCTTTCTTTTGCTTTTGTCCTATCTTGGTCGAAGTGTGATAGTATTTTGCACTATTCTGAATGGTCCCAATCTTCTTGTTTTGGGTAGTTATGCTCTTGCTGCTACCTTATACGGGGTTAGTGTCTGGGATTATCTGGTTGGTAACTGACATCTCAGCTCTCCTAAATATGGCTAGAGTAGCAACTTGTGTAGCCTTGGCGTAGCGATAGACGGCTAGGCTTTCCAATCTGAGGAGGCTTCTTTTAGGACTGTAGCATAGGTTAGGTTTAAGGGTTGTGTGAAATGAAAGGCTATGTAAACTCAAACCTTTATCTTCAACAGAGGTTGTATGAACCAAGACTGTCTGTTGCAAGAAGTGAATTTCGCCCTAGTATTTACCATTCTTTTTAGGTGTTGCAATTTTCTTGTCCAGACTTATTAGACTAAGTAATTTTTCCTGATTTGAGAAGATTTTTATTTGGACCGTATCTTGGGCCAAGTTATGGGGGTTTTGAAAGAGAGGACAAAGGCTCAAACCTATTGCATTTGTTAGGCTCCTAAAGACCCATGATAACCTTTTGGCTAGCAACTCTTGTCATTTCCCAAGACTCTTTTTTTGTCGACAGGATTGCCCTTGTGTAGTCCCTTCTTGTGTTGGGACACTTTCTTTTTTTTGGACTTTTACTCTTACGTTCACTGTCAGGGATGCCATTAATGCTGTGTCCCTTGGGTTAGTTTCTGAAAAGAAATATAACCGGCTCAAGTGGATTTTGCAAAGGTTATTTTTTATTGTATAGTAGAAGAATTGAGGGCCTCTTTTCACTTCAAGGGAAATTGCTTAGTCTAGAAAGCTCTCTTCAAAATGCAACACCTTAAAATGGTAAATGTTAGTTTGCAGATTCATTCATTGTATATGTTTTCCCCAGTGTGGGGTTGGGGGGGTAGCTTCTGGTTTGGGTTTTCTAAATAAAAATCATCTATGGAGCTAGTAGGTTGTATAAGGGGAATCTTTTGCTGTTTTGAAGGAGAACAGAATAATGACTCATCTTCTTCTTGATAGCTCGGCTATCCCTCGTTTAGCTCACCCTACTCTTAGATTGGCTTCCTTTATTCTCATCAAGAAGCTTTGGTCATTTAGTGAATAGATAACTAGTGCTATCACACCCACTAAGTTGGGTCATTCATAGGATGAAGAGGGATCCCCTAAAAGTATTTCACCATTCATATGAGCATGAGATAACAGGGGATAAACTGAAAATTACTTATTTTTTTTTTATTTCATTTTCAAATTGATCTTACATGACATGCAATGTTCTTAAATATATGCAAACTGGGGAATTAAAAAGGGAAATAAAAAGATAGAAAGAAAATGGATGAGCTCTTTGGTTGAGCTCATTGGTGAAAAACCCTTTCGGTGAGCTCTTTGGTGAAAAACCCTCAATAGGGTTTGGGGACTATGCCAACCTTCTTGGTGCTCAATTTGCCAGGTGTATCATCAGACGATACCCGGCGAACTAACAAATCTTTTGAGGAGCTGTTGAGGATGGTATAACTGTTGATCTTAGTCTTTCCTTTGCTTTCTCCAGCCTCCTTGGCCGTGCCCAAGCTACCTCGTAGGACTTGCAGTTACTCTTTCTTGTCTTCCTACCTTTCAGCTTCTCTCTTGACCTCTTTCTAGTCATATTCAGCAAATAAGTTGGCAAGTTAGCCCTTTTCGAATTCGAATGGGATTACTAGTACTTTTGGCACCTTAGGGCCTTAGCCCATGTCTTCATAGCCAAACTTAGTCTCTGGTAGAATCAGTCCGGCCGTGGTGGGTGTAGGTGCAGAAATTTGTCTTCCCCTCTGTTAACGGCCACGTCCTTTATGAAAGTCCCATCTGTAGGTAGGGGCCCTTCGATAGGTCAGTCAGAGGAGTCAAAACACTTCATTTGGGTCATAGAAACAGATTGGGCACGACAAGAGCTCTTCTTCCCAATCACTTTCTTCATCAGTTTCCCACTGCCCCTTAAAGTATTATTCAGCTATGATTCCCTTTGGGTCAGCTTCATTTTCCGTGATTATGTTGATTGTGTGATCTGGCAAGGGGTTTATTGTGACATTGGGGATGGGAATGGGGTGGGTTTGTCGGCTGTGTGTCGATGACCTTGTTGTCAATCAGATCTTGTATTTTGTGCTTCAAGGCAAAACAACTCTTCGTGTTATGCCCTTATCCCCTTAAATGATGCTCACATGTGAGTGCGGTGTTGAAAAAAGGTAGTAGAGGACTCGGTAGTAAATGCGCGGCTATAGGACTCAAAAAATTAGAGGTTGTGGTATGCTTATGTTTGGGTGCTTGCTAAGGTAGTAAAGGTACGGTTGCGTCGAGTTTCCCAATTCGGATTATAGTCGAGGCGAGCCTCGGTTGGGGTAGGGGCAGGTACTTGGACATCAGGTGCAGGGGGCATGCTAGGGGTAGGAACAATCAGCAATGGTTGGGGTTGATATGGTGGGTGGTATTGTTAAGTTGGAAAGGGCAGGATGTTGGACACTTCACCCTATTTCTTACTTACCCTCTTTGTTGTGGCCACCTTTCTGGTTGTGCTTGCAGAACTTTCTTTAGTTTTGGGATAGGCGTTAGTGATTCTCCCAGCTTTCAAGTAGTTTTCTATCATTTCCCATTGCATTATCAATTTTGAGAAGCTTATCCCTATACTTGTGCAAAGCTTCTCGTAATACAGCCCCTAAAAGGTTTGTACGAACAACTACACATACTCTTTATTCAGTGGTGGATTGACTTGTACTGCAGACTCCCTTCATCTTAGGGCATAGGTCTTGAAATTTTCTTTTTCTCCTTTGATCATTAGCATGAGAGTCCAACGGTTGATGATAAGATCGATGTTGTATTGATACTAGGAATGCTAGGACTAGTTCCCTCTAGGTTGTAATCTTCCTTAGATCAAGGTGCGTGAACCATTAGAGAGCAGACCCCGTTAGGCTGCACTGAAACAATTGCATGAGGAGCTTTGGGTCATTCCCATGACCACTGAATGCCTCAGTATAGAGACATAGATGGGCTATGGGATCACTGGTGCTATTATATTTCTGAAAGTTGGGCATTTTAAACTTGGCAGGTCGTGGGTGGTCTAGGAAGAAGCAAAGTTTGTCATAGGAAATTAGACCAAAGGCGTCATACCCATGGAGGCTACGTAGAGACTCCTCTAACCCTTGTATTTTTAGGCTGAGCAGGTTTGGGGAAGTCTTCTTCATGGTGGGCGACAATAGTATGGTTTCTTCCTCTTCTTCTTCAACATTCACCACCTTGGGGTCTTCCTTATTCTTGCCAGTGTTATCAGAGCAGAGCATGACTATAGGTGGGGCTACATCTGATTCTTTAGGAGGTGGTGCAGATGAGGAAGGAGCTGAGGCAGGATATTTGGAGGCCATGGACTGTATCAATTTGAACATTTCGCCCATCTTGTCTCTCATCTCATTGATTTCTTCTTAGGACACCACGCAGCCAGGTGCAGCTTTGTCAAAGTGAGCTGCCATTTGAGAGGCCCTTTGTCTGGTGATGATGGGTGCTCTGAGAGGTGCTGGAGCATTTTTGGGAGTAATGATGTCTTTCCTAGCCTTCTTGAAAAATAAAAAGAAAAAAGACTAGAGTTTAATGATGTTAATCTTGGAGATTTCTATGCAATGCATGTCTTAAGGATGCCCCTACCTTAAGAGGGGTTTAAGCATGATGCTTGGGCTCCCATGTAGAGATAGGGGTTTGCCCCTGTATGCAATACCATACATATCCCTGTAGTCATTTAGACATACATACATCCATTCATTAATGAAAAGTACAAATGATAATTTTATTGAAGTGAGTTCTTATTGTACATGAAATTTCAAAGGTACATTAAAAGGGACGAGAAAACGCTTTCCTTAGGACTTTCTCCTATCTACTTTTACATTTGAAATCTTAAACTACTCTTGAGTTTTTGGATTTGCCTTATCTGATGGAGGTCGGTAAGGGACCTTACTTAAGGATATCCCATAATCTTGTTGGCATCCCTATCTCTGTGAGCGGAGAAAGATTGGAGCCCCTCTTTATGAGATGATTTCGATGCATGTCACGAGTCCTTAGGGTCACTTGGTACTCTTAAGAGTTTAGATGGGCTTTGAATGAGCGAGATTGGCTTCGAGCCATTGTATAAGGGTTAATCATATGCATAGAATGCAGTGACTTAAGCTACTTTGGAACTCTCTTCTTGAAATGGATTATGGATACATGAGCAGCATAGCAGCAGTGAATGCATGAGCATAGTAATAAAAAATGTAGGGGCAGTATAATAGCAAGAATTAAGCAGTTAAACTGGACATAAGGTAAAGAAAAGTAGAGTTGTCACTCTTTCCTCCTTGATTTTGAAATCAACATGCGTGTCTTAAATTCAGCAGATATTCGGCTATACATGGAGTGCTACATGAGCATGAGGTTGGGGGTTACTAATGTTTCCTAAAAAACTTGATCCCAAACCTTCAAACCTCCGAAAGGGTTAACCCCATCTTTGGTTGGTGGTTCGAACAGGGGGACCATCATAAGGCCGTAGGCGAGTAAACTGACACAACATCCTTCCCACAACCAAAGTACCGTTCCCCTTTCTAACTAGAAGGGTAGTAACCATGTGAGACCCTAATATCATAATTCTATAATTAGTTTAATTATATATTAGAATTAGTTGAATTAGTTTATTTAATTTAACTACATTTATTGCATGGTTAATTAGTATGTAAAATTATATGGGTGCATGTATGTGTGAGATGTGTCATTTCATCATTGGTGAGTTGATTGGTGAGTCATTGATGAGTTAGCTGGTGGACTCTTTAGTAGGGAGGTTAGTCAGATTGACCAAGAGTTGGGAGAGAAAAGTTAGGTGTGGAGGTTTTTGTCTCCTTATCATTCGAATGGAGGAGAGATAGAGAGAGAGAAGAGGAAGAAGAGAGGAGAAAAGAGAGAAAGAAGACGAGGAAGAAGAGATTGAAGGGGAAGACTTGTGTCTTTATTCCTAAGATGAGACATCTTATGTTCATGGTTGTGTGATGGTGTATTCATGGGTTCTTGCATGTTTATGTCTTATATGCTATGTAAATGAGAGTAGGAGGTGAGGGCTTTCATGAGAAAAATTTGGAATCATCCATGGTTGCTATAACCAGAGTCATCTCTGTAATAGGGATGCTGTTTGGAGACATTTTGACCTAACTAAAAATCTTATTTGTAGCTGAATTATTGAACATGTTAACTTAGAGTTATTATGGTAATTTTAGTTTTGGTTTCACTCAAAAATATTATAATTTCGAATTATGGTGAATTTTTTAAGTTAGACTGTCTCTACAGAATTTTGATGCCTAAATTTACGACCCCTAGTTTGACAGAACATTAGACCAAGTTAGAATAGTCAAAAAATTATGAAATTTTACTGTATCTATTAGATATATGGATGATAACATGTACCCAATTTCAGATTATTTTGATGTCATTTACTTATGTTAGGAACATCTCAAAGATAGATCATCTGCTGCTGGATTCTCGTTTCTACAGCATTGCCCTGTCCTATAAAATATAATATAAATACTTAGTCTTGTTAGGGATACTCTGTGAGATATCTATTTCATAGTTCCCAATTTTTGAAATTATTTGGTATAATCTCATAAAGTTATATTCATTTTATGAGGCCTGTGTCAGTTTTGACATATTAGAGGACTTAGTGAATTTTGGTACTTTCAACTATTGCATTATATTAGGAGCTTAATTGAGGTTATCATATGACATTTCTAATACATCATGTCAGTTCTATGACTTATTTGAGAGTGTATGCATTATGTTCAAGTATTATGGCGGAATTATACATTGAGGTTCCTAAACTAATACGGTTGTAGTGATAGGAGCTAACGGATAGCAAGATCCTTCAACGATATCCAAGGAATGATCTTTGTCGTGGTGTGTGTGTGTGGTGACATGTGAAAATTGAGATAATCTTATTCATATAGAAGTGAATGTATTGTTTGTATTGTTATGAACGTCGATGTTGATTATGGGAATACAGATAGTCGTGTTCATATTGAATTACTTGATGATTTTCTATAACATGATATTGATGATGGCATATGTGAGGTGAGATATGAGATGACATTAGAGGTTATATTTGAGGTGGCATTGCATACCATTCATATTATATGCCAATGCATTTCATGAAAAAAGGTTTTACCGATGTGGGACTAACCTAAAGATTAACCGATGTGGGGTTGATCTAAAAGGGTGTCAATGTGAGGCATCATTGATAACGAGTCATCACTCATCGGGCCAATGTTATCTAAACTTGCGCGCACATGTGAGTAATACATTCATTGCATTGGGGAACTTATAATATTTATATCTATTGATCATTTATACCTGGATGTGCATTGTGGGTGCTTGTTATTATTCTTTATGAATTTGATTATATACTGTGAGCACGTTGAATTTTAGCTTACGCCTACACAGACCTTTTTAACAAGTGAACTAAGGATGGAGTTCAGTTCACTGTAGTCCTGGTCGTCACCACGGTGGCGTTCATATTGGTGTAAAGGGTGTCAAGTCTTGGGGGTGAGCTTTTACTACTTTATTTTTGTTGCTAGTCGTGTTTTGTATGAGACATTGGAACTTGGTTTTATATAATGCTTTATGCCACGACTTTGTAAAACCTATGGTTTACTTTTGCTATATAATACAGTATTGATGCATAGTTCTTGTATATATTTGTTTAGTCAATTTGCGGTTTATTGTTTGGTGTATGGTAAGGTGTTGTTCGCAGGCATGGTGGCATGTACGATCACGCCCGGCCTAATGTGACATTAATAATATCTAATTAGGTTCGGGTTGTGACATACCAGGTAATTATGCAAAGATGAACATGCAAGTGCCCTAAGTGTGTGTGGGATTCTTTTAAAATTAGAAGTAAGGGCCCAACAACTTACATCCATCCTGCTCATTCTTGGCATATATGGCAGTTAATATAAGACAAAAAGTAAAAGATGAATACCTACAAAATAAATGCACAAAGTTAATATCTTTATGAAAAACCCAATGCAAGATAAAAATGAATAGTAGATGCAAGAGTATAAGACGACATGCATTGATGTAAGTGATGACATCTTTTGAAAATGTTTTGAAAAATTTTGAAAGAGCAAAAAAAATTGGACAAAGGAACCGGAGATTCTTGGTGAGTGAAGGGTAAAAGGACATGACAATAGCCTAACCCTCTAAATCGTCCCTAGTGGAGTCACCAGCTGTCGCGCCCCAATTTTTCAATCCTACTGAGGTCTCCGTGACGCAGGGGAGGAGAAGCATGGTGCTCAGTGGTGTTATAACTTACCCTCCAAAGAGGACAAGTGCAACGGGGTTTGGACTTGATTTGACTAAAGGCTTTTAGAGAAATATTTGGAGTCGCCACCTCACTTTGATAAAGGTGTGTTAGGTCACCTAAAGCTAAGTAAAATCCGAAGACTAAACTTAGTTTTTTAAAAGGTTTTAGAAAACTTCCTTAAGAGAGGGTTTTGTAGAAAACAGGTTGGTTAACAACCTAGAGAATGTTTAAGCCTTTTTTTTATAAAATGACTGTGTTTTAGACTTTAAAAATAGTGATTCTAGGTTCAGAGGTTAGTTATGTGTAGGGAAAATGATCGAGGACTATCACCTTACCCTGCCCTTACGATACCTACATATCCTATCACCCTATATCCACTAATTTGAATATTCGATTCCTAAATGTCCATCGATGTCTACTTTAAAAAGATTTTGAAAAAAGGATTTTGCCATCACTTTTAGATGTATGAATGTATGATGCCAGTTTTGAAAAGAATTTGAAAGAAATTGGGGTTGGTTTTTGAAAAGGGGTTATGACCGCACCTATGAAGGTTGCCTACTTATCTCGTTTTGACGAGAATCAGGTCATTTGTAGTTCAGGCTCAGGGTCCGATTGAAAATAGGAACATTAGGGCCTTTGAAAAGTTTTGAAGACTCATTGGAGTTTCATTTTGAAAAAAAAAAAAAACAAACTTAAGAGTTTTCGACTCGAAATTTGGGTACAACTCGAGAGAGCGGGATGTTGGAATATTTTTGAAATAGAACTTGGAGGTTTTTAGAAGTGCTTTTGAAATGGAATTTGAGGTGTTTTGAAATGTTCTTAAACATAACTCAACAGAGTTTTGGAAGTTTTAAAAACTTGAGTAAGGGTTTTAAAATGAGATTTAGATTTTGAAAAGCTCTTAGGAACTTATCTTGAAAAGATTTTTGAAAATGGTTTTTATGTACCCTATGAAAGGTATGTTGATGTTTCATTGCATTTGAGAGATTAGCTATATGGAAACTAAACTCCTTCAAGGCTATGAGTTTTGGAAAATATTTTTTAGAAAAGAGGCTAAACACTTTCCTTAGGGTTTGAACATCTCACCTTACCTTGAGCAACCCTAATTATAGGAAGGTTCAAGATTGTGTCAAGGGTGTGATGTTTGAAAATAGTTTTTGAAAAAGGTTTTCGAAGGATGTTGAGGGTTTAGTAATCCTAAAATGAACCATGTAGGTCTCACTTGATGTATCACTTCCCTCAAACATCCCTAACCATGAAAGGGTTAGGATCATCTTAGGGTTATTAGTTTTCAAAATCATTTTTGAAATAGTTTTTGAAAAATGGTAAGTGTCTAGGCGTTTTGGATTGAGACAAGTTTGAAATAGCTTTTTAAAACATTTTTGGGTTGAAGTTAGAGCTTGAAAAAGAGTCCCAGAATTACAATCTTGAAGCCTCCAAATCTTGATTGGGCAAACAATGGTTAAGGTAATCTACGATTAGATTGACTCAGGGTTAGGTCAATTTAAGGTCTAATGGACCTAGGGTTAGAGCTTCTAGAGTTTGGTTTACCTAAGGTTAGACAACCGAGGGTTCAAAGTGACTCGGGATACAAGTAATATAGGATTTAAGAAAGATGCCTTGAAGTAAAAAAGATTTGATTTGATGTAACATGAAAGATATGATTTGTAGTTAAAAAAGAAAAGTTTTGTTTTAGGAAAGTTTTATTTTAAGAAAGTTTTGAAAAATGAAAGTTTCGATTTAGGAAAATTTCGAAAAAAGAAAGTTTCGATTTAGGAAAGTTTTGAAAAATGAAAGTTTCAATTTAGGAAGGATTGGATTTTGTTTCCAAAGTTGGAAGATTTGATTTCATTTCAAAAAAATATAAGATTTGATTGGTTTTCAAAAATAGAATATTTGATTTGTTTCCAAAAATAAAAGATTTGATTTGGTTTCTGAAATAGGAAAGGTTTGACTCAAAAAAGGTATGGTTTTATGTGAAATCTTTTGGTTTGAAAAGCTATGATTTTATGTGACATTGGCTTGGAAATAACTCAAGAGAACTATGTATTTTTTTTAGAAAATATGATATAACAACAATTTGAAAAACCATTTTGATGCAATGATGTAAGAATGAAGTTAGGGAATAAGAAGGGACTAATTGATTCCTCCATTTTCCTAGAAATTGATTCCTGGAGCTTTAAGAAAACAACTCTTGGACTAATTTCGGGAAAAGCACTTGAACATGGAATTTAAAGGGGTTTTATAAGAAATAAAGAAAAGATTTTGAGAGAGGTGTTTTAAATCTTAAAATCCTAATGTGGCCTTTGGAGGCTTCCTTAAATATGCCACTTTCCTAAAGTGATCCTAACCATAAAAGGCTAGAACCACTTTAGGGTTGTGATTTTGAAAACAAACTAGGGCTCGAAACCCTAATGTAGACCTAAGTGATCCTTTTGAATATGTTATTTTCCTAGGAAAACTGTAACCATAAGGAGGTTAAAATCATCCCAGGGTTATGAGTTTGAAAATAAGAACAATGTATGAACATGACAAGTATAATGCAATAGGGACATTAACATAAATGGTTGAAAGGTTTACCACATTGTAAGGGGCCTCAAGACTATACCATGATTGGTTAGGCTAAAGAAAGACCCCCAATACGGTCGTCTCCCCAAAGCCTTCCCTAGGCATGGACCTAAGGTCCTCTTGTTTTAAGCATGCAAGAAGAGGGGGTTGTAGTTGGGGAGTAAAATAGAAAATAGTTTAAGTGGACTAGGAGGGAGAAGAGGGGGGGGGGGGGGGGGGAGGGGTTTACAAAATTTAAAGAGAAACCCTACCTTGTCTTTGAACCGCCTTCAAGCTTCTATGGAGACTTCGTCTTGGACTTGAGAGAGCTTTGAAAGGACTAAAAATGGCCTCCAATAGTGCTCAGGGGCTAGGGTTTAGAGTGTATAGACTAGTAAGGCTTAAACCTTGGAGCGAGCTAGGGTCTTGGGAGGATTTCGGGGGCTGTCCAAAGAGAGGCAGCGTTTCTTTGCGATTTTCAGACCTGGAATATGCTAAGGGGTGGTCTGTATTTATAAGTAAACGTTGAGGAAGTGGCGCCACTAGAATTTGGCACCTAGCTAATTTTTGGCTTGGCACCACTCATCCCTATATGGTAGTGATCTTCAAGATTTGATACGACCTTGGGTTGCAAGGCAAAGATCTAGGCGCCACTCCTAGTGGCTTCCAGCCAATTTTTGGCCTAGCTCCACTGTGAGTGGCTCCAATTTGATCTGGAAAGCTGTCGGGCTGTAAGGTCCAACTGAAAATAGATAGGGCAGGGAGTGCCTTAGGGGTCACCGGTTTGATACCCAGAGCGAAAATGGTTAAAAATGATGACCGGCTCACCAGGGATAAGACAATCATTTGAATCGAAAAGTACCAGAATAGCATTCGAAGGTTGGAAAAACTATTAAGAGTGTTCCAAAGGATTACCGAGTTTGACATTTAGAGCCAGTGTGGTTAAAAGGGATGACTGGCCCACCAGGGGCAAATCGGTTGTTTAGATCGAGAAATACTAGAACGAGTTTGAAATTGATTGGAAGGAGATTTGGAGGTTAGAGATATCTGGGAGAATGTCCCTAGGGGTAACCGATTTGATACCCAGAGCCGAAGTGGTTAAAAAAGATGACCGGCCTGCCAGTGCAAAACAGTCATTTGCATCGAGAGACCTCAGAATGGCCTCAAAATTGATTGGAAGGGAATTTGGAGGTTGGGGACACTCGGGGGAATGCCCTTGGGCGTTACCAGTTTGATACCCAGAGCCAAAGTGGTTGAAAAGGGAGCACCGGCTAACTAGGGGCAAAACGGCCTTTTGAACCGGGAGATCTCAGAACATGCCTAGAATAGACTGGAATAAGATTTGGAAATTGAGGATACTCGTGGGAGTGCCTCTGGAGATTTACCAGTTTGATACCCAAGCCGGTGTAGTTGAAAAGGATGACCTGCCTACTAGGGGTAAAACAGTTATTTGTACCAAGAGACCTCAGAACAGGCCCGAAATTGACTGGAATGGCATCTAAGCATGCTGGATTGTCTAGGATAGTATTGAAAGGAGTGGACTTATCATTCTAAGGACTTAGGCATCCTCTCGAAGAGCATGCCAGATTGAATTGGACTGGAATGATGCCACAGGGATATTTTGGTCATTTGGCTTCAAGTGGGCCCTATGGGCTCGGGAAACGGCTAGTTGACTAGACTAGAGTTTGGAAGGTCGATTTGAGTTTGAATATGTTGTAGCATTTGAAAGTGGGTCCGACCGGCCCAGAGATTGCCGAGCCGGCAAAAATAGGGTGCTTACATATGCCATTGACTATGTTCCTATTACCCGTCTCACATTTATCTAGAGTCTTATTTTCGTTGCCACTCTCTGTAAATGGCCCTTGTCGTAGATGGCTGTCAAGAATGCCTTCATCAATGGTAGTCTCTTTGAGGAAGTCTATATACAACCTCCTCTTAGATCTTCTCATTCTACACATCAGGTCCGTAAGCTTTGCCATGCTTTATATGGCTTTAAGCAAGCTCTCTGTGCTTGGTATGCCAAATTCAGTTCCACCGCTAGTGAGCTTGGCTTCTTTTCTAGTGATTATGATTCCACTTTTTTTGTTCACAAGTCTCCACGTAGCACTCTCATTTTCTATGTGGATGACATGATTCCCACTGGTGGTAACGTGCATGTTATTTATGAGCTTAAAGAATTTCTTAGCAGACAGTTTGAGATGAAAGATCTTAGTCCTCTTAGTTATTACTTTCTTGGTCTTGAGATATCTTCTGCCTCTATTGGTTATTCTCTCTCTCAAGCTAAGTATGCATCAGATCTTCTTACTCGTCTTGGTCTCATTGATAGTAAGACTGTTTTAACACCTCTGGAAGCTAATGTGCGTCTTACTCCTTTAGATGGTGAGTCTCTATCTGATGCTACTCTCTACCGAAAGCTTGTTGGCAGTCTTGTCTACCTTATTGTTACTCACCTTAATATTGCCTATGTTGTTCACCTTATCAGTCAGTTCTTGTCCTCACCTCATTTCACTCACTATGTTGTAGTTCTTTGTATTCTTCGCTATGCTAAGAGTAATTTGTTTAATAGTCTACATTACTCTCATCACTCTTCTCTACAGCTCCATGCTTATTCTGATGTTGATTAGGTTAGTGATCATACTGATCATCATTCTACCACTGGGTTTTGTTTTTTTCTTGGTAACTGTCTCATGTTTTGGCATAGTAAACCCTTATTGCTCAGTCTAGCACTGAGGTCGAATATTATGCACTAGCTGACACCACTCAGGAACTTCTTTGACTTTGGTGGTTAGTTCAGGACATGGGTGTTTCTTATTCTGGTGCTACTGTTCTTCATTGTGACAATCTTAGTGCTATTAGAATTGTTCATAATGATGTGTTTCGTGATCACATTAAGCACATCGAGGTTGATTGTCACTTCATTCGTCAACATGTCATTCGTTGCACTATTCATCTTCTCTCTGTGACATCTGCTGACCAGACTGCTAATATCTTTACCAAGTCTCATCCTCCACCTTGTTTTTTTTTTTTTTGGGGGGGGGGGGGGGGGGGGGGGGGGGGGGGGGGGAGTGTTGTTAGTATATATAATATCTTAGTGTATATTATATATATTGTAGATATTTGATTTAGTTTCCTAGTTTAGGATTTTTTAGTCAACACTTCTCATTGTGCTATATATACAATGTACTTATCTTTGGTGTATTCATTCAATTCAATACAGAGATAATTCTCTCCAATTCTCTTTTTCTCTATCTTCTACTATTATTCTAACAATTTTTATGCTCTTTTTTATCCTCCAATTTCTCGAATAACCATTTATGCAATGTAATTTCATATCAATTTTTATTTCTTTTCTCTCACCAAATCCTTGATCAAAACACAGGATAAGAGAAATGAAAAAGAATGTGTGCATAGAAGAGTCGACTTTAGAAGAAACAGTATAAGAACAGAATGGGGAAAATGACTACATAATTGAACTGTAATAGACATTGAAGTCATTATTCTTTTAATGTTCTTCTTCTTTAAGCCATTACAAGGTGTTTTAATGGCCTTCTCCATTGGTAAAATCTTGAATTGTGAGTGAAGCGGATGGAAAAGAGTAACTAAGGAAGGCTTGAGGTGAAATTTTAGTGGAGTTCTAGCTTTCTGGAAGCCAAAAAAATTCCCCCAAATGACGAGAGCTAGTTTTAGGGGTCCTAAATTTATAGCAAGTTTTGAGTGCTCACTGGATGC
Organism: Euryodendron excelsum; assembly: GCA_033060915.1. Lineage (NCBI taxonomy): Eukaryota > Viridiplantae > Streptophyta > Magnoliopsida > Ericales > Pentaphylacaceae > Euryodendron > Euryodendron excelsum. The sequence goes on from CM065392.1 coordinate 27,026,114, forward strand.
ATCCAGGTTTCTTAATGCATTTAGTGGTCCAATTTCACCAGATTTTCGAGGCATGCAAGGGACACCTTTGTAGATGGTTCATAGATGTCAAGAGGGTTGATTTTTCCTGGATTTTGATCTTATGTTGATGAAGTTTGAGCAATAAATTTTTTTTTTTTTAACTGTTTTGTGTGGATTTGAAGGGTTTGAGAAGCTATTTGAAATGGTATTGGTTTCATGGTTCGAATCGAGGCTAAATATGTTAAATTTGGATTGAAACTTGGCTAGTTTTTGGAAATGCATCCCAACTGGTTAATTTTTCTAAGTATTTTATTTGAAATTTGTGCAAAAGGAGCAATGAAATGTAGAATCTGACAGGATTGTAGTGGTTTGAGAACTCTTTAATCCTGCGTAGGTGTTGTGATTCAAATTGCAGTTTTGGAATGAGAAAATTTAAATCTAAAAGATGGTTGCAAAACTGAGGCCTCTAAAGTTCAATGTTTCTTTTTGGTATTCGGCCTTTATTTGCAGGGTTCATACCTCATTTTGACAGATGCCAAGTGTTGTGGAGTGGCTGTCTGGATTATTACTCGACTCTCGGAGAATTGGCTTGACTCCCCAAAAATGCGTCCATGGTTTTTGATGGTGAAAAATGGGATACCCAAAAATATTTATCGAATCATATTTTATTATTTTACTTTCATTTAAATTTATTTAAACATTAAGAACTAAAATAAAAATAAAATAACTAATAACAAGAAACAGAAAGTAAAAAAATTAATAGATAGGAGAGAAAAATGGAAAATATACATAACAAGGTAACAAACATTAAAGAAGGCGTCCTAGGAACAGCTCTGTATTTGTAGCACTTGATATTATTTAAGTGTTAGGATTTTTGGGAATGAGTAAACAGTTTTTTTTTTTTGGGTGGCAGTTTTCAATGTTCTTAAGATTTTGGTAAGGTAATCATAATATAAGCTCAAAACACATTAGTAAGCAGTTAAGAGTGAAAATTTCAAGGAAGTTGGGATATTGGATTTGCTTTTTTGTGATTAGTAGCTAGTTTGATTTTAAACACAATTTTGAGGCTCATGACAAAATAGTACAAGGTTGGTTACAACATATAGATTTTTGTCGTTAAGATTCACTATTGGGGGGACTTCCACTAATTTTGGAGAATTATTTAAGGTCTAAATTACAAAATTTTGATGCCTAAACTTGTCGAACCTAAATCTTTGTCATTGAGTAAAAACATTTGGAAGACTCAATATTGTTGTTTTGGACTGATCATCGGCTTAAATACTCATACTTCGTGTACATTATCCGAACCGGTCTCAAGCTCCAATAAAGGATAAGGGTTGCATTAGGAAGCTGACTGTAAAACTTTGTCAGACCTCTTATGAACGTGGACCCTAAGAGTATTCTGAGTAGACGCTAGGAAATGCCTGTATGCAGTGAATGTGGGCAAGAGGGACAACAGTAGTGCCAAGTTTTGTTAAGAACATCTAGAGACTGAAGAAATCCACTTATGTTACCAACTTGGAATATAGGAAAACTTACAGGTAAAAGAATGGAGTTACTAGAAATTAAATGCGTAAGAGAGAAAGCAATGGAGATAGAAAATATTCTAGATATAAACTCTATTAAACTGGGAAAGACGGACATTGTGATTTGAAAAGGGGATAAAATAATAGTGGTAAAACTTATGTTAGAAGATAATATAATTTATGTAATTAGCATTTATACGCCTCAAGTTGGACTAGAGAAATACATGAATAGAAAATTTTGGGAGTTTATGGATGAATTAATTAGGGTAATACCTCAAGGAGAACAATCATTATTATGGGAAGGGGCTTCAATGGCTACATAGAAAAATATCGTGGTGGATATACATGAGATGGTCATGGTGGACATCGATTGGGGGATAGAAATCAGTGAGGCTGTCTTAGACTTTTGCAGTGGCATATAACATAATAATTGTAAATATTTATTTCAAAATGAGAGTTGAACATCTAAATAATCTTTTAAAGTAGATCAGATTTGAGTCAAGTATACTTTTCCTCACTTAAAGGAAATTATTCTAGGCTATAACATGCAAAGGTAGTAAGGTTATACCCAACAAAAAAAAAAAAGAAAACAGTTTAAGTTTGCAACATAGGTTAACCATTCTAGATAGATTTTAAAAAGATGGTTGAGATAAAGGAAAGGCATTAAGAGCTCAAGAATTAAGTTGTAGAGTTTGAAAGGGGAGATAAATGTTCAAGGAGGGTACATGGAAATAAGACATGAGACGAATATATTGTAACGTGGAAAGATAGATGAGTGTTAAAGGAATATAGTAAAGGAGATTCTTGGGGTGTTGATAAAGAAATGTGTATTTGTAAGGTTAACTGATGTTGGAACGAAGATGTCAAAAAAATTGTGAAAACAAAACGGGCTTGTCATAAAACTTGGCAAAATAATAGAAATGAAAAAAATTTAAAGCACATGATATCTTTATGCTAAGTTAGGAATAAACAACGGGGAAAAGAGTATCTACAAACTTGCAAAGTTGAGGAACCAGAAAACGTTCAGATTTCGTATGATCGACGTAACTATGAGATGAAACATAGAATTTTACAAAACCACTGTAAAACCAGCATACTAATGTAGAGTGTTGGGCAACCAAAAACAATACGTTAACAAAATGAACCTGAGATGAGGATGACAAGAAGGATGTGTGGCAAGACTAGAAAAGGTATGGCTAGAAATGAACAACTTCGTGAGATGATAAAGGATCCACCTATTGAAGAGAGACAAAATCAATTAAGATTATTAGGATATGGACAAAACAAAGACGTATCGCCCCGATTAGAATGAGTGACATTGTCCACATTGAGGGTATGAGGGTATAGTTATGCTAGGAGACGATGAAGGCCAAAATTAAATTGGATTGAGATAATAAAGAATATATTGTGGTCTAGCAAAATGACAAAACATACTCCATATAGTCGACTCGAAGTAAATAGGAAGGGCCTAGTTAAAGTTCAATTGTTTTGAAGGCCAGGAGTTCTAGTTTAATAATAACGTAGGTGCGCACCATGTTAGTCATCTAAATTAGAAGAGATAAGTGTTTATTATATCGAGTAAAAGAATTAGAGAGCAAGTTTAAAGGGACGTAAGAATTTTCAAGTTTTAGGGCTCGAGATTCCAAGGGTTTCCATCATTATGGTTTTCTATCTAATATTAGCGTTTTTATGGTTCACACATTTTTTTTTTACTATTTTGGGGTCCCAATGGTTCTTTTCTAAGGAGTCCCCATCGTTTTTATTTATTTTTGTGTTTATTTTAGCCAAGGAAGTTAACTAGAGGGGATGAGCACCTCCAATTAGGTTTGAGTGACTAACTATTCAAGGGTCAAGGCTGATGGTTATCTTCTCTTATTCATTTAAGAAAGAAACTGAAGGGTGAGCATTGGATCTTATAATTTATTGTATACCAAGAACCTAGGAAAAACTTGCTTTTTTTTTTTTTAACCTAAAGAAAAGCAAGAAACTTTAAAGACTATATAATAAATTTGATTTGAGTTTTTTTTTTAAAAAAAAATTTGAAGGATAACCTCTAAAAGGATCCAATAGCCTTTTAAAAATGGATCAAAATTGGGAATTTTCCTCAACTAAAATAGTAGATAGGATATCATTATAAATATTGTAAGGTTGTATTCTAAATAGAGTAGATAGGCTTGCGTTACATCTTTGTAAGGTTATTATACTAAATATAGATATGAAAAGATAACTAAGGAAAAATAAATATAAAAGAATAGCAAAAGAGATTCATATGAAGTCGAGGATAAATGGTACATTTGGTAAGGATACTAGGTGGTGGAATGAGGATGTTCCAAATGTACTAAAAAGTAGGGACATTAGAGGAATAGGTTTTTCTGTAAATTTAGAGCATCTGAAGTGGAGTAGAAAGCTCTAGATGAGTGGAGAAAAATAACTTTAATACCTATATATAACAATAAGAGAAATATTCAGAGTTATACTGTGAAGCTATAGGTGAGATTAAGCTAGCATAGGTTAAAACTTAAAACAACAATATTCGGTAATAAGCTTGAATTTATGCCTAGAGAGGGTTCCAAGAAATTTAATTTAGTGAGCTTTGAAAAACAAAGGTACAATGGAGTTAGGACCATAGTGAGGTTGTCAAACCGTGGAGCAAACTAGAGATTTTACTATTACCAAAGCTTTATAGTATGAATCTGCATTAAGAACCTATCATTTTGCATTAATTATCAAAGAAGAGAATATAAATGGTCAACATGAGGTACCATGGTGTGTATATAGTATTTGTTGACGATAATGTTTTTAGTGGTGAAACAAAAGTACGGGTACATGTAATGCTAGAACTTTAGAGGGAAGTTTTAGACTCAAGAGGGTTTAAAAAAAGTATGAATAAAATAATATATATGGAACGCCCTTTTAGTGCCAATCAAAGTATGAATAAAAGGATAATCATTACTGATGGCTAAGAAACTACTAGTAAATAATTCTTCTAAGGTTTCCCTAGCCTTTATATTTATTTTTGTATATCTTAGCTAAGGAAGACAACTAGAGGGAATGAACACCTCACACTAAAGTTTGAGTGACTAACTATTCAAGGCTGATGGTTATGTTATCTTATTCATTTAATAAAGAAAATGAAGGATGTGATTAGATTAGGAAATACTTGGCTTGTTTTTTTTAAACTTAATGATCAGAAGATTGGATTAGGGGTTCACTCGTGTTCACAATTTGAAAGAAAAGCACGAAATATTCTTCGAAGGCTATAATAAATTTGGTTTGATATTGTTAAAAAAAAAATTGAAGGTGTTTAAAAGAATTAAATAACCTTTAAAAATGGATCAGATATTGAGTCACGTGGATTTTTCCTTAACTAAAAGAGTTGGAAATGAGACAAATGTAATGTGTTATTTAGGCGAGTATATGAAAAGAATAGCAAAAGAGATTCTTAGGGAGTCGAGGAGGAATAGTACATTTTGTAAGGATACTCGACAGTGGAATGAGAATGTTGCAAATGTAGTGAACACTTAAGCCTTTTAAAAAATTTGGCAAAATGGTATAAATATGGGAAGAATGCGAAAAAGGACTCCATGTTGAGGAATATGCAAATGGAGATAGCTTTAGGAGCAGATATCATCCTATTGAGATTTGGAAATGCCTAAAGAAAGTGTCTTAATTAACAAAGGTTATTATAACTAAGAAAGTCGACGTCGGATGAGTGGAGGAAAATAACTTTAGTACCTATATATAAAAATAATGTTTGAAGTTGTATATGAAGCTATAGGAGAGATTAATCCAACATAAGTTGAGACTTCAAACTACAGTATTAGGTAATAAGTTTGGATATATGCCTAAGAGGTCAACAATTGAAGTGGTTTATATGTTAAGAAGACCAATGGAAAGGTATAAAGAGAATAAGAAAAAAGTTTATATATATATAGGTTTTTATAAACTTAGAGAAAGCATATAATAGGTTTCCTAGAAATTAAATTTAGCAAGCTTTGAAAAAACAAAGGTACAATGGAGTTAGGACCATAGTGAGAACAAACCGTAGAGCAAAATAGAGATTTTACTATTACCAAAGTTATATATAAGCTAGGAATCTGCCCTAAGCACCCATGAAACAAAAGTATGGGTAGATGCAATGCTAGAACTTTAGAGACAAGTTTTAGAGTCCAGAGGGTTTAAAAAAAGTAGGAATAAAATTAAGAATATATGGAGTGACCTACTAAAGAAAAAATAATATACATGGAATGACCTACTAAAGAAAAAAGAACATATATGGAATGCCCCGTTAGCGAAAATCAAAGTACAAATAACAGGATGGTCATTATTGAAGGCCAAGAAAATACAAGTAAACAATTTTAATACCTAAGCTTAATTGTACGTACGGAGGAAAGATTGATGTTGATGTTATTACAAGATAAGGTTGGATGACTAAATGGAGAAATACTTCAAGTCTCTTGTGTCGTCAACGAAATTTACAAGACGTACAAGACTAGCCAAACTTTACAGTAAACAGTGCTGGGCACTCAAGAAGTATCATGTTGACAAAATGAATGTAGCTAAGATGATGAGGTTAAGATAAATGTATGATAAAACTAGAAGAGATACAGTTAGAAACGAACGAATACGTGAGATAATTAATAGAGGAAGTGGCTATTAAAGATAAAATCGATTAAGATTGTCTGAGTGTGTACACTGAAGACCAATGATTTCTCCATTTAGGAAGCCAATGTTATCCACATTGAGAAAAATTCTAGGAGACGGGGAATCCTGAAATTAATTTATATTGATGTAATAAAGAAAGATATGTTATATTGCGGTTTTACTGGGATTATGGCCATTAGATTGAGTTGAATAGCAACACATGAAACATATAGCTGAAACCAAATAGTTGGAAAAAAGTACCACAAAATATTGAAGGACATACCAAAAAGTGGCCTATTTCAATGGTTAGGCTCAATCAGACATATAAAGGGAGAGAATGGTATTGGCGTTACTCATAGAATTAAGGCAAGATGAACTAAGTGGACGAATGCTTTGGATTTCATGTAATGGACTTATAACTAAGAGATAAAATGAAAAAAAGAAAATTTTTAACAGAACAGCTATAAGACCACTACTTCATGGTATAGGGTGTTGGACAATTAATAAGGAAATAATACATTAACAAAATGAACGGAGCTAAGTTGAAGATGATAAGGTGGATATGTAATAAGCACCTATTGAAAAGTGGCAAAATCAATTAAAAGGTTTAGGAATGTTCAAATAAAGACTTGTTGCCCCGGTTGGGAGTAGAATTATTTTTGGTGGTCGTGTAGTCCTTTAATGTTTCAAGGTTAGGAGTTTTAGTTTATAATAATGTTGGTGCGCACCATGTTAGTCATCTAAATTAGAAGAGAGAATTTTTTTATTTTATCGACTAAAAAGATTTAGAGAGCAAGTTTAAAGGGAAATAAGAATTTTCAAATTTCAGGGCTTAAGATTCCAAAGGTTTCCATTATTATGGTTTACCATCTGAAGTTAGCGTTTTTTAAGGTTTATTATTCTTCTTAAAGTTTCCCTATCAACTAGAGGGAATCAACACCTCACACTAAGTTTGAGTGACTAACTATCCAAGGCTATATGGTTTATTCTCTTATTCATTTAAGAAAGGAAATAAAGGATGTGACTGGACTAGGAAAAACTTTGCTTTTTCCTATATATAAAAACATTATTCGAAGTTATGCTATATGACCAAAAAAAAAAAAAAATAGTTATACTATGAAGCTATAGGAGAGATTAATCTAGCATAAGTTAAAACTTAAAACTATAGTATTAGGTAATAAGATTGGATCTATGCGTAGGAGGTCAACAATTGAATCGGTTTATATATATGTTAAGAAGACTAATGGAAAGGTATAAAGAAAATAAGCAAAAAATTTACAGTCCTTTTATAAACTTGGAGAAAGCATATGATAGGGTTCCTAGAAATTTAATTTAGCAAGCTTTGAGAAACAAAGGTACAATGGAATTAGGAAGATAGTGAGGACAACCGTAGGATGAACTAGAGATTTTACTATTACCAATTTTTAAACCAGGAATATACATTAAGCACTTAACAATTTGCATTAACTATCGATGAATGGAGTAGACAAATTTAAGATAATGTACCATGGTGCATAGATGCAAAGCTAGAACTTTAGAGAGAAGCTTTAGAATCACAAGGGTTTAAAACAAGGATGATTAAAAATGAAAATATATGGAATGCCCCTTTTGTAAAAATCAAAGTACGAATAAAAGGATTGTTATTATTGACGGCCGAGGAATACAAAGAGAGAACTATTTTGATACGGAAAGAGAGATTGGTATTGATGTTACTATAAAATGGAGGAATACTTCAAGTCTCTTGTGTGATTGATGTATATCTGTGAAATTAAAAGAAAAACTTTGCAAGACATTAAGACTAGCCACACTTTATGGTAGGGAGTGCTGGGCACTCAAGTTACATGTTAGCAAAATGAATATAACTAAGATGATGATGCTAAGATAAATGTATGATAAAATTAGGATAGATAGAATTAAAAATGAACGAATGCATAAGATGATAGAGGAAGGATTTATTGAAGATAAAACCAGAAAACAAAAAATAGATTAAGATTGTTCAAGTATGTACAATGAAGACCAATAATTGGCCCGATTAGAAAGAGAAAAATATTAGGGGCTAAGATAAAGAAAGACATGCTATGTTACAGTTTAACTGAAATTATGATCCTTAGACAAAGCTAAATGGCAAAATATGATTTACATAGCGAAACAAGTAGTTGGGAAAAAGGCTTAGATGAGTAATTAAGAATAGCATTTGAAGTTTGAGATGAAAAGTTCCAATTTCTTACATAAGCTAGGATTTTGGTTTAGGACTCGAGTGTTTTTTGGGCAAGTTTTCAAGGCAAGGATTTCTAGAGAGCTTAAAGTTTTAGGCCACCCAAATGGATTTTAGCTCGAACCATTCATGACTTTTCCTAAGATACATACAACCCTTGCCCTTACATCCTTTTATTGTAATGTCCTACGATGAGCTCATTGGTGAGATGAACAATTTATCGGGAAAGTAAGCATATGAAAATAGAAGCGGCATTAGTCCCTAAAATTTTTAGATTTGAGATTGAGATGGGGCTCATGTAAAGGTTAAACATGGATGAAAACGAATAAAATAAGAAAGGCATTTGAAGCGGGCAACTGGATTAGAAAAGATGTTGGAAGTGAAACATTACTCTCGGAAATTCATCTTTATCATATTTTAGTTAGTTAATTAGATTTTTAGAAAGGGAAAAGGACCTAGCTGAATAAAGACGATGTAGGCTTCACATAGAATTGACAATTTTGAGATTTGAAGTCGAATAAAAGGTTGATAGGTCTCATAATATATTCATATTTATTATCTACGTCGATGAGTTGACAAAAATTACATGATGTGTTTGTTTTTTAATTGGTTGAGTACACCACATCATCATACTGACGTGGTGTTTCTGACCTACTGAATAATTTCTCACTAGTTGCATCCAGAGAAAGTTCTTTAGGGATGAGGTGATTTGTTTGTTTGTTGGGTAAGAGTTAGTATTAGGGTGGTTAGGATATTGAGTTGTGAGGAATTGTCTACCAAAATCCATTGGTAGTGTTTTGGCACCTGTTCCTAGCAAGAAATTAGAGAATGAAATCAGAATAAAATTGACATTTCAACCATTTCTTCGTTTGGGATGCAAAAACAAGATAAATTCCCATGCCCCATGGGATTTGTTTTTACATGGGAATTGTCTTGCCCCAATTTGGCCTTGTTCCTATTGCTTTGAAATCAGCTAATAATAGGACTAAGGCTTAAAAGCCAATCTGGTTAAAAATCAAAAATAAAAAACTTTAAAGTACTTTTGACAATATATCACATATTAAGAAATTTGTTATATTTTCTTGTACTATAGTGAAAAACAAAAATATTGTTCTAAAAAAATAGCTAATATCATCTTACCGAAACTATTATTAAGATAATCAACAAAAAATAAAACTATTATTAATATTATAATTATCATAGCACAATTACAATAAAAAAAAAACAGTATAAAAACAAAAAAGTTAAGTAGATCCCAAACATTGGAATCAAAATCCATAAAAATCCATTCACAATTAAGAATAGAAATGGATTCCAATTCCTTCTTCCCTAGTTCCTATAAATCGAACAGGCCTTGATGTATCATAGTGTTTAGAAGTTTCTTAAGAATTTGTAAATTGGCTCTAAGAAATTTTCACATTTAGTAGCAAGAGCACTAGAACAATAATCCAAAGCGTGAAATGAGAATTTAGATTTTGAAGCGATCTAAAATTCAAATGACTGAAGTATTAGGAGGTTCAGAATTTGGTGGTTTGGTAGGAGTATAGATGTTTATAATTTTAGATTATTCGGAGAAGAGTAATTGGCAGGTTAGAATTACAAAATAAAAAGATTCCATGTTCTGTGGATTTTTGCAACTTCTTCCACGCTTCTTTAGAAAGAAAGCAACCATCATGTGACTGGTCACTTGGTGACAAGAAAAGGTAAATATACAAGAAAAGAGCTATACTTGAAATTTTGTTAGTATGTTGAAATTTTGGTCAAGACGAGACTAGGGGTTGTTGGCTCACATTGTTTAGGGTCTAAAGTTCTTAAATGTTTTAGTATACACACTACTGACATATTTTCAAATATAGGGTCAAAATCAAGTCCTGGGGTTGGGCTCAAAATTTAACCTGAAGGTTTATATAAGTTGAGATACAACCTAACATAGGCCTCTGCTCACATCTAATATAATCAACCTCCATCCAAAAACAAACAAAGAAAAAAAGAATAGTAATGCACCAAGATGATGGCAGAGAAGGAATGGTAATGCAACAAGATGATGACAGAGGTATGCTAGATTTACGTTATGTTTGGATTTTGAATTTTGGAGAGAGAGAAAAAAGAAAGGGAAAAGAAAATGAATAGGTATTTGTCATTTTTTCGTTGTATGGTTACTCAAAAATATACATATAAATATATATATATATAAGTAATTTCATTTCTTATTCATTTACCATATCTCTCGTTGAATCCAAACAGCTAGCATTAAGGTGTCCTACGCTCATTGTCATGTAATCCACAAACAATATCACAAGAAAGTAACATGACTAAAATAAAATAAAATTTGCCATCTTGTATCCCATGTCATGGTAGGGCTACATGACTTCAAACCATCCTATGGTGCCATGGCCTCCAAGTCTAACCATCCCCTTGTACTCCACAAGCCAGATGTCATGCCAAAGCCCAGAAATCTTCACTCTTGATCTTCAAGGCCACCAGATGATTTACTCATGTAGCCATGCCAATGACTAGTTTCAATTGGTTGACTTGGTTGGAATATACAATACAAAGCACGATAAATGAAAGGCCCCGACCCGGCCAATTATAGATACAACCCAATAATGAAATACAAATTACATCTGAATGAAATGACCAACCATGTCTAACCAATTGAAACTAAAGGGGGATACGGGACGGCATGAAGGAATATTCAACCACACATTTAGAGCTAAACATTCCATAAACAATCAACCACCCATCTAGTTATAAACATTCCATGAGCCATCCATCCATAAATGCATCAAAAATAGCTAAAAAACAGTACAACTAAAAAATATCCATCCATGGCAATCATCAGAATATAGATTACTCACCCCCCATTAGACTGGAGTGGGTTCAAACATAGGCTCAACCATATATAGATTTGGCAACCCATGCACACTCTATGAGAGAGAGAGAGAGAGAGAGAGAGAGAGAGAGAGAGAGAGAGAGAGAGAGAGAGAGAGAGAGAGAGAGATGTGGAAATACTGACCTAGTAATCATTGAAGCAGAAAAAAGGAAAGAATCCCTTCAAAACAAACAAAAACAAAAAGGATACCACAAATATTAGAGAGGAAGAAATCGCAGATACAAAACAAGTAGTGGAACTGAAAATAGATTTTGCAATCGAGCTACCTCTATTCTTGTGTTTACTCAGCAAAACCGTATAAGAATGATACATATCTACACATTTATTCTTCTCTGCAGTTGCACTAAACCTAAGCAATTTATTGTCAAACACTACTTCAGTAGGCTGTCTCTTAAACAAAGTTCACAATGGTCTCAATCCATGGCTATTTCTTTATTGAAAACACAATCCATGGCTATTTTGTATGGACGCTGATGGACAAATATGAATTTATAGAGGGTTACAGCCTGAGATTTGGGCTAGTAAGAGAATAACCAAAGCTTTTCTGGTAGACGGAACTAGTAAAAGTTCGGTTTAAGAACAAAAATGTCATAATCTCGGGATTAAAAGCCAAACATGCAGAATATTACCTCTAAAACAGGACTTTATATGTTGCTCGATCCCCACATTCCAAAATTTTCTAGTAGTTTCTTGGTGAACTTTGTTACTGAGAGTTAAGATGGAAGTAAAGGAAAATTAATTGATGACATAGATGAAAAACCACATCCAACTCAATCACCGTCTGTCAAAAGTAACAATTGCATCATATCTTTAACTCTGGGTTTCTCACCAACCAAACAGAGAAATAGAAAGTTAAGAATTGACAAATCGATTTCAAGAGGGCGAATTAGAATCAAGAATCTTTTTAGTTCCGATTGCTAGCGAACAAAAAAATGTACATTACATGTGGAATAACCAATGCAAAAATTGCAGTCAAGCAAAATCTTCTGGTAACCAAACAGGAGGAACACGAACAAAGGTAATGCACTCTGGTTGGTTGCCGAGAACCAGCCCGAATTAGAAAATGAAACAAATCAGAGCAACGGAAAATTTAGTCAATCCAAATTTAATCGAAATGTCTCATACAAAGCCATATCAAAACCACATGATATATACATATACAGATTGGTAATATATAAGTTTGTACACACGTAGACAGACATGATACATATAATTTTGTACACACATATACATGTAGACTGACATAATACGTATATACACACACATACATATATATTGGCGAATTCAAAAAACTAGCATTGTAAATGGACCTAACCAATGCAAAATCTGAAGCCATAGTCTGCGTAGCAGAACAAAAGGAACAGAAGAAACGAAAACAAAGGTAATGCACTCTCTTTGATTGCTGAAAAACAACACGAATCTATGAAATGGAATCAAATCAGAGGGAAGGAGAATTAAATCAATTCATAGTTAATCGAAGTATCTCATACTACCAAATCCGTATCAAAACCACATGATATATATGTGTGTGCACACAAGCATGGAGAGAGAGAGAGAGAGAGAGAGAGAGAGAGAGAGAGAGTACCTCTGCCTCTACCGGCGGTGAGCCATGAATTTGGGGCCCCAAGCCAAAGAAATTTTGAGAGAAACAAAGAAAATGACTGAAGAAAAGATGAAAAAGGAGAGAGAGAGAGAGAGAGAGAGAGAGATGAGAATATAAGCACTTCTCCGGACGAAACAAACTAAATGAACGTTAGAATTCGAAATTTGAAATTAAAATGATTGTTGTTGGTTTAAATTTTTTTTTTTTTTGGGGGGATATCATTTGTGGGTTTAAATCTTGATGAAGTTAATTTTGAATTCTAAACCAATTTTCTACCCAATTTACCTTCATTCAAATCTGAAATAGGAATGCTAACCCTAATTCGTTATTCATACTTAATAATAAAAAATTTATGCCAAGAATGTAAGTAACTTTGTATGCTATAACAATTATTGGTCCTGATGGTTCAATTTAACAAGCTAATTCTAGTATTTAAATAGCAATAATAAAGTAATAATATTTTAGCAATAATTATGATTTTATGCCCGTGATCTATACCACGGTGTAAGTTATGTTTTCCATTCATGTTGGGCGTTCCAATATTGCTTCCTTGCGTTAAAAAGTAATACCGGTTGAAATTCCACTACGAATCACAAAAACTTTTGTATAAAAAGAATTCGTTTGAGGCAGAATTTGGACCTGGTTTTGCCTATGATTTTCTAATTGTATTCCCTCTTCTAATTATGTATTTTAATAGTGTTGAGTAGTCAAAACATGAAGGTGGCCATTTGGTTACGGTTTCAATATTTTTTTTTTAAATTACTAAAATTGTGTTTGACAAACTGGTTATAGGAACTAATTTCATCAATACCACATTTAATAAATTGATTGTGAAACTTTTTTTCCAAAAAATTATCAGAAAACTCTTGGGTTTTAATTACAAACTAAAAAGTGTTTCTAAGTCAAACGTGAAAAAACTGATTTCATTGAAATTGCATTTGTTAAATCAATTCTAAAACTTATAATAAAAACAATTCAAAAAAACATCTTAATTTTAATAAAGAAAGAAAGTCTTTTCTAAGTTTCTCAAAATTATTTTCATATAAAAATAAAAACAATAGTATTTTTGATGCCTCAATTTTGTTTTCAAAAACGTTAAAACTAAAAGTTATAGGATTCACCAGTATTGTGTCTGGGTCCAAGATGATGGCTAGTGCCTATTCTATCACTAGTGGTAATTTTTGGCCTTTCCAAGTGTACCTTTCGTTTCCTTTTTTTATTTTTATTTTCATGAAACCAGTGTTGTTTTTCAATTTTGGTAGATTTCTTCCTAGAGGTTTAAATTCATAAGTCAGGTAGTATAGAATTTTTCAACCCAGGGTTAGCTCAGCTTGTTAGTGGGTTTGTGCTTCCCACTTAGTTGATTATGAGTTCGACTCTTGATGCCAGTCTCCCATACGCTAGTGCAGTTAGTTAGTAAGATGAGCTTTTATTCTCTAGACGAATCATATTTAGGCATGAGTTCAACTCTCCGTCGTTGTGCAAATTCGAGATTTACTGTTGCACGCGTTAAAAGGATAGTGTGTGAGACACCAACCAAACTAATTTTCTCTGGGGTTGAAGGAAAAGTATATAATTTTTTGGTACTCAAGCCTTATCAAATTTTGCCATGTAACATTTATTTTTTTAAATACTTTCCTACACAACAAATTAATTTTGCTCATATAATAAATCACCATATGTCCACAATTTGAGATGAAGGAATACTGAAAAGTCGACACCACGACCTGTTTTTTTCCCTTGGGCTGAGCTGACAGTAATGGTGCTCCAACATTTGAGGGAATTGAGTGGGGTTAGCCCAATGAAAACAGCCCTCCGCCCATGTCTTAGAATATGAGTTTGACTCACCCGACTAACACAAAATTTAAATTTGTATACATTATATTCTTCTAATGCTAAGATAAATAAATAAACATTTGTGACATCCCTAGAAAAAAAAAAATCCATTTGGGAGGTAGGCATAAGAACTCAAAGGCAACCTATAATAACATAATCTATGATCTAATCAAGACATTTTAAATCTTTATATATGCTTTGAAAATGGGGAGGGGACTCTTACAAATTATCTGAATGCACTCTTCTGATATTAACTTCAACTTCAACTGGGGACCAAGAAGTACCAGAGACAATGTAATAATCATGCACCCAAAGTCTCCTCAGAGAAGTTGATGTGTTGCTCATAGATGCCTTTTGTCACACTAAATTGTGCACAACTAGCTTAAATGCCCAATCTACTAGAGTTGGGCAAACAAAGTCCACTGTAACACCTGATTGTACACAGTCAGGTAGGTTCAATCCCTCCAAAGTGAGAAGCGTAGCAACTTCTAACCGCGTAAGCTGACTAAAGCCAGTTATATACAGATCCGATCTCTCATGCATCTTGTACTCCACGAAATCTACAGATACGATCCAACTGGTTCTTTTAGAAGTCATGATGGATGCGCTTTCAGCAATGTTTGGTAGATGATGTCGATGAATTGATCGTCTGGCACAATTGCCAATCCAGAAGTAAATAGTTGAGCGGGGTCCAAATAAGCTAAACAATAGAAGAAAAGGTAGCATTTCACATAAAAGTATTCATCGAGAAAATTATTGACAGAACATCCTTACTGTGCTATCACTATTTTGCGATTGTCGCAGATTTTTAAAAATTGAATGGCAAATTCGTTACATTGAAATAGTAGGGACTAAAATAAAACTAATGTAAAATTACAGGACCATATATGCCCTTACTATTAATACTGATACTGCAGTTAGTTTCAAAATTAGGCGTTAGAGTCCTATCATAGACTCGAGTGTTCAAAGTTAATGCTCCAACAGTCACACATGCTTAGGAGCTTTCTCTTCTTGCCTCTTGCTTTTTTGCATAGAAGGATATCATGTCATAGAGATAATGACTCAACTTCTTTCTTCTCCTGCTCGTAGAACAATTATTATTGTTTTTGATCCATTAATCTTGATCAATATAGACTAATACAAATAAAACCAGAACAGAGAACTGGTCCACGGTATATACATACATAGTATTTCAAAGTATAACGCAAATGCAGACACATAACTATTCATAAGTGTGGAAGCTTAAAGAAGCATTCTCAAGGAAGTCACTGTGAAGTTTAAAGTACCTGTATGAGAGGTAAACATTAAATGAACATTTACGTACCCAAATCCATCATTTTTTTCAAAATATTTTCCACAACTTTTATCATGGCGCAAACGATGCCATGATTATGTTGCTTAAGAGTACAATGTAAGATAAATTATACATAAATATATATAATAACCGTAATATATATGCATGTATACGCAGTAGAAATATTAATCATATATTAATAAATATGTGTACTAACCTCCAGCTATTATTGTCTAAGTGAATTTGCTTTCTGTACTTCTGCAAACGTAAATTACTTCTCTCTCACACTCTCTGTGTACAGAACTCTCTATCGACAGGATCTTCTAACATATGCAGGACTTAATTCCTTAAACGATAGATATTATAGACAATATATAACTGCTAGGCTAGGGACCCTTATCTTTATTCTTATTGGTTCCTTCCATCAAGGAACCATTATCTGATAGTGAAAACTTGATAAGCCTTAACCAACCACTACTAGTGTTTCACATGGAGTGAGCAACTATCCCTATCATCACTCCTAACTAACTAACAAATAGATAAATATACAATGTATATCAGAGATATATATGTATATACTTTATACATGTGGCAAGTGGGCCACCCTAAGGAGACTTGTGTTACATTCTCTCACTTGGTCCACTAGACACATGAAAACTATATAAGTGATAGATACTGTATTATGGCCACAAAATGCCCAATCCTTAAACCTTTTACTCTATTAGTGAGTACCAATCATGAATCATGGCAGTTGTACCTTTAATATGTATTCCCTTTCATGTATTATAATATATAGCAGTTCCCAATAAGCACTTAATGAGGTACTTTAATATTTTATCAATGACTACATACTAGTAATTTGAAGTCCTACTTTATTTATCCTAATAGATATCATACATGACAATTATTTTATGTGCACAATTAAAGTCATATCTTTATTCTCTAAAAACATTTAAAATTGTTCACAAATTGTGAATTACCAAAATAAGAAAGCCAAATTAAATAGTAAATGAGCTAATAAGTCCCATATGCTCCACATGACCATGATATACTTTAGCCGGCAATGCTTTAGTCATTGGACCTATAACCATCAACTCGGTGCTAATGTGCTCAATAGCTACATCTTGCATCTTTACTTTCTCTTTGACAACAAGATACTTTATGTCAATGTGCTTGTTTCGGCTGCCACTTTTGTTATTTTTAGAGAAATAAACTGCAGTCAAATTATCACAGTAAAGTCTTAATGGTCTCGATATAGAATCAACGACCCTTAATCCTGCGATAAAATTTCTTAACCATAGAACTTGTGAAGTAGCTTTATAGCATGCAACAAATTCTGCTTCCATAGTGGATGAAGCAGTTATGGATTGCTTGATACTTCTCCAAGATATAGCTCCTCCAACAAGAAGAAAGATATATCCTGAAGTAGACCTTCTAGTGTCTAAACATCCAGCAAAATATGAATTTGAATATTCAATCACCTCTAATGAATTCATATGTCTGTATGTCAACTTGTAGTTCTTGGTTCCTTGCAAATACCGAATGACTTTCTTGGCAGCTTTCCAATGTTCAAGTCCTGCATTGCTTTGGTATCTACCCAACATTCCTACTACAAACGCAATATCAGGTCTCGTACAAACTTGAGCATACATCAAGCTGCCAACTGTTGATGCATAAGGTATGCTCTTCATCTGCTCTTGTTCCAAATTATTTTGTGGTGATTGAATTAGACTGAACTTGTCTCCTTTGACAATGGGTGCTATGCTAGGTGAGCAAGATTTCATATTAAATCTTTCCAAAACTTTTTCAATGTAGGCCCTTTGAGAGAGTCCCAATATCCTTTGGGACCTATCTCTATGAATCTCAATGCTAATGACATAAGAGGTTTCACCCATATCCTTCATTTCAAAATTTTGAGAAAGAAAAACTTTTGTATCACTGAGTAGACCCAAATCACTGCTTGCAAGTAAAATATCATCCACATATAAGACTAAAAAGATATATTTACTCCCACTGACTGTAAAGTATATACATTGATCAACAATGTTCTCTGTAAAGCCATATGAAGTAACAATATTGTGAAACTTTAAATACCATTGGCGGGAGGCCTGTTTTAGTCCATATATAGATTTCTTTAACTTACAAACCAAATGATTATCTTTAGAAGCAAATCCCTCAGGCTGATTCATGTATACCTCTTCCTCAAGATCTCCATTCAGGAAAGCCGTTTTCACATCCATCTGTTGTAACTCTAAATTAAAATAAGCTACTAATGCTATGATAATTCTAAATGAATCCTTCTTAGAAACTGGAGAAAAGGTTTCATGGTAATCATTCCCTTCCTTTTGAGTGAAACCTTTAACTACAAGTCTAGCCTTATATCGTTCGATGTTACTAGAAGAGTCTTTTTTGGTCTTATAGACCCATTTACAGCCAACAGTTGTAGACCCTTTTGGCAATTGAACGAGATCCCAAATTGATTTTTAGCCATCGATTCCATCTCTTCTTTGATGGCAACATGCCATAAGGTGGAATTGTCCCCATTCATGGCTTGTGAAAACGAACTAGGATCATCTTTAGGTCCAACATCAAAGTCAGACTCTTGTAGGTATATAAGGTAATCACTAGAAATTGTTGATCTCCTTTCTCTTGAGGATCTTCTTACTCCCATTAGTTCTTGTAAATTTTGAATAGGAGGTTCTACTTGAATTTGTTCCTCATGGAGTGGTTGTTCTTAAGTTAGTTGCTCTCCAATGATATTTGAAATTTGGGATGGAAAAGCAAACATTTCCCCAATTGAATTCTCAATGGAGTCCCTTATTTCCTCAAACTCAATGGTTCGAGGAGAACCACTCCCATTAGTTTCAAGATCCTTAAGAAATTTAGCATTTCTAGCTTCAACAATTCTAGGTGTGTGTGAAGGACAATAAAATCTAAATCCTTTGGAGTTTTCTGCATGCCCAATGAAAAACCCGCTAATTGTTCTTAGGTCCAGTTTCTTCATGTGTGGGTTATAAACCTTCACCTCAACTAGACAACCCCATATGTGTAGATATTTTAAGCTTGGTTTCCATCCTTTCCATAATTTAAAAGGTGTTTTTAGAACAACTTTAGATGGAACACTGTTTAATACATACACATTAGTTTTCAAGGCTTCACTCCATAGATTTATAGGAATA
Organism: Euryodendron excelsum; assembly: GCA_033060915.1. Lineage (NCBI taxonomy): Eukaryota > Viridiplantae > Streptophyta > Magnoliopsida > Ericales > Pentaphylacaceae > Euryodendron > Euryodendron excelsum. The sequence continues at coordinate 27,045,304 of CM065392.1, forward strand.
TTACAATAACTTAGCATGCTCCTCACCATGTCCATAAGTGTGCGGTTCCTTTTTCAGCCACACCATTTTGTTGTGGTGTTCCAGGCATTGAATATTGAGCAATTATGCCCTCTTTTTTAAGGAACCTAGCAAATGGACCTAGTAGTTGTCCTAATTCTGTGTACCTCCCATAATATTCTCTACCCCTGTCTAACCTTACGATTTTGATTTTCTTTTCTGTTTGTCTCTCTACCTCTACCTTATAGGTTTTAAAAGCATCTAGTGCTTCAGCCTTATCAAATAAGAGGTAGAGATACATATATCATGTATGGTCATCAATGAATGAGAAAAAATATCTCTGACCATTTAAACAAGATAGAGTAAATGGTCCACAGAGGTCTGTGTGTATGATCTCAAGAGTATCAAAACTCCTCTTGACACCTTTAGTGGACTTGTTGGTTTGCTTCCCCTTAATGCAATCCACACAAGTACCAAAATCAAAAGAATCAAGAGCATTTAAAACTCCTTCATTTACCAATCTTCTAATTCTTTCCTTGGAGATATGTCCTAATCTCCTATGCCATAACATAGAGGAATTCTCATTGATAATGTTCTGCTTTATGCCAATCCCATCATGCAAGGTCGAAAGGTTATTTTCAAAATTAGGATTTAAATCAAATCTAAATAATCCATCATCTAAAAAACCGTTGCCAATAATGGCTTCTTTTGCAATAAATCAAAATTTGTACCACTAAAATTGAAACTAAATCCAAAAGGTACTAATTTAGAAATAAAAACCAAATTTCTAGAAAACAATGGAACATATAAAGTGTTTTCAAGATCCAAAATAAAACCAAAATTTTAAACCAGCGTGAAAGTCTCAATAGCCTCCACATGTGAACACATTCTATTTCCTGAATAAATGCTTTGTTCACTAATTGTCGGTTTCGTTAGGCTGAGAAAGCCCTGCATGGTATTGGCAATGTGAATTGTAAAACTAGAATCAATCCACAATGTATTATTAGGAACATTAACAAATTATACTCATAACATACAAAGGATAAGAGATTACCTTTCTTTACAAGCCATTTCTTATACTTAGCGTAATCTTCTTCATGTGTCCCTTTTTATTGCAAAAGAAGCATGCACCCTTATTGCCATAACGCTTCATTGGCACTTTTTCATTCTTCTCTTGAGGAACATCATTACTCTTGTGACTCTTCCCCTTTGCATGAAATGCTAAATTAGCAGTTTCTAGCTTTTTATGCTTCAGCCTTTCTTCCTCTTGAACACACATGGTCAGAAGTTCATTCACTGACCATTTTTTCTTATGTGTGTTATAGAAAATTTTGAAAGGACTGTACTCCATAGGAAGAGAGTTAAGGACGAAATGCACTAAGAATGACTCAGAAATCTCTATCTCCAGTGCTTTTAGTTGAGCTACAATGTCCCTCATTTCCATGATATGTTCACGCACACTTCTAGTACTATTATGTTTCATGCATAATAATTTCTTCATTAGAGTGCTAGCTAGTGCCTTATCAGAGCTCACAAATTGCTCTTCAATAGCCTTCATGAAACCTTTTACCTTATTGCATTCCGGGATTGAACTCCTAATGCCCTTATTGATGTGGGACTTAATGAGCATCAAACTTAGGTGATTGGATCACTCCCACCGCTCATATGCAGCCCTCTCAATTAGCGTACTTGATTCCGTGGGGGCGGGTGGTTCATCCACACGGAGCGCTAAATCAAGGTCCTTACACCCCAATGTCAAAAGTACTTTATCTTTCCAGTCAAAAAAATTATCACCACTTAAGAATGGAATACAAGATGATTCAGTACTAAAAAATGTAGTAGGAATAACTGCAATAACCAAGAATATATTATGATATGAAATAATAATTAAAGCAAAGTAAATTCAAACCTCCCTGTGAGTAAAGGTAACAACATGCATTGAATCTACTTAAACTGTATTGACAAGACTAGTAAATAACATACATCAAAATAAAACAACCCTTTATCTGTGGACATAGGAAAATCGTATCTTAATGTTAAATTTACTATCATATACCAATTAAATTAATAATAAATAATTATTTCCCTGTGGGCCCAAATAATTATTTTTATTAATTTAATTGCAATAAATATATGCCATTAAATATATAGTCAAATGACCCTTTCTGAATGTGATAACAAAGACTTAAAATCACACATCACAATAATTTAAGATGATGTGGCTATTCTTAAACTAATGTAATGCTCAAGTTTCTCAAGATGGCATAAATAATCTTTAATAGGACAAAAACACAATTTAATAATTAAAAATATGAATTATTGTCCCCAAAATACTTTTCAGAAAAGTCCTTATGCAATTTTGGATAAAATCACAAAATATGCATTTATAGAAATTTCTAGATTATAAGGTATTCAGAGAAAAGATCCAAATATAATAATTACACAGAACATCTATCCTTTCAAAACTTTACAAAAATATTCTAAATTGATTATAACTCAAAATCGTATTACTTGCATCACGTTGACTCAAATAATACCAGAGACATCATACTACTTGATAAGCAATTAAATAATCAGTCCTCCATTTATAACATCTCAAACATGCATCATTCAATGGATTGATACTGACCGAATCAAAAACTCTTATTCAATTTTGTCAAACAGTAAGCAATATATAATTGGCAAACATTTAAAGCACTAAGCACACTGTTTCGATCGATTCAATGGCTACAACGCATTAAATATGATATATAAAATATTAACATCCATCTTTGCATGCTTATTGAAACAAACAGAAAAGCACACCTTATGGCATATACATCATAATCAATATGTATGCAGGTGGAATCAAAACATATATTCATGTATGTACATATCGACAAATTTCTATTTAAATAACATTCGATTAAAATCTCATCATAATATAATTCAAATAGATATACGCATAAATTATATATTCTCTGGATACTAGACAACATGAACTAGAGAATGACTCTGATACCACGATGTAAGATAAATTATACATACATATATATAATAACCGTAATATATATGCATGTATACGCAGTAAAAATATTAATCATATATTAATAAATATATGTGTACTAACCTCCAGCCATTGTTGTCCAAGTGAACTTGCTTTTTGTGCTTCTGCAAACGTAAATTACTTCCCTCTATGTACAGAACTCTTTATCGACAGGATCTTCTAATCTATGCAGGACTTAATTCCTTGAATGATGGATATCACAGGCAATATATAACTGCTAGGCTAGGGACCCTTATCTTTATTCTTATTGGTTTATTCCATCAAGGAACCATTATCTGATAGTGGGGACTTAATAGGTCTTAGCCAACCACCATTAATGTTTTACATGGAATGGGTAACTATCCCTGTCATCACTCGTAACTATAGATAAATATACAATATATATCAGAGATATATATGTGTATACTTTATACATGTGGCAAGTGGGCCACCCTAAGGATACTTGTCTTACATAGAAAACCGAAACATTTTGCTCAACAGTATATATATAGGTGTATGGGTGCCTTCCAACCTCTCAATTCTGTAATACAAAACCTGCATAATCATGATACTTCCCAAAAATCAAAATTCTTGATCAACCTTTTATTTAATAAATCGCTTAGCTCTACTTCTTATTCAATTCCCTTTGTTTATGGCTATAAGAAATAGGGATGGCAATGGACTGGGGTGGGACGGGAATTGGAATCTCCATCTCCGCCTTCACTTTGAAATATTCACCTCTATCTCCACCTCCATCCGCGTTTGCCCCTTCTCCAGGGGTACAAGGTTGCCTCCACCCTCACCTCCATCCCCACTTGGACCCCCATTTTTCGAGCCTAAGTCCAAGTCAAAGCCCAAGCTTTTTTTACCTTTTAATTTGTTTAGAAACGACTGATTTTTAAAGCTAAAGCATTGATTTCACGATTGAGAACTATTGAGATCACTTCCTTACCTAATACATGATTTTCTATTATATATGTTGCTGTGATAAATATTGATTGCAAAAAATTTAAACCCTTGATGTATCATTGGAGTTCAATTATAGATTATGCTTTGCTACTCAACGCCCAAAGAGACAAATACTTAAAAGAGTAAATCAAATATAAAATAACCTATATAAAAAATAAAAAATTAAAGCAAGGAAATGGGGCGGGGCAAAATCTTAATTCATTCCCGCCTCCATACTCGTATAGATTTTTATTTTAACCTCCATCTCCGCCTTTATCCCCATTTTGAATCCTCCATGCCCTCCCCAAACAGGGTAAATTCAGTTAGATCTCCACTTTGTCCCGGTCCACTGTCATCCCAAATAAGAATTGGGTTGCACCGTATATATATGAAAGAGTATACAATAATGATGTATTTGGTGAACAAATACCATCGTCTATTAAGGCACTCTGATTAGTTGAAAATATTTGTATTAGTTAATAATTTTATGGAAGATTACTGTAAAAAATTTCATTAATGCCTAATTTATGTCGAGTAGACGTTATTGTTGTATATTCATAAAATGAGAAAAATGTAAGCACCCACTTGTATATAACATATGAATGATGTTTATGACTAAAACATTCACTATATGTGTATGCAAATGTGCATACCGCTTAGAAACAAATTTTACTACTCAGATTTTTCTGAATTTAATAATGTTCAACACGACATTGCCTAGATTGCAGTCATTAAAGGAGCAGAGGTCTCCACACATTATGCACTCATCCATTCCCAAAGCATCTTACATCACGTGAAATAGAATGCATATATATGTATGTATATATATAAATATATTTATCTTTAAATAGAAAACCCAAGTTTACAACAACCTTCGGTTGAGCAATTATTATGCCCTCAATGCTACCTACATAAAAACAGATATTATAATTTCTAGAAGCATGTAATACTTGGGTTTAGCTAGTGCCGATATACCAAGTTTCACAAGAAAAAGGTAATGAGCCTGATCTATGCCTATAAGTTAACTAAAGCCAATGCTAGTGTATTCAATTGTTAGATTTAATAATAAATTTCTTTTTACAAGCTGGGCGTTTGAAGGGCTGCTCGGTACGTACACAGGAAGATTAAAAAAAAAAAAAAAGGAGCTAGATTATGTCATGCCTTAATTTCAATTAGATTATGACTTGAAGCTTGACACTTTAAATATATTGAACAACTTGTGTATGAAAAAGCTTGTTAAGAAAGATTAAAGGTTGGTGAGCATGATGGGTTGACATATTCAACAAGCTCATACTTATAATCTCATCTTAAAGAGATTGAAGATGCTTGAAGGTAATGAAGACCAGTTGAAAGAAAAAAAATCACAAGACTTGGAAGCTCTATTAAAGATTGTGTTGAAATCTTAAGTGGATAAAAGAAGCTATATTGATTGAAAAGTCCTAGAAGCAATCAAATTGAAATGATTCCATCTAAAAGAGATTGAAAATATTCAAAGAAAAATAGAAAATCAGTTAAAGAGAAGAGATCACAAAACTTGGAAGCTCTCTTGAAGATTTTGGTAAAGTCTTGAATCAATGGAAGAAGTGATGTTGATTGAAGAATATTACAAGTAATGTAAGTGGATTAATTAAATCTTGAAGTGATTGAAGGTGTTCTTGAATATTAACATGCCTTCAAGAAGTCATTTTAAGCCTTAGAAGCCTTCGCTGAATGATTTATGATATACTTGAAGACATTGAAGAAGTTTGAAGAAATCTTGCAAAAGTTAAGGACTTGAGCTAAAAAGGGTCGACTCATGGTTCCTAGGAATCGACACATTCAGATAGTAGCATTAGACAAAAGGACTCTGATAAAAAGAGTCAAACCCCCAAGTTTAAGAGTCGACAAGTTAGTCCAGAATGTCCTTGACAAAGCTCCAAAAAGAGTCAACTTTTTATTTTTCAAGAGCTGACTCATTCAGACAGTACCTTAGTGAAGTCTGCTAAAACACAAGAAAAGTTGACCAAGTAAAAAAGTCTGCTCCTTTAGACAGAAGGTTGAGGACGCTAGCACCAGAGCAAAAAGGGTCGACCCCTTCAGAAAAATAGTCGACTTTTTTACTGTAATGGCTAGTTTTTCAAACGGCCTATCAGCATGATCTTGAGTTAAATGCACTCCAAACCACCATCAAAGGCTATAATCAATTCAAAGGTATATATATAAGATCTCCACAACATTTATATATAAGAATCCATGAATTTAAGTGCATTACCTTTGATTGTAAGCTGAAATTTTTGATCCTACCTGAAGAAACATTCTCTTTGCTGAGATTTAGGGCATTTACTGAGTTGAATTCATTCATTCACTCTTTGAGAGAGTTGACCCATGTATAATATTTATTTATTTGATTGGGAGGGTTTGCATACTTGAGAGTTTGAGTGTTCTTATTAAAAACACTTGTAAGTTTGAGTGAAGCTTGGACAAAATTGCTTGAAGGGCTTGAGAGTTAGGGAATAACTCTTGTAAAAAGTGAGTTGGGCACTTGAGCAACTAGCACCTGCTGTGTAAAGGAGTTTTTGCATAGTGGAAGACTTTCAAGGGACTCTTAAGGGTGAGGACGTAAGTCACACATTATAACTGAACCTTGATAGATCTAGTGTTTATCTCTTACTCTGTTTTGCTTCCTTGCACTATATTGCTTGCTTGCTTGGTTGATACATATTTGATTCACTGTTTCATTGATTAATTAAGTATTAATTGCTTTTGTGTGATTAATTTTGAAAAACCCAATTCACCCCGTCTTGGGTTACATGTTCGGTCCAATAATTGGTATCGGAGTTGGTGTTCTATTTTAAAGGCTTAACATCTTTAGAGTTGATCCATGGCAACCATGTTTGTAAGCGCTCTAGGTGAGGGTTAATCCAGCAATAGATTTTTCATGTTCAATGGAACAAACTATAATTATTGGACGAATAGAATGATGATATATATCCAATCCGTTGACTATGAACTATAGAGGATCATTGTTAATGGTCCCAAGACTCCCACCAAAACTGTTGAGAGGGTAGTTATGCCCAAACCTGAAAGTGAATGGGATGAGGATGACTTGAAGCTTTTGCAATCTAATGCTAAAGCTATGAACATTTTATATTGTGCCTTAGACCTTAATGAATTCAACAGAATCTCTACTTGTGAATTTGCCAAGGAGATTTGGGATAAACTTGAAGTGACTCATGAAGTGACTAATCTAGTCAGTGAGTCCAAAATTAACATTTTTGTACATAATTATGAATTATGTAGATTGAAATATGATGATTCTATTACTGAAATGTGTACTAGATTCACTGACATTGTTAATAGCTTAAAGTCTCTTGAAAAAATGTATCCTAATAGTGAACATAGGAGAAAAATCTTAGATCTTTGCCAAAGACATGGGAAGCCAAAGTGATAGCTATACAAGAAGCCAAAGACCTCAACACCTTGCCACTTAAGGAGCTTCTTGGATTTCTCATGACCTATGAGTTGACCCAAAAGTAAAATGCTCAAAAAGAGGAGGACAAGAAAAAGAAATATGTTGCATTTAAGTCCATCACACTAGAAAGTGAATATGGAAGTGAAGATGAAGATGAGGAAGATCCCTCGTTTCAAGAAAATTCAAGAGATTCATGAAAGAAGGTGGAACTAGGGAAGGAAGCCTGATGTAAAGGGAGAATCCACTAACAAGGATTCAACCATCATATGTTTTGAATGCAAGAAGCTAGCACATGTGAAAGCTGAGTGTTCTATGCTAAAGAAGAAAGGAAAGAAAGCAAAGGAAAAAGAGCTTTGGCAGCCATCACTTAGGGTGATGGTAAGGAATCCAGCTCTGATGAAGAAGCTGAACTTCAAGAAGTGGTAAACCTATATCTTATAGCACAAGAAGAAGCAACTGAGGTATCATCTTCTAAACCATCTGATTTTTCATTTGATGAGTAACAAGATGTTTTTGATGATTTACTTGCGGAATTTAAAAAGATAGGCGTCAAAAATACTCTTCCTAAAAATATGGTTTCCACTCTCACAAAGAAAAGTGAGGATTTACAAAAAGATAATAAGATTTTGAAAAAAGATAATTCTGTCTTGAAAGAAAAAGTAAAGGATTTAAAAAAATCTCTTGCAAAGAGTGTTGATGGGAAATAAAAGCTTGATGTCATGCTTGGTAGCAAAAGTGCTCTCTTGACAAGACAGAAATATGTTACAATCCTTTTAAAGATAAAAAGTTCAAAAACAAAGATTAGATGCTTTTATTGTTAAAAGAGAGGCTATCTAGCTTGCATGCATGCCCCATAACCTGACCTATCTGGATTTGGGGTACATGACCGGCCAGTAACAAGGCTACCACAGGCAGCATTACATAAACTGGTTAAACACCTGTACATTTATCATTTAAAAGATACAGAAATAGGATTTTATGAACTTAAAATAAAACATATTATACATAGCAGAACCGTGCCTAATCTTCAAAACATAAACATACCATAAAATGGACCTATTAAAGGCCATCACAGTTATAACATAATAACAGTACAAAATATTAGGGTCCTACCCATATATACATTACATATCATAAGGCCTGTGGGTCGCAATCCAAATATTCATGTAATGGGCTTCATTCTAAGGCCTCTCAGTTTGGTTACTTAAAAATATTTTTAGAAAATATAAGCTAATGCTTAGTGCATAACAATAATGTATGAGCAAAAAATACAATGGACTATCATTTCTATTTAATGTATATGATAATAGATGAACATTTATGCATATATGGCATGAACTTAAGAACGTACAAGCGTAATCTTAAAAACACAAGTGGCATAGACTTTAGTATTAAAACAGTTCATCATTTTCAAAACATGATGTCGTGAAAGAGAGACAAGCATGTCGTAGCATGATCTCATAGAGCATGACATAGTTTGTCATGAGCATAACCCATCATAAATTTTTAAGAATATATCTTAGCTCATCGTATAACATTAGACACATCAAATATCATTATTCTCGAAAATGTATAAAGCGTAGATTTGAAAATATAAGTAGCATGAGTATCATATTGAAACATTATATCATAAGCTTTCATAATGAAATGTTATAACATTTCAAACATAGTATCCTAGGAGTGAGATGCAAATCGTAACATGATCATGTATGGCATAACGTAACTTGTCACAAGCATACCTTGGCATGGTACTATAAGTCATATCATAATATTGTAAAAAGAAGATATACGTCGTGACATTAATACTTATGGGAACATACGTAACTTTTCGTGAAGCGTTTGAACCTATCATATTTCTCATTCTAGAACATTAGTATGTTATGTTTTTACATCTACTAGGCTTCGCATTAGTAACCTTAAAGGTCACGCATAGGGCTCTTTAAGCCAACATAGTAAAGGTCACGCATAAGGCTCCTTAGGCTAACATATCCCTCACTTCACCTCACTTAAGGGGTCTTTCTGGTCTTGGGCGTCATAGTAACCACAAGGGTCACGCATAAAACTCTTTAGGCTAGCATATCCCTCACTTCACCCTACTTAAGAGGTCTTTTTGGTCTTAAGCGTCATAGTAACCGCAAAGGTCACGCATAAGCCTCTTTTGGCCAACATATCCCACACTTCACCCCACTTAAGAAGTCTTTCTAGTCTTGGGTGTCATAATAACCGCAAGGGTCACGCATAAGGCTTTTTAGGCCAACATAGTATCCACAAAGGTCACGCGTAAGGCTCTTTAGGCCAATCATGAGAGTTAGGCTCAGTCATTAAAAGCATTAGCAATATAGAGTGCTTTAGGCCAATTATGAGAGTAAGGCTCAATCATAATAGGTTCATTCATTAAGAGCTACGCTCAATCATTAGCAATATAGAGTGCCTTAGGCCAATTATGAGAGCACGGCTCAATTATAGTAGGCTCAGTCATTAAGAGTTATGCTCAGTCATTAGCAACATAGAGTGCTTTGGGTCAATCATAAGAGCTAGGCTCAGTCACAGTAACCATAAAGGTCACATATGAGCTCTTTAAGCCAATAATAAGAGCTACGCTTAGTTATAGTAACCATAAAGGTCACACATAGGCTCGTTAAGCCGAGGGACGTCTTCTAACAGAGCGATAAATTATTTCACATCCACTACCGTAGGACCATCGTTGCTAGTTTAGGGTCTTGCCACGAAAGACCTCGAGTTAGCGCCGTACATTGGAAATCTTACGTCTCTTTTGTTTAAACATTCTAATCCATGAGTTTTGATTTATAACATAAGTATAACTTACTTTCTTTTCAAAGTATGACATTTATAATTGAACATAAATGCATTGAAAACATATAAAAAAAACATTACATGATATGGAGTTGAACTTAAAACATTTGGAAAGTAATAGGGTTTTCCACATGGCATATCGTTACTCACCTCTATCCTTGAGAATTGGTGATAAACAAGGGTATTCCTACACATAAAGTACATAAAAATATCAAACACAAGACCCCAATTCAAAGCATGAATCATAAAAGTTGAGGTTTAAAATATTGATCCCTCAACACTGGTTCATTCATTGCATCTCATACACATCAGAACAATAAGACTACATTCTAGGTCAATTGCATTTGAAAATATGCTTAAAGACCTTTATTTTGATAGATCACAGGTCAAAAATACATTCTGAATGAAGAAAGTTATGTCCAATGGAAAAAGGGACTAAAATTTTGAAAAATAATGTTGCTAATAGAAATTTTGGATCAATTTTAAAATTCAATATCTCTCAATATATAAAGAATTAGAGTACAAACTTTATATGGGTATAATCTGTGAATCTACTTTCCAACTCTTCAAACAGTGTATCAATCTGAGTTTTCTTGAGTAAGGTATACACCCATTTTATTAAATAGGATCAAAGTCGACCAGTGATCCGCACGATCAGGCGCACTAGCGCGCTAGGCCTGCGACTGGTGTAAAGGGGTTTTTCTCACCCTAAACTCAACTAAACCTCTCCCAAACTCTACCAATACTTCTAGGATTCAAAGATTGACCTAAGAAAACTACAATATCTCAAAATAAAGCTAAACCAATGAGTAAATCAAAAGGATCTAAGGTTTGAAATCTCAAACTCAACATACACAATTTGGGGGTTTTTAAGCCGCAACTCAGAATTCATCTATGAAAGCTTACAAACTCTCAAAACCCAAGTAATTGGGACTCAAAGGAGTTACCCAACACAACTATAACACATATATATACATGCTCACACAACTATAATACATAGCTTGGGTTTAAACTTCCCAAGATTCTTCCTACTTCAATCTCCTCCTTTCTTGTTCTTCTTTCTTCTCCATATTCTCTTCTTCTTCTTCTTCTCTTCTTTAGCCGATAGTAAGAGTGTGTGTCGTGCGTGTGTGTGTGTGGTAATAGGAGACAACCATAGGAATTAATCCATATGTTTCACACATAAAGCATATGCTACAACATGCATTATCGTTGGTCATTTTGATCCAAGGGCTCATTAAAAAATATAGAATTTAAGAAATTTACATTAAATCAGATAATAGAGGTTCGGAATATTACATAGCAAATATTTCATTATGCAGAAATCACATGTAGCCAAGATGGATTGGGTCCTAAAAGGACCATTGCAGACTAACCCCCCTGAAACCAAGATGGTTTGGGTACCAAAGGTCAAAGGTTGAGTTGTTTATTTTGTAGGTATGTCTTTAAGCAAAATCCAAAAAGGATCATTGATACTTGAATAATGGATGCTCAAGACACATGACTGGTAATGAAGCTCAATTCACATCTCTTACACTGAAGGATAGAGGCTTTGTTACTTTTGAAGATAATAGCAAAGGCAAGATCATTGGTATAGGTAGTATTGGTAAGAATTCTTCAACTTTTATTGATAATGTTTTGCTTGTTGAAGGCTTTAAGCACAATCTTTTGAATATTCCAATTATGTGATAAAGGCCTACAGAGTTATTTTTGAATCTTCAAAATGTGATGTAGTTAATATCAATGATAATAAGACCATATTGACTGGTCATAGGTAAGGCAATATCTATATTTTTTTATCTAAATGTTCTCTCCTCTTGCAAAATAAAATACCTTGCAATTATGAACAGTGAGGATAGTTAGTTGTGGCTTAGAAGGCTTGGTCATACAAACATAAGTATTCTTTCAAAGATTTCTAAAAATGATTTGGTAAATGGACTTCCCAAACTTAAATTTGAAAAAGACAAGATTTGTGATACTTGTTAAATGGGAAAGCAAATAAGAGTCTCTTTTAAATCCAAAAACATGATTTTTACAACTAGGCCACTTCAACTATTGCATATGGATTTGTTTGGACCAACTAGAACTCTAAGTCGAGGTGGTAAGCAATATACTCTAGTTATTATTGATAATTAGTCAAGGTTCACTTAAACATTTTTTCTTGCTCACAAGGATAAAATAATTATTTTTTTTATAAAGTTTTGCAAAAAGGTTCAAAATGAAAAGGGCTTTACAATCACAGCAGTTAGGACTAACCATGATGGTGAGTTTGATTGCAAATCTTTTGAAATGTATTGTGATGAAATGATTTTGAACACAATTTTTTGGTATCTAGAACTCCTCAAGAAATTGAGGTTGTTGAGAGAAAAAATAGGACTTTGGAAGAAAAGGGGAGAACCATGCTTTGTGAAAAAAATTTGCTAAAATACTTTTGAGCAGAAGCTGTTAACACAGCCTACTGTGTAAGCATAGTTTTATTTAGAATTTTTTTTAATAAAACCCCATATAAGCTTTGAAAATACAAGAAGCCAAATGTTTCATACTTTAAAGCTTTTGGATGCAAGTGTTTTGTGTTGAATAACAATAAAGATAACATTGGTAAGTTTGATGCAAAATCTGATGAGAGTGTCTTTCTTGGCTATTCCACACATAGTAAGGCTTATAGAGTTTTCAATAAAAGACCTTTAGTTGTTGAAGAATTAGTGTATATTACCTTTGATGAACTAAACTCTGTGCTTAGAAAAGTTATAAGTGATGATGTAGATAATGTGGAGCAAAGCATGAAAAACCTCAATATCAATTAAAACACGAATGAAGCCATACTAAAGGAGAACAATGAGCAAGACATTCCTTCAAGCCAACAAAATGTGAATGAAGGGCTGCCAAACGAATGCAAGTTTGTTCATAACCATCCAACTGAGCAAATACTAAGTGATCCATCACAAGGGGTAAGGACAAGATCATCTCTTAGAAATATTTGTAATCATCTTGCTTTTTTATCTCAAATTGAACCAAAATGTTTTCAAGATACTAAAAATGATGAATATTGGATTTTGGTTATGCAAGAACAATTGAACCAATTTGAAAGGAATGAGATTTGGAACCTTATTCCTAGACCTGAAGATCATCCAATTATTGGAACCAAATGAGTTTTTAGAAACAAAATGGATGAATCTGAAACTATAGTAAGAAACAAGACCAGACTTGTAGCCCAAGGCTATAATCAATAAGAAGGAATTGACTTTGATGAGTCATATGCACCTGCAACTAGATTAGAAGCTATGAGAATGTTGCTCGCATTTTCAGAGTTCAAAATTTTCAAATTTTATTAAATGGATGTAAAAAGTGCATTTTTGAATGGATTTGTTTTTAAAGAGTCTCATGTTGAACACCCTCCTGGTTTTGACAATTTTTTATTTTTAAATAATGTTTTCAAACTTACAAAAGCTCTTTATGGTTTAAAGCAAGCCCCAATGGCTTGGTATGAAAGATTGAGCAAATTTTTGATTGAAATTAGTTTTACAAAATGAAAGATTGACATAAATCTTTCGTTAAAATTAGAGTCCATGATATGCTTATTGTACAAATATATGTGGCTGACATCGTATTGGACTCTACTAATAAGAATCTTTGCAACGAATTTGTTAAGTGTATGCAAGGTGAATTTAAAACACGTATGATGGGAGAACTCAACTTCTTCCTTGGAATTCAAATCAAACAATCAAAGAAAGGTATTTTCATAAACCAAGCTAAGTACATCAAAAACTTACTTAAAAAGTTTGGTATGGAGAATGCAAAGCCATTGAGCACTCCCATAAGTACTTCAACAAAGCTTAACAAAGATAAGAAATGTATATCTACGGATGCCAAATTATACAGAAGTATGATTGGCTCATTACCCTATCTAACTGCTAGCAGGCTTAATATCTTGTTTAGTGTATGCTTATATGCTAGATTTCAATCTAATCATAACAAATCACATGTTGTCGCTGTTAAAAAGATATTTAGATATCTTAAGCACACATATAACCTAGGGTTATGGTACCCTAAGGACACATCATTTAGTCTAATTGGTTATTCTGATGCTGACTATACTGGAGTAAAGTTGATAGAAAAAGCACAAGTGGCTCTTGTCAATTTCTTGGTAATATGCTTGTTTCATGGTTTAGTAAAAAACAAAATTCAGTTACACTTTCTACAGCTGAGGCTAAGTACATTGCAGCTTGAAGCTATTGTGCTCAAGTTCTTTAAATCAAACATCAACTTGAGGATTTTGATTTAACATTTGAACACATTCCCATTAGATGTGATAACATAAGTGCCATCAATTTGACCAAAAATTCTATTTAACACTCTTGCACAAAGTACTTTGAAGTTAGACATCATTTTATACTTGATCATGCGTAAAAAGGTAATATTATGCTTGATTTTGTGAGCACTGACCATCAATTAGCTTATATGTTCACAAAATCACTAAGTGAGCATAAATTTTGTATGATTATGAGAGAATTGGGGATGAACAATACATTATCTTGAGTGCTTATTTTGTTATATATATATATATTCGATTATGCATATGAATCATTTGAAATTGATTAGCACCTTTCTCAATATTAGGTTTCTGGGTACAAAAGTTATTGGCTAAACTCACTTGTTATAGGATCGGCTAAACTGTTGGTGATATCCAGAGAGTTTGAGTAGGGCCACCTCTCTCTTTTCTTCAATGAAATCTAGGTCTCTTGCCAAGGTTTGAGCATTAAGCTTGTTGTTAAATGTTGTGAATTTGATTGTTGAGAGTCTGACCTCTAAAGGTATAACTGCTTTCACCAATAAACCTATTTGAAGTGGTTCGATAAGAGCTTCACAAGGAATCCCCAATGAAACGTCAAACCGATATCAAACCGATACATGTATATTATATATATATATCATGTAAATGTATAAGTGCTACATCTAAGTCCATTTTTGGTTGTAAACTTGTAATAGGTTGTTGTATGTAAATGCAACGTGGGCCCATTTTACGGTTTTGTTCAATTCGAAGTGTTGAAACTGACTCAAGCTCGCAGACTTTAGTAGTAGGTTGCTAAACTGGGAAATGCCTCCCCCATTGCCTCCCATTGACTTCCCAAGTCCCTGGCCCATTGCATCATGACATATAGGAATAATAATAAATTCACTTTTTAGTGGGGTTCATTATGGCTTTGGGAATGTGAGGTCATCACTTTTAGAAAGTTTGTAAAATGGGTTTTGGTGTTAAGATTCTAGTTAACTAAACGACTCTAGTTAGGTTAAGTTAACTATCCAAACTAGGTATTTATTTTATAATAGTATAAATAATCTGAGTCTAGCATCTATGCTAACAGTTAGAAATATTTCCAACGAGTTGTATAAAAAGACAAAGTATGCTTAAAATGTGTTTTAAAAAATATGTTAGTATACTAGAAAATTTTATTACAAAAACAGAGTTATTTTAAAACTTATTTTTCATCTACATGTGGTTTTAAACTTATTTAACAACTCAAGTTGCTGAAAAAATTATGTTTTGAAAATATGGCTTTGGAGTGCTGATGTTGTATTCTTAAAACACGACTTTGACTTTAAAGAAAACACAACTTCTATAATTTAAATCTTATTCCAAATTCTCAAGGACACAATTTCTTGAACAATTCAAGTTTGAGAATTAAGTTTAAAACAACGTGAAACTGGAAAGAGGATGAGAAAGGGTATTCTCTCTTGCTCTCTATATATGGATTACGATGTTATTGTATCGTTAAAGGAAGGACGGCCCATTTCGAAGGTTTGATTATTCGATTTTCGAAGGGCTGAAACAGGGCCCAGCTTTGCTGATGCTAAATAGTGACTTCACAAGCACGTGACCAAGACCATCTAAACAAGGGAATGGGGCTCATTATTGTTCCATTACTATTATTGTTTTTAGGGTAAATTACACCTTACCTACCTGTGGTTTGCCTCAATTTTATTTATCCTCCTTCAAGTTTTAAATGCAACACTTAATCTCCCTATGGTTCTAACCAAAATGATACAGTTAGATTTTTGGTCATAGATAATGGAATGTGTGTTCCAAACGGCGAGTGACATCGAGGTTGGGCAAATCCTGCCAAAATTAACTTGTGCTCTTCTGAAACTATCCTTAGGTGTTGATATAAGACCAACTTCCCTGAGAAACATTTCGTAAAACACATGCACTACTACCAAATAAAGGTTTGAAGAAAAGAATGTCATAATCACAAAACTCCTAAGAGCATGTAAATTAAAAGCATGGCATTTGTTCATACAATCCCACTGGCATAACAATGCCTTTTAAACCCTGATATAGCCAATTGGGATTTGATGAACTTATTTGACAACCAACATCTTTCTTGTCCCCTTCTTTATTGCCTTGCTTAGATTCTTCTTCTCAGTTTAATAGAACTGTTCAATCACCAAAAAAAATGGAGCAAATACACCCATAAACACAAACAGTTTTATAAAAATTTCAAAAAAGCAAAAAAGGAAAAATATATGAACAAAAATGTTTAACATATTGAAGCCCTAATTTAGCCATAACCAAACATTGGGGAAAATATACCTCAACCTTAGTACTAAATCTGTCTTCAACCAAATTACACAAAGTATTAAAAGTTTTTTAAGCATTAATTTTGCATTTGGATGACACAAATCTTCCTCTCAAACTTGAGTGTAGAACTTTGTTCATGGTATCAAGCAAAAGCCCAATCCAACGGGCAGTAGGCAATTTTGTCCTTTAGATACATGTGGGACAATTTCGACTTTTCATGTTTTTTTAACCTCTATTAACAATGTCTCTTTGATTAGAACAACAGAGAGGTTACTTGTTGCATTTGAAATTTGAAGGAGGTTAAATGAAACTGAGGCAAATCAAAGTTAGGTAAAGAGTAATTTGCCCTTGTTTTTATTTAGTTTAACTTTGATCCACTAATAACACAAAAGCTATAATTACAACATGTCATATTTTATTATTTTTCATATTGTGCCCTTACTCTTTTATTGTTTTTCATGATAATGTGTCACATTTTGGTGCCTTACTTGTGTAAATAAAAACTTACAATTCAGTTAACCTAAATTAAACTGTTTTTTTTTTTTTTTTTTTTGGTGTGGGGGTGTTTGGGAAGTTAAGGTTTGGTTGCCCGTGGTTTAATACTAACCATTTCATAAAAAAAGTGCATGTAGCCATGTAGGCATGCACATTAATTAGTATTATAAGTGGGATTTCTGGGAAGGCTTGGCCGATCACTCAAACCACTATCGATGAGTCACCAATCTACTGTAAAGAAACAAAAGAGTTAGAATGGGTTGACCCGCTTAGGGCCAATCACACTCCGACAGTCAAGTTAGCAATTGTCTTTTAGATTGGGATGTAATTTTCAAATGAATATGGCTAAGTCGGAATGATCATACCTTACTCTCTCTTAGCTTTGGTATTTATACTGCAGTGCTCTCTGTAGAGCCTACCTAACACTCATGACTCCCTGCTCAGGTCTGTGCTGGCTAGAGCCGGCTGATCAGACACCATTTCTCCTGTATCGCTTTGCTAGAGCTTGACTGACCAAACGTGAGCGTCGTCAATTCTGTGCAACTCCTCCTCCACATTCAATGCGTGTCTATTCTCCATTTAATGCTCTGTCACCTTGTATGATTACACCCCTAAGCTGGGCTAGAGGAGGCTCTAATTTGGGCAGACAAACTGACCCGGGCTGGTGGCGCCAGGTTTAACCATAGGCTACCCCAGGCCCAGCTCAACATTGCCTATAGATATGGACCTGCCCAACCATTTTGGGCCTATATTTATAACCCACAATTGCCCCTAGCTCTAGTGCCCCGATTGTAGGGGTTTGGGGCTAACCTCTCGCAATGACTCGGTGACGTCAACCATCAGGCACTCTTTAATGGGATGCAACTACGGGGCTGCCGCAAGCCTAGTGTCGCTGTGCTGTCACTTTTTTCACATACCAAGGGGGTGTATCCATTGTTTGAACGTAGAACTTCCCTACGCTTTGCATCTGTCTCTGTCGCGAAGACTGCCATTCTGTAAGTCTTTCCTTTCTTTGCATTCCTTCTTCATTTTTCTCGCTTCGATCCCTAGAGCCCCTTGGTCACCATGGGCACCAGACTTAGGGGAATGCTTAGCCATTTTGATTCCATAACTGCTTTCAAACAGTGGTATAATTTTCCGTCAAGGGTAGATATAGGTTTGGTAGGGCCGAGCGATGACGGTTGGAAAGTGACTGAGGAAGGAATTATGTTTCCCCTTGTCGCCATAGTAGAAGGTGGCCTTAGGTTTCCTGTTCATCCCTTCTTAACTCAAATCCGTAGTCATTACGAAATTGCCCCAATCCAACTATTGTTGAACGGTTACAGAATCGTAATGGGGATCGTTGAATTGAACCGTCGTCTGGGCCTAAATTTGGGTCTTCATGAATTCAATTATTATTACGCCCGTGGAGGTGGGCGACGGCAGTAAAACGAAGCGGTACAAGTATTACTTTAGGGTCAAGCATTGGTCAAGGGAACTGGTCCAATTCCTTTGCAGTTCGGGGTAGGGAATCGAAGATGCTATAGTAAGAGTAAGGGGGCCATGGGAATTCGGTGATATCCCCGTAGAACTGGCGCCAGAGATAAGGTGCCCCAAGGTGCCGAAGGAAATAGGTCTACCCTCCTCTTCGCTTCTTGATGTAATTTTTTCCTTGTTTTGATTTTTCCTTGGCTCGTTGTTTATCTTTGCGCTTCCGTGTCTTCCAGCTACCATTGAACCCCGGGTAAGGAGATCGAACACCTCAGCGTCGATCTTGCTACCTTGGAGCTAGTCTGGGTATACAAAGGCAAGGGTAAGCTACAAAGTACGTGCTGCACACGTACTCCTGGGCTACCCTATTCGGTACCAAATCGTTACTGCGATGAACGGGGTGCCTGCTGCTGTGATTATTGCCCAAAAAGTGAAGGGAGCTAGGCACGACATCAGGGATTGCTCATCTCTACCACCGTCTCTAAGTTCCTTGTTGCGGTCCCTGTCTCCGCCCTTAAAATGGCTCCCAAAGTTCGGGATCTGCTCTAACCCTGGGACAGAGGGGTTCCAGGAAGAGGAAGGGTACGGCCTCATCTTTTGCCGAAACCGCTACCCAGGTTAGTGACACGGATGCTCTTCTGCCACCCATTATGCCCCCTACTACTGGAGTTCCTGCTACTATCGCGGTGGTCAATCCCGTAGAGGAAGCAACGGCCCTGGTGGCGGTGAAGAGAAAAAAATTGGTAAAAACGGCTGAGAAGGCTGCTGCCCGAGAGATGGCTGTAGGCACGGCCGCTACCCCAAATAGCTTGGTGGGTCCTTCTACTACGGAGAAGGGCAAGGGCACAGTGGAGGGGCTGTCGGCGGAAGAATTTGTAACACGGCCCAAGATCGGTGAGCGGGCCATGACTGTCGAGGACTCGGTGCTGCGTTGTCCCGACACTGCTATTGGGGCCCTCCAGGCTATCATTCCGCCTTGGGATGTCAAAGAACTAGACGGCATCGACACAGGGGAGTTAATGCTTGGAGCGGTTCGGTTAGTGTTTGCGGTGAGCCAACTGTGCCGAACTCTTTCTTTTACCTGTTAAGTCTGGCAATCCTACACTAATGCCCACTTTCCTTTGTTCTCCTCAGGGTGCCATTCGTGGCTTGGAGATTATGCAACGATTCTGCAGTCTTCAAGATCGGCACGAGGCAGTTTTGAAGAAGCACTCTGACCTGAAGGATAGCTCCCACTAGAAAAATCGGGAGGCTAGAGCTCTCCAGAAGGCTTGGCAGGACAGCCAGCTGCTCTTGCCGAAGCGCAGGCTTCTTTCAAGTGGAAGGAGGAAGACAGCTGAAAAGCTGAAGCTGAAGTCACCGACATAAAGCCCAGGTTGACCGAGGATTAGGAGTCGATAGCCGAGGCAAGAGCGTCTCTGGCCGAAGCTCAACTGGAGGTGGGGCGTTTAAACAAGGAGGCAGAGGCTAAGTATGACAAGGGTTTCCAGGATGCTGGGGATCACTACGAGGCCCAGATGAAGCAGGTCGCTGAACAAATATTCTAGGATGGCTGGAAGGCAGAGCTAAGGCAGTTGAAGCTGGACAAGTCTTCTTCTCTCTAGCGAAAATTCTTGCCTGTGCCGATGCAGTACTTGAGTCGGAGGACGAGGCCGACGAAGAGACCATTCGTGAAGAAGAGAAAAATGCTCCTAAGCTTCAAGTGGATAAAGAGGCTAATCCATCTGAGCTTCCCTCTGCCGAACTGCCAACTGATGAGAATGCAAATATCATATTCTTATCCCTTAATGTTTAATCTTTTATACTTATTTGATACCTAAAGGCACTCACTATTCTTATATTTTGACTTAGGGTGCTATGGAATGCCCAGAAAGAGGATCCTAGCTGAAAAGGAACGAATTCGAGCAAAAATACATGCAGCGTTCGAAGAAGCATTCGAACGGTAAAAGATGCGTTCGAACGCTACATCAAACAGATACACTTCAAGACCAGGTTCGAAAAGCATTCGAAATATTCAGAGAGCAAGTTTTACCGTTCAAAGTGCGTTCGATGTACCGTTCGAACGATGGCAAGGGCGTTCGAACGGTCGTGCGCAGCTGCAGATTTTCAGAAGCCTATAAAAGCTGGGACTATTTTGTTTCTAGGATTGTTGGTCGTTTTTTAGATTATTCTAGGTCATTATTTGAGTTCTTTTCATAGCCATGCGTGACTAAACTTTGAATCTTGGTCGAAGGAGACAGAAATCTAGGAATTAATAATAAACTGTGAAATCTAATTTGTTTTCACTATTCGATTTATGCTTTGAGTATCGAATGTTGTTCTATGCCTATTTTCATGGTTGTCTTGTTTAATCACTAGGAGGCCTACTAGTTTATTATTCATTGCAATCTACTACTAAGTTAGATATCAAATTCGTAATTGTTTGATTCCTCTGATTTGTGAAGCAACTAAGATTTAATGATTTACTGTGTTGGGAATTATTATATCTTGGGAAGGGCATTCGACTAAATTAAATGCAACCGTGTGTGCTTGTATTGTTTAGTTTCATCGATTTCTCTGATTCTTAAGGCTGCTGCTAGATTAAACCTTGTGTGCTTTTCCTGGGTTGTTTAATAGTTAGGGTTAATCAGATCTTTCTTTCTGATTAACTACAACTAAGGAGAGATAGGAAAATAATTCTGACGGTGAATATTCAATGTGTGAATTGGTATGCTTGCATCAATGATTTGTTGTAAATTCCGATGGTGGATGTTGACCTACACCAAGGTTTGTTCTTTTGATTGATTTCAATACTTTAATCTGAATTGTGTCGTAGCTGTGATTATTAAGATAGTTTTCATTAAATCCAAAACTCCCCAATCCTTGTTCACATAGCATAAAACGAGACTAAGCACTCTTCGTGGGAACGATCTTTACTTGCACTACTATATATTTGTTTTTCGGATATCGATTTTATTTTTAGGTGCTTGCGACAGCACACCACCAACGCCCTCTGAACTACCGCCAGTCGGATAAACCTCTGCCGACCATCCGCCGAACTAGCTTAAAGCTCATTTTTCTTTCTTTGTTTGAACTATATTTATTCTTGTAGGAAGCATTTATGTATCAAATCCATTTTGTACATATATTTCTACAAACAGGCCCTTTGTTTAGATAGAACAATTTTGTTATCGGTGTGTTTGAGCTACTGAATTTCGCCATCCCAAGCCCCTGCCTAATTTGAGGAAAAAAGTTTAACGAGCTGCCTTTCTTAGGTTAATGGGCTCTACTTGTAACAAAGTAAGTGCCCCTAGCTTTAATTCACACGCAAATATTGGCAAGTATAAACTTTGCTATCCCTAAATTTACCAAATTTGGTTAGGGTTGAGGCAAGTTACTTAGCTTTGTTGTTTTGATGAAGATCTCTGCCGACCTATTTGGATAGGGCAGGTT
Source organism: Euryodendron excelsum (assembly GCA_033060915.1). Classification (NCBI taxonomy): domain Eukaryota; kingdom Viridiplantae; phylum Streptophyta; class Magnoliopsida; order Ericales; family Pentaphylacaceae; genus Euryodendron; species Euryodendron excelsum. Next base: position 27,067,513 of record CM065392.1, read on the forward strand.
TGAATGCTAGCTGTTATTGACCTTCTTTGGCCGACCTGGTCATAAATGATCCAGGACCAAGTTTTTACACCTGGTTTTTGTGACGTTTATTGGCCGACCTATCAAACTTAGACAGGACCAAGTTTTTACACTTGGTTTTAATGACCTTCATTGGCCGACCTGGTCATAAATGATCCAGGACCAGGTTTTTACACCTGATTTTTTTTTTTTTGTTTTCATCTTCCTTCAACACTTTAAAGCTCGGAAGGGCCTGAAGTTTGCTGAGTAGCTTCCAATTTTCATTGATTTGTGCAAAGATTACATATTTATCAAAAGAAATTGCTTCCTTATAGGTGGATACATCCTTTGAGAATAAAAGGGCTTATGGGTCATTGCTGTTTTTCTTTGACAGCTCCTAATCATTATGCCCCCAGCTTGGGCTCATTTTCTTTTTGACTGGATGTTGCATATTGCATATTGTCTGAATGAAGCATGATTTCAGTGGTTTAGCAATCCATAGCTTGGTGCGACCCTTCATGCTGGGCTTCATATTCTGAATCTTTGTTGTGGTGGACTTCAATTTAATGACCTGCCCCAATGCCATAGCATTTGATCATTATCCCTAATTTGCCCCCTGATCATTGGATGCTTTGTCAGCGAACGGCGTCCAATTGATCATTTTTTTGCCAAACTGGCAAGTAGATGTCATCATGTTGTACATCGGCAATCGGAGTTGGATTGGTTGCCTGTGGAAGTTTAGCAAAAATTCTGCAACAAAGTTAGTCAATACCTGGCCTCTACCTGCCGCTCGGGGTCAAACTGGGCATTGAGGAAAAGAGAGAATTCTTCAATCTTTTGTGGTGTATGCCGTAAGGAAGCATTGTTTGGCAACAACTTGGTCCCCTCTGATCTCTTAGACTTCCTCCGTGGAGGGCAATCAAATTAGCCGGTGGTAGGAGGAAGGGATGGCTTTCATGAGGTGCAACCATATGCGGCCCATCATGGCATTGTATGGGGAGGGTACGTCGACCACCAGGAATTTTGTTTGTAGGGTAATCCCTCCGGCAGTCACAGGGATTGTTACCTTCCCAAGTGGCCAGACTGGGTCAAAGCTGAACCCAATCAACGAGTTGAGCGAGGGCTGGAGGTCAGCATCCTTCAATCCTAGCTTCTTAAACAGGTCGTAGTACATGATCACGGAGGAGCTTCCTTAGTCAATGAGTAGTCTTTTCACGTCACAACCTGCCATTCATAGAGTAACGACCAGTGCGTTGTTATAGGGAGTTTGAACTCAAACTCCCACAAGATCTTCCTTTGAAAAGGTTATAGCCGCGCTGTTCTTGCCGACCTTGACTTTCTTGGGAGGGGGGCCTACTTGCATTACTTCCCATAGGGGCACAGCTTTTCGAATATTTGCCTAATACTTGTTCTGGTTGGTAGCTTCTGATTCTGCCGATCCGTGCAGCACGTTGATCACCTGAATTGGTTCAACTTAGTCCTCTTTCGTCTTTTCCTTATCAATATACTGGTCAAGATGGCCAACCTTCGCCAAATCCTCAAGGTGATTTTTCAGATGTCGGCAATTTGCTGTTTGATGCCCCTCTCCTTGTGATAGGAGCAGAACTTGCCCTGGTCTCAGGCTGTAGGGTCTCCTCCCAACTTCGGGGGCCATTTGAAGAATGACTTGTCACGAATTTGGGGCAAAATTTTATAAATGAGGTCTTTGAAGATAGTATAAACCCCATTACTTGCCTTATTGCTCTGGCCGTTGCTATCATCCCACCGAGACTTCTTCGTGTCACGCCCATTCTTTTTTTCGGCAATGGTGTCGACCTTCTCAGGGGCGATTTGCGGCACATCCTCCTCCAACCTCGCATATTGTTCAATCCTCGATATTAGTTCGTGAACCGTGAAGGCTGGTTTCTTCATTAAAGACTATTGTAGGCGGTGTTCTCTGGGTAGATCGATTTTGAACTGAGTCACAGCCAACTGCTAGCTGCACTCGCCAATCTCATTGTAGGCCGCCCAGTAGTATTGCACATACGCCTGTAATCCTTCTTCGTCGCTCTTTCGTAGGGTGAGTAAGAAGTCCACCTCCTTAGGTTGCTTGTTGTTGGCATTAAGCGAGCTGTGAACAATTCGGCAAGTTGTCTCCAGTTTGATACTGATTTGGCAGGCAACTTGTCGAACCATCGTAGGGCCACTTCTCCCAAATTGGATGAGAACATTCAACACATCAGGAATTGATCCCCGCTTTAGAGTGCCATCATTTGCTTGTAGTAGCGAACGTGACTGATTGGGTCGGCCTTTCCATCATATGGTATGAATTTTGGTAGGGAGAACTTTCTCGGAGGTTGTTGGCTTTCGATCTCTTTCATGAAAGGCGTGGATGCTACCTGATCCAAGGCTCTGCTGACCATATCTTGAGTAGTGCGTGCTTTGGGGGGCTGCTCTTTGCTATCAAAATTTTCATTTAGCCATCTCTGCCCTTCCTTCTAATGTCGACCGGTTCCGGGCCGCTCCCCGTCTTGTGGTGTCCAGCTCCCCCTATGGTGCCGATCTCCTTGTCTGTTACTGTTGTGGCCGGTGCTGGAGGCATGGCTCCTCACAGTGCGCACATGCATTGGGCTCTTATTTCTGGAATCTCGATTCCTCCTTTCATTGTGGTGAGCCGGTGATCTCCTCCTGGCTCCGTCGTCCCTCTTGGACATCGCGTCCTTCATTGCTCTAAACTGGGAAGTAAGCCTGGCAATTTGATCGCCACGCCACTGTAACTCCCTTTTTGTAGCATGAAGTGAATGGTCGCTGGGCACACGTCCACTGGAAAGGGAAGGGGCCCAGGTCCTGGTGATGATTTCTACTGAGGTTTGGCCCCCTAGCATTGTACGGGTCCATTCGTAACTCATCTTGCGTTCTTTGGGGGCTACCAATAGGAGACTGAGTCTCCGACCTCCATGTTCGTCCCTAGCTGCTTCTTTTCGGGGTAGTCCGATGGCCAAACGAGTAAGTGTTATCGTTACCAGAGGGAGTTTCGTTCCTTCGTCCCGTGGCACGGGCTCCTCTTCTCCCTAAAAAGCTGGTACTCATATTTACTTGGACCTTCCCATAGACGATGCCAATTGTAAGTGGGATTTCTGGAAGGCCTGACCGATCACTCGAACCACTATCGATGAGTCACCAACCTACTGTAGAGAAACAGAAGAGTTAGAATAGGTCGACCCGCTTAGGGTCGATCACACTCCGACGATCAAGTTAGCAATTGTCTTTTAGATTGGGATGTAATTTTCAAGTGAATATGGCTAAGTCGGAATGATCATACCTTGCTCTCTCTTAACTCTGGTATTTATACTGCGGTGCTCTCTGTAGACCCTACCTAACACTCATGACTCCTTGCTCAAGTTTGTGCTGGCTAAAGCCGGCTGATCGGACACCATTTCTCTTGTATCGCTTTGCTAGAGCTTGATTGACCAGATGTGAGCGTCGTCGGTTCTGTGCAACGCCTCCTCCGCATTCAATGCGGGTCTGTTCTCCATTTAATGCTCTGTCACCTTGTATGATTACACCCCTAAGCTAGGCTAGAGGAGGCTCTAATTTGGGCAGACAAACTGACCTGGGCCAGTGGTGCCAGGTTCAATCATGGGCTGCCCCAAGTCCAGCTCAGCAGTGCTTACAGATATGGACCTGCCCAACCATTTTGGGCCTGTATTTATTCGACCCACAGGTATATATTAAAATAATTCGCCATTCTTTTCCTTCTTTGGCTGAAGCAAATAATTCAATTTCGTCAAAGGGTGAATGTCCAATTGAAGGAATTTTTATTTGCTTGAAAAAAAAAAAAAAGGAGGTATAATGCTCAGCTTGGAAGGAAGGGATCCCCTATACAAATCAAGTGCATGGAATAAAAATATTTTAATAAACAAATTAGTGGTTTTAAAGGGCCTACTGATAATCATATGAACATCAAATTAATATGAATTTACAAGTTGGACTCACCGACTACGTATCAACAAATTTACAGACAATGATGTTGGTCAAAGCTTTGGAAAATACATGCACAACCAAAAAAAGAAAAAGAGAAAAAAGAAAAAAAGCCCATCCAAAAAAAAAACTAAACCAGAACCACGTGAGAAAGAGACTTTATGTGTATAAAATTTCATATTATTGGCCCGAACATGCAACCCCGGGGGAGGAATTGGGCTTCTTAAATATAATAGAAAATAATGCAATTAAAAACTAAATAGTCAATAAAACAGTAGCTAAACAAACTATGAGTAATGCAAGTTAGTGATAAAGTGCAAGGAAGAAAAATGAGCCACCAAGATTTACCAAGATTCAGGCACAACGTGTGACTTATGTCCTCACTCTCAAGATCCCTTCAAAGTCTTTTACTATACAAAAACACCTTCACACAATTGGTGCTATTTGCCCAAGTGCCCAACTCACTTTTTACAAAAGCTCTTTTCAAGCTCTCAAAGTTTCAAGTGATCTTATCCAATCTTCACTCAAACTTACTAGTGTTTTTGCCAAAAACACTTAAATTCACAATATTACAAACTCTCCCAAATGAAATGAAGGTTATATAATGGGTAACTCTCAACAAAAGTAGATAAGCAGGTTCAAGCTCAATAAATAACCTCAATAATCCAGTAAAGAGAATATATCAGTAATGCTCAGGAATTTCAGCTTTCAATATTTGATTGAGCACTTAAATCCTTATATTCTTGTATATAAATGTTGTGAGAATCTTGTATATATAGCCTTGAATTGATTATAGTTGTTGGTGGTGGTTAGGAGAGTATTAAATACAAGATTGCACTAATAGGCCGTTTGAAAAACTAGTTGTTATAGTCAAGGAGTCCATTCTTTTGCTAAAGGAGTCGACCCTTTTAGTTTTGGAGTCAGAGTCCTCAATCTTCTATCCAAATGTTAACCCCAAAGAATTAGGAGTTGACCCTTTTTGATTTTCACCATACTTTATTAAGACTCTGTCCAAATGTATTAGCTCTTGAGAAATGAGGAGTCAACCTTTTTTGAACCTTTTTCAAGACTTAGCATTCTGGACCAATATGTCGACTCTTGAGCTGGAGGGGTCGACTCTTTTTAGCAAAGTCTTCTTGTCCAGTATCGCTGTCTGAATGTGTAAACCCTTGGGAACCATAAGTCGACTCTTTTTGCCTAGTGACTTCAACTTTTGCAAGTCTTCTTCAAACTTTTACAAGTCTTCTTCAAACTTTTTCTAAGTCTTCAAGCTCTTCAAAGATCATCCAAATGAGGCTTCCAAAGCTTGAAATGACTTCTTTTAAGGCATGTTGATCTCCAAGAACATCTTTAATCTCTTCAAAATGAAATCAATTCAATTTTGATTACTTGTAAGGTTCTTCAATCAATATATCTTATTACTTTAATCCAAGATTTCCTTAACATCTTCAAGAGAACTTCCAAGTCTTGTAATCTACTCTTCAACTGATCTTACATTCTTCCAAGGCATCTCCAAAATTTTCAAACAAAACTTCCATGTCTTGTATAGATCTTTATCATCTTTGAGCACCTTCAATCTCTTTGAGATAAGATTATAAACATAATTCTATTGAAAGGTCTTTCATCAATGCGTCAACCCATCATGACTTCAACAACCTTTAACAAACTTGCAACACATCAAATCTTCAACATCTTCTAATCTGTCAAGCTTCAAGTCACAATCCTAAGAGAGATTAAGGCATGATATAGTCTATACACTAAGTAGAGTTATTAGATCCTTAACACAATGTTTTGTTATCATCAAAATCAAGACATGGAGTTAACACATTAACTCGGACCCAAATGCGGTTTTCCTACAAATGGAGTTAGCATCCCGCAAGATACGGGGGTCGCGATGAAGTATAAACCGGAAGATCCAATATCGTTCTCTCCCAAGGGACCTAGCCAAATATAGGCTCTAACACTTAACTCCCACCAGCCAAACCTAGGATTGAATTGCCATTAAAAGGAGAATTGGATCTAAAATAAAAGGGAAAATGAAAAGACCGAAAATGTTTTGGGTTTTTGATGATGGTTTTGAATTACTAACCTAATGCAATGAAAATTAAAGCAATTAACACTAGACAATTAAAGTAAAGCAAAGTAAAAATAGAATTAAAGCAATTAAAAGGGAATTGGGCTCAAATGATCTAATCACTCAATTTCATCCAAGGTTTTCAATGGGGTTTATAACTTAAATCAAACATAACATTTAAGTGTGTTTGATTCAGAGGATTTAACTTTGAAAATCGATAATTCTCAAGCAATTGAAATTAGATACATATTCAATGGGAAATCAAAAGTTAATACCATCAATTCAACTTAGTCAATACCAAATTTGTGGTTTGTGCATTGATTAGTCAAACATAGTCAATAACCTAGGTTTTCTAAGGCATCTTCAATCAATTGTTGGGAATGAATTTTTTTAGCAATTGTGAAGTATTTTTTTAGTCAAGAGTCTTAAATTAATACCATCAATTTGGGTGATTAAAATCCCCAAACTTAGTCAATAATCTAGGTTTTCTAAAATTCCACATCTAATTTCTAGAAATTCGAATTCTAGAAAAATATGGCAATTAATTCATGAGATACCTCAATTGAATTCCTTGGATTATTTGGGTGATTTTCACACTTGAACCCAATCCAAAATTTAGCTAATTAAACTCATAATAAAAGTATGAAAAATGGAAACAAAGCATCTAAAGATTTAAGTTAAAAACTACTTGAAATTAAGGAGTGTTTGGGTACAAGAAAAATAAAGAAAAAGCATGAGGAATCAAATCTAAATTTTACTTAAGCAATAGAAGTGTTTGGTTACAAAGAAAATGCAAGAAAGTGCAAGAAAGTGAAGAAAAATACAATACAATGAAAGAAAATTACAAGTTCTACTCCTATATTACCATTACAAAGCTAAATCTAAGTTAAAAATGAAGAAAAATGAAAAAAACCAACCTTGGAGGAGTTCTCCTGCCGCCCCTTGCTCAAAACTAACCCTAACTACTCAAAAACTTTACAAAAAAACCCTAAAAACGCCGCTTCGGACGCAAAAAATACAATCCGGATAAACAGTAACCGTCTGAATACCGTTCGGACGGTGTGTCTGATAGCCGTCTTAAGTGCATCCGAACGCACCGTTCGGACTGGTGAACAGTGACCGTCCGGATGCACCGTCCGATGAACAGTGACTGTTCGGACACACCGTTCGGACAGGCATTATTCATAGATTCGGCCTAGCAACCTTCAAGCTTTATTTTGACTACCTTAGAGGCCGATTTAGCCGATACACATTTACGACAAGTTGTAGCTCTTAAAGTCTTCTTTCCAATGCCATAAAAATTAGCTCCATCGGACATTGGAGTGAAAAGTTATAGGCAAAATACCGAGACGGGTTGGACTTCTCATCACCGGTTTGCTCATTTTGTACCCGCTTTGATCATTCTTTGCGTCTATTTGCCTTTATTAACTCCTATAACCTACAAAACACACACAAAATAGAATTAAACAAATATCTAACTAAAACAAGATAATTAACTACAATCTAAATCTAACAATGTGCAAATTAAGGGCTTATGATTACACTTTTAGGGTGTAATCACACATACATTTAATTCAATGCACATCCTAAAGTCACAATCATACAATAAAGTAATTTTTCATTTTATTAGAATTCCCTAGCTTTTTTCCACCATCCATTTTAATTGAGCCACACAACACCAACTACCTGTAAAGATCCTATATTTAGTACAAACTAGGCCTTCAACCTTGAAGATGATAGGTTTAATTCTTTCTTCATTATTCATTCTTCTTTCTTTATTAGTTTGCCCTTTCTTGTTTTTCTACTCTATGTATCTATTTATGTCCCCCAAGCTTTCTTTGAATGAGAGAGAGAGAGAGAGATGAATTTTGTCTTTTGCTATAGTTTAGAATTCTACATATTACAAAAAATACTAGTTATCAAACATGATTCTTTGCTTGAGATTGTTAGTTCTGATAAATAACCAAATTCAATCTTTTTGAATTTTTCAGCAACACCATATACACCCCAACGAAAATTAACATTTTTTTTAGATGAATTTCATAACATTGTTATTGAGATTTACACATTAAAATTTGCTTCACGTGCCTATTTCGACTAATTCTATTTAAACATAATGTAGGATATGCATGCTTTTTTTTTTTTTTTTGTATAACACAGTCAAATTGCATTAAGATTCAATATCTTGAAGTCACAATCATGCTTCAATGTGATTTTTGACCAAATAGAGTTCCCCAACTTGCTAGCTAGCTACCTTTCCCACTAAAATTAATTAAATTGAACCATAAACACCAATTGCCTCTTAAATTTCCAAAATTAGGAAACACTAGAGCTTTCAGTCTTTACTATGGGTGTAAAGGAATTATAGTTCATCAATTCAAATTGGAAAGCCTCTATGAAATGCACCCAGAGACTAGAATGGCTAATCGGAGCCAGGCATATATGATAATGACCTATTGAATACCCAAGATGCAATTGTGACCCTCACAATGCATGTTACACGTAGGATCTTATAATCCACAATAGTCATTTGTAGCGAACTCATAACACAAAGTAGAAAGACTATAAAAAAAAAATTCAAGGTGTTACAAACTAATGCTTCATTTGGATTGAGGGGTTCGGAGGGGGAGTGAAGGGTTTGGAAGGAAAAAGTTAGTTAATATTATGTTTAGATTATTTAAGAAAGGGAAGGGAAGTGAATGAAGGGGTTGAAAATGAAGAGATGACCCACATTTTAAGCACTTTTCTTTCCCTCATGTATATATTGCCATAGATTCTTATATATATATATATATATATATTACATTAATATGTTCTATTTTTTTGTAGGACCCCACCTTCATGCAGTGACTCAGGAAAAACTGGCCAAACCTTATAGAGAAAAACTTGGTCTTTTGGCAACATGAGGTTATATGAACAGACTCAGTATCCTAACCTGACTCTAAATCTTAAAGACAATTTTGACATTTTCAAATGTCTGAGAACTAGTAATATCACACCAACTCAAGTTCGCCAATACTCGGCACGTTGTCATGGTCTTGGACTTTTCACTAATGCAAACATGCCAACACTTAGCTTGAACACCCTCCTGACAAAATTAAGTCAACCTACAACTTGAGTTAGGCAAATGTTTAGACAAAAGAAGACTAGAAGAGAGTTTAGGATAATGTTACTTTCTATTACATTAGAGAATGTTACAACTCAATTGGATGGTTTGGCCAAATAAGGCCTCCCTTTTATATAATTCTCCACCTCCTCAAAGGACGGTGGTGATTAATTCAATCCGACAATAGGGAGTGATCTTCTAAAACCTTCCCATCTTCTTTCCTACAAATTATCTAAAATATTTACATAAAATATTTTAAAGACATTTTAGAATATATACAAGTCTGGACTACTCAATAACATTATAAAAAACTTTATACTATATAAAAGCATTCTAGAAAATTTTAGAAAAATCTAAAAATCTCTTTATAATTCTAGAACTTTTTATAGATCTCTCCACTGTTGTTGTATTTTCTAGATTCTTCTAACCTACTGCGTGCAAGAAATCTGGCATTACCATGTGAGCTATCTACACTGCTATTGAATCCAACATCCAAAAAGTCCCGCAATTGAAGTGCAACGATAATTTACAAACTGGACAGAAACACCTAGGGAAGATCCGTATATGCTTCGACTCCCAAGGTGTATTGATGGATTGTCCCGGAAGCTGCGGGCATAGCTTCAGTTCATGCCCTCCTAGTCAGCCCATCTCCTATCCTAACTATTAGTACTAAGAATAATGCGAGAGTATAAATCTCATTAATAATGTTGTTGAGAATAATTGATGTCGTTCAATCTTATTGGAATGATATTTTCATATTTGAGCATATATATATTTCCAACATCACTCACCATGATATACAAACTGTTTTCATATCCCATTTTTCGTTTCTTTTATTGTTTTATTTATTGACTAATTTTAGTGGTGCATATATTTCCTTTTCCCCATCTAAATGTTCAACAAATAGTCACCCTAGTCCATATATATATATATACTACAGGATGCTGTGAAGTAGAAGGCATATACACTCCGCCCATGCAAAGCAAACCACGAGAAGTCGATTGGCTTATTGCTAGCTAATATCAAAGCTCTTTCTAGTATAATGCCTAATTATTGATGAATTGTTTTTTAAAAGATAAGATGGACTAATAAACGCACTTTCAAATGTGTGGTAGTGAGCCAACCAATTAAGGGCTATATATATATATATATATATTCATACTCATGAATAGTCAAAGGCAAAGCTAAACCTCAATAACAATATTGTACACAATGATCATTGTGGCCCCAATAAGATCCAACCTGCGTAATTCCAGTATTACATGGATTGGCGGGGTTAATAGAGATAGACCTCACAACTACAAAGCTAAGATTAAGAAAGCAGCACTAAATGGGCAAGGTAGCCCACGCACTAAAGAGACAAAGTAGATTTACTTGAGTTCTATCTTTTAGTACTTTATTTGATTCACTGCGATTAAGCTTGTGTCGTGCCCAGATTTTTCTCACTCGAGGAATACACACACAAGCGGGAAAAATATTGTACTCTCTCGTTAGAACTCATCCTCCTAGAAGAATGAGTACGACTAGGTTTGAATTGAAAATAGATTTGAATAAAGGGCTTTTAGAAAACATTTGGAGTCACCACCTAACTTCATTAAGGTGAATTAGGTCACCTAAAAACTAAGAACAATCCGAAGACTATACTTAGGGTTTTTTAAAATACTATCTCAAGAGAGGGTTTTTAAGAAAAGAGGTTGTTTAGAAACCTTTGGAAAATATTTAAGCCCTTTTTAGAAAAATAACTCCGCTTTGATCTTTTGAAAATAGTTATCTAGGTTCGAAAGTTGGTTATGTGTAGAGAAGACGCACTAAGCATCACCCTACCTCGCCCTTGCGGTACCTACATGTCTATTTATCCTGGATTCAACTATAAGAGTTTTTAATTAACAAATGTCCAAAACTATCCACTTTAGAAAAGAATTTTGAAAAAACATGATGCATGATATGCAAGTGCAAGAAAAGAGAGTTGGAAAATAGATTTGAAAAGAAATTGATTTGATTTAAAAGAGATTTGAAAATATAGATTTCAAATTGAAATTGAAAAAAGATTTGAAAATATAGATTTGATTTGATTTGATTTTGAAAATAGATTTGAGAAAAGAGATTTGAAAAGAATTATGGATTCAAAAATTTGAAAAAAGGTTATGACATTGGAGATTTGAAAAAGGTTGTGGAATTGAAAATTTGAAAAAGGTTGTGACCGCATCCATGAGGGTTGCCTACGTATCCTTTTTTGATAAATCAGGTCAGTCGTAGTTCGGACAAGAGTCCGATAGAAAATAAAAGATTTTGATTGGAAAGAGAAATTGAGTTGAAATTCGAATTGGAAGATTAAGAAATCAGGAGTGAACTTAGACCTAGAATTGAACTTGAAAAATGAATTAAAAAGAAAAACTTCGTTTGTTGCGAGGCTCTAAGGGTTAAACAAAGGGAATATAAACACTTTTTCTTTTACATAGGAAAATGAAAGGTGGCTCCTCTTCATTCTGATAATCCGGTCACACATCGCTTAGCCTCAATGTCTTGCAAGTGTTGCCTTCGTGTAGTTTCCTATCTCATCCTTGTCATCTCTCTCTCTGGAAAACTAATGATTTGGCGAATGGTTAACTCATGCTGTCATCCCTTCAAGTTAGGTCATTCCATAAGATAAACCATGCTCCTTGCGTAGAAAGTAGTTACCATTCACAAGAGAAAAGAAGGCAACAACAATGAATAAAAAGACTTAATTATTTTATCTTATCAATGAAAAGCATATAGTTCTATTTTAAAGAAACAAAAATGCAAATATTAATTTAAGGACGAATTGTAAAGAGATAGAAAGAAAGGGGGTGAAAACACCCTTCTCTTGTACGCTTTTGTAGAGATTCCGCCCCAGTAAGGCCTTGAGACAATGCCCACATCTTCATTCCATCCACAGTTAGGATCTTTGGCCGAGGCAGGATAACTAGAGGTTTCTCCCGGAGTTCCAAACGACTTGGTAGTGATGATGCAATCGTCGGCTTCCTTGACCGTCTTGCCTTCCTTTGCTAGTTCCTTGGTTTCTCTAGTAAACCAATTGGGTAGTTTTTCTTCTTCCAACTTAACAGACTTGACCCGAGCTTGAGGTTTTCTACTCTGGCATCCGGCCGTGCCCCAGTGTTCCTTAGGCGTGCATAACGGCGGGTTCTTATTATTGAGCTTGAATGACTCTTGCTTAGTCTTCTTGACAAATTCATCTACAAGTTCATTTTTGGAGACCGGCACTTTATCGGGGTTGCACCATGACTAGGGCTAACACTATTCTTCATCTCCGTATTCCATTTCTTCCCCATCCTTGTAATATATCTCTTAGCATGTAGCAAAACAAACCTTATCGTTACCAAATTTTGTAATGACATTGACGGTGTGGTCTAGCGGAGGGTCCGTAATGCCGTTCGGAGAAGGATTTGCTGGTCGTAAGCCAATGATCTTGTTATCTATCAGGTCTTGAATCTTATGCTTGAAGGTTGTAAGCACCCTATTTTTGACCGCTCGGCAGTCTACACTCCGTTCAGACTTGTTTTCAAGTCATTATGGACATATTCCAATCGAATCCAATCCTCTAGTCCAAATTCCGTCTTTCCATCGCTTCGCGGGCCTGTCAGGCCCAAATAGAGGCAAAATGACCAAAATGCCCTTAGGGGCATTATCCTTTCTTATTCCAATTCCAATCCCCCTCTCGAGACAGTTTATTCCTCGAGACGGTCCGAGTAGTAAAACTACTCACAAAAGCGTCAGAGTGGCGGAAACACTCACAAAACCGTCAGAGTGGCGGAAACACTCACCAAACCGTCAGAGTGGCGGAAACACTCACAAAACCGTTGGGGTGGCGAAAACACTCACAAAACCGTCAGAGTGGCGGAAACACTCACAACCCCGTCAGAGTGGCGAAAACACTCAAAACCTAGGCACGTCTCTTCGGAGTCGGTAAGACCCCTTTCCAATCCCTCTCTCGAGACAGTTTATTCCTCGAGACGGTTCCAATCCAGGCACGTCTCTTCGGAGACGGTAAGACCCCTTTCCAATCCCTCTCTCGAGACAGTTTATTCTTCGAGACGGTTCCAATCCAGGCACGTCTCTTCGGAGATGGTAAGACCCCTTTCCAATCCCTCTCTCGAGACAGTTTATTCCTCGAGACGGTCCGAGTAGCAAAACTACTCACAAAACCGTTAGAGTAGCGGAAATACTCACAAAACTGTTAGAGTAGCGGAAATACTCACAGACCCGTTAGAGTAGCGAAAATACTCACAGAACCGTTAGAGTAGCGGAAATACTCACAGAACCGTTAGAGTAGCGGAAGTACTCACAAACCCGTTAGAGTAGCGGAAATACTCACAGAACCGTTAGAGTAGCGGATGTACTCACAAAACCGTTAGAGTAGCAGAAATACTCACAGAACCGTTAGAGTAGCGGAAATACTCACAGAGCCGTTAGAGTAGCGGAAATACTCACAGAACCGTTAGAGTAGCGGAAATACTCACAGACCCGTTAGAGTAGCGGAAATACTCACAGAACCGTTAGAGTAGCGGAAATACTCACAGAACCGTTAGAGTAGCGAAAATACTCACAGAACCGTTAAGTAGCAGAAATACTCACAGAACCGTTAGAGTAGCGGAAATACTCACAGAACCGTTAGAGTAGCAGAAATACTCACAGAGCCGTTAGAGTAGCGGAAATACTCACAGAGCCGTTAGAGTAGCGGAAATACTCACAGACCCGTTAGAGTAGCGGAAATACTCACAAAGCCGTTCGAGTAGCGGAAATACTCAACCGTTAGAGTAGCGGAAATACTCACAGACCCGTTAGAGTAGCGGAAATACTCACAGAACCGTTAGAGTAGCGAAAATACTCACAGAGCCGTCCGAGTAGCGGAAATACTCAACCGTTAGAGTAGCGGAAATACTCACAAACCCGTTAGAGTAGCGGAAATACTCACAGACCCGTTAGAGTAGCGGAAATACTCACAGAACCGTTAGAGTAGCGGAAATACTCTCAAATCGTCAATCCCGTCCGAGTAGCGAAAATACTCAACCCCGTCCAAGTAGCGGAAATACTCAAAACCTAGGTCAATACCTATGCTTGTTAGCTCACTTCGGTGAAAAATAATCAGACTACCCTTAGGGCCTTTTCCGAGACTTTTCGGTCAAGATGACCATTTTGCCCCTAAGCATCCGAATGCCCCGAGAATACTTTTTATAGTGTTCTCGACCTTCCTTTACCTTTCCGGACCATTCCGAGTCAGTTCCGGCCAACCCGGTACAAAATGACCGTTTTGCCCCTAGAGGGCCGGTTTCCTTCTTCGACCACACCGGCTCTGGGTATCAAACCGGTAATGTCCCGAGAATACTTTTTATAGTGTTTTCAACCTTCCTTTACCTTTTCAGACCATTCCGAGTCAGTTCCGGCCAACCCGGTACAAAATGACCGTTTTGCCCCTAGAGGGCTGGTCTCCTTCTTCGACCACACCGGCTCTGGGTATCAAACCGGTAATGTCCCGAGAATACTTTTTATAGTGTTCTCGACCTTCCTTTACCTTTCCGGACCATTCCGAGTCAGTTCCGGCAAACCCGGTACAAAATGACCGTTTTGCCCCTGGTGAGCCGGTCTCCATTTCCGACCACGCCGGCCCTGGGAATCAAACTGGCAACCTCTGGGAACATTCTAAATAATGTTTCCGGATCCCAAGTCTTCTTCCGGGACAGTTTGAGTTTGTCCCGGCAGTTTTCCGGTCCGATTGACCGTTTTGCCCCTAAAGGCTCGATCAACCTTTACGACACATTCAATCCTCACTTTTCAAGTCAAATACCTCCAGGACACTATTTTAAGTGTTCCTGCTCCTTTCCGGCCTTCCGGGTCACTCCCGGCTCCTTCAAATCATTCCCGGACTTTCCGAAGTCACTCCTAGTGAAGGTAGGCTAAAGTTTACATGGTAGTCACTAGTACAGGCGCCCAAATCTAGTCAAAGATACGTTGCTTGCCAACCTTAATTGTTTCCTAAATGGCTGGCGCCACTCCTAGTGGCGCCAGTATAAATTTTGCCCTAGCGCCACTGCAACAGGCGCCAGGCTTGTCCAACTTCTATAAATACAGAGCCTCGATCAACGTGAAAGGGGTCTGCAAACTTAACCTAGAAATCACACAATTCGATACACAGAGCTCGAGCACCTCCAAAAACCCTAGCCTCCCTAGGTTTTCCAAACCCTAGCCACTATACACAAACCCTAGCCTCCTATACACTCATACACACCCCTATACACTCATACACTAGTCTTCAACCACTCTCTCAAGACTTGAAGAGCAGCCATTCAAAGCTTGAAGACAATCCTTGAAGACTGAGGGTGAAGATCAAGACCAAAGATCGAAGACCGAAGACTGCACGGCGCGCAAAATAAACAAGAAACAAGGTAGGCTTTCTATTTAAATTTCTGCACTTCCCCCCTCTCTCTTCTCTCTCCAACCCACTTGGGTTTTCTCTATTTTAATCCCCCATCTCTTTCCCCCCCTTTCTTTGCATACTTGAAACAAGGGGATTCCCGGTCCATGTGTAGGATTGGGCTATGGGAGAGTCACCGTGTCGGGGGCTTTCTTCTAGTCTAACCAAAGACCACGTGGGTCCGGCCCCCTTGATTATGTGGTGAAGCCTTACCCTTGTATGTTCACGACCCCAAATTGCATTGTGCATATCATAGTATTGCATCTTCCAAAACTCGTTTTCAAAGTTGTTTTTCAAAGCGTTTTCAAACTTATTTTCAAAATTGCACCAACAGCTCTTTTTCAAAAACTTGTTTTCAAAATCACAATCCTAGGGTGATTCTAGCCTTTCCATGGCTAGGGTTGCTTTAGGAAAGTGTTATATTAAAAGTGGTCTTTTGGTCTATATTTTCAAACCTTGTTTTTAAAACCACTTTCTTAAAAGTGGTTCTAGTCCTTTTATAGCTAGAATCGCTTTAAGAAAGTGAGATGTTTTCATACTTTCCAAAAAACTCTCTTTTCAAAAATTCCTTCTTCCTAAAAATCTCTTCTCCAACATACTTTCCTAAAACTCCCCTCTTCAAAATTGATTTCAAAAACTCCCTTTCAAAATCTCTTTTTCAACTCCTCTCCAAAATCTTTTCTTCAAGATCCACTTTCTAAAAACGTTCCCCACAACTCTTTCCAAAAACTCTCTTCCCAAAATTTTTCTTCTAGAAACTCTCCTCTAGGATCTTCTTTCCAAAATCTACGTTTCTAAAAACGCACTTTCCAAAACCCCTTCTCTTTAAAATCTTTTTCCAAAAACTCCCTCTTCAAATTTACTTTCCAAAAGTTCCTCCCTAGGATTCCATTCTAGAAAATCTTCGTTTCCAAAAACGCGTTTTCCAAAAAAAAAACTCTTTCCTTAGAGCCCAAACCAAACCCTAGAACCCACAATTAGGAAACCCTAGTTTTCTTTCCAAAAACACAATTTTCAAACTTTGCCCTAAACCTAGGTTTCCAAAACCTCTAGTTTTCACATCCAAACTATACACATTTTCAAAACCTATTTTCTACGTCCAAACTATAGTTTTCCAAACCTAGGGTTTTTAGAGTCTCCCTTTCCAAATCCTTACCAAATCCTATCTTCCCTTTAGGAAACCGAATCAAATTTTCCCGTTTAGGAAACTAGATCCCGTCCTCCGTATTTGGAAACAAAATCCAACCTTTCTCTTTTAGAAACCAAATCCAATCCCTTCTTAATCTAAACCTTTCCTAATTCAATCCCTTCCTAAACCATAAGTTTCCTAAACCTAACTTTAAACCTTCCCTTAAATTTCAAAGTCCAACTCTTTCCTAATTCAAATCCTTCCCAAACTTTCACTTTCCTAAACCTTAAGTTTCCAAAACTTGAACATAAAAATCTTTCCTAAATTTTAAAACTCAACTTTCAAATCTTTTCTAATTCTACCCTCTTTTCAAATCTTAACTTCTTAAACCTAAGTTTTCAAACCTTTCCTAAACTCAAACCTTTCCTAATCTTAAGATTTCCTAAAACCATAAAACTTTCTAAATTTCAAATCTTTCTAAATTTCAAATCTTTCTAAATTCTAAACTTTCCAAAGCTTCAAAATCTTTTCAAATCTAGAACTTTTCTAAATTCAAAACTTTCTAAATTCAAGACTTTCTTAAGTTGAAACTTTCTTAATTCAAACATTTCTTAAAACGAAACTTTCCACTTTTCTAAACTTCCTTATTTCAAAACTTTCCTAATTCAAAAACTTTCCAAAAATGAAAACTCTCCTTTTTCAAGCCTTTCTTATTCTCAAAACTTCCTTATTTTCAAAACTTCGTTGTTTTCAAAACTTTTAAATTCAAAACTTCCCTTTTTTTCAAAACATTCCAAAATTCAAAACTTTCTTAAACTAAACTTTTCTTAATTCAAAACATTTCTAAATTCAATATTTTCCTATTTCAAAACCTTCCTAAAGTGAAAACTTTCCTAGTTCGAAACTTTCTTAATTCAAAACTTTCCTAAAGTTGAAACATTCCAAATTCAAAGCTTTCTTAAGTTGAAACTTTCCTAATTCCAAAACTTTCCTAAATCAAACTTTTCCTAATTCGAACATTTCCTAAAATCCAATCTTTTCAAATCTTCCAAGTTCAACATTCGAGTCAAATCTTTCTAAATCTCAAGTCTTTCCTAGGTCTCCTACCTTTCCTAAGTCTAGGTTTCCTAAACTTCCATCTTTCCAAAACCAAGTCTTTCCAAAATCAATCTCTTCAAATCAAAGTCCAAAGGTCAAACAATCTTTAGTGTCATGTCCAGGGCCGCCCGAATGGTACTTACAGCTTGCTACAGATTCAAAGTAATGAGGCAGAGGATTGGGCCAGGGTCGAGCAGGTATAGGCTTCAGATATCCGGCCGCTAAGAGATCAAAATAGGTCGTTGGTAAGCAATGGTCGGGGCATAGTCTTGGTCTTCCTTCTTCATCCTTGTTCGTCCATCATGGGTTTGGGCTTGCGAGGACTCTAATTGCTCATAGGTTGCGTGGGATAAGAGTGAAGAGAGTATGCCTTCCATTTTGGTCATCCTATGTCTAACTCCTCTCGCCTCCGCTAGTAGTAGAGTCAAGGTATTCAGAGTGAGTGATTCCATGAGCGTTTCTTAGCTTTTAGCCTGTAACGACGGGGGAAACGAGGAGAGGTACCTAAAACCAACAAAGGAAAAGAGTCAGTGTTTTATCTTGACAAGTCTTTATGCAATGTATGCTCTAGGGTGCCCCTCTTTAGGAGGGAAACTAAACATGGTGAATTGACTTACTTTTGGAGATAGGGGATTTGCCCCTGTATGCAGATACCTTACTGTCAGACAGGGAACTTCATCCGTTCACATATTCATCCATCCATATATTCATCCATCCATTTGCTCGAGGAAAATAAAGAAATACATTTTAACTTTGGGTTTACGATACAAAAGAATTGAAATACATTTTAACAAGGGGAGAGGGAACATGTTTTTTGGGATTTTTGCCTATCTAGTTTTACATAAGAAGTCCTAAACTACTCTGGAGTCTTCGGATTCGCCTTCCTTAGATTTGATGTTAAAGAGGTTGCTGAGAGACCTTGTTGATCGATTGCTCCTTGTTTTCTTGGTAACCCTATCTCCGTGAGCATGGAGGGATTGGGGCCCCTCTTATGGAATGAATTGATGTGCATGTCATGAGTCCTTAGGGTTACATGGGAACCCTTAGGGTTTGGGTAGGTTTAATGCACGGGAGAGTGAACTAGGTGTCACTCTCTTTGGGTTAATCATATGCATGAGAATGCAATGACTTGAGTTAGTTGAAACTCTCGTCTTGACATGGAATATAAAATGCATGAAAATGGAAGCATAGAGTATAAAGAGAGAGAATACAGTTGAAGTACATATGCATATATGAGTAGTTAGACAGGCATTATAATAGTAAGAATACAATCATTATAACAACAAGAATAAACAGGTATAAATAAAAGTAAGAGTAGTCACCCCTTCCTCCATGGTTTTGAAAATGATACGCATGTCTTAAATCCAGCAGAGGTTCGGCTATGCAAAGTGTCTATATGAGCATGAGGTTGAGGGTTGACTAATGTGTCCTAAAAAGGCTCGATCCCTGGATCTTCAAACTTAGGCCCACTCCCCGAGTTAGTGCCATGATCGGTTGGTGATCCGAGTGGGGGAACCATCAAGAGGCCGTAGGCGAAGAAACTGACACAGCATCTCGCCCACCACCAGTATACCGTTCCCCCTTTCTAACTAGAAAGGTCATATCAGGGTAAAAATGCAAGTGTGCAGAATGCAAGTGCACGTGCACGTGCAATGTGTGTGTGATTTTTAAAAGCGGAGGAAAGAGCCTAACAACTCCCATTCATCCTGTTCATCACATTCATGCATGGCAGTTAATAAAATTTAAACAAAAAGCGCACCTACAAAATAAAGATGCAAGAGTTAGTATGTGGATGACAATCTTAATACAAGATAATATGAATGCATGTTTTTTTAAAAAAAAAAATAACTTTGAAAATTTGATTTTGAAAATTGAAAGTGGATAGAAGTAGACAAGCTAATTGAAGACTCTACATGGGTTAAGGGTGAAGAGACATGACTATGGCCTAACCCTCTAAGTGTCCCCAGTGGAGTTGCTAGCTGTCGCACCTAGATTTTTCGCGCTCGAGGAATACACACATAAGCGGGAAAAATACTGTACTCTCTCGTTAGAACTCATTCTCCTAAAAGAACGAGTGCAACTATGTTTGAATTGAAAATAGATTTGAATAAAGGGCTTTTAGAAAACATTTGGAGTCGCCACCTAACGTAATTAAGGTGAGTTAGGTCACCTAAAAACTAAGAACAATCCGAAGACTATACTTAGGGTTTTTTAAAATACTACCTCAAGAGAGGGTTTTTAAGAAAAAATGTTGTTTAGTAACCTTTGAAAAATATTTAAGCCCTTTTTAGAAAAATAACTTCATTTTGTTCTTTCGAAAATAGTTATATAGGTTCGGAGATTGGTTACGTGTAGGGAAGACACACTAAGTCATCACCCTACCCCGCATTTGTGGTACCTACATGTCTATTTACCCTAGATTCACCTATGAGAGTCTTCAACTAACAAATGTCCAAAACTATCCACTTTAGAAAAAAAAATTTGAAAAGACATGATGCATGATATGCAAGTGTAAGAAAAGAGAGTTGAAAAATAGATTTGGAAATATATTTGAAAAGAAATTGATTTAATTTAAAAGAGATTTGAAAAGATAGATTTGAAATTGAAATTGAAAACAGATTTGAAAAGATAGATTTGATTTTATTTTGAAAATAGATTTGAGAAAAGAGATTTGAAAAGAATTATGTAATTGAAAATTGGAAAAAGGTTGTGACATTGGAGATTTGAAAAAGGTTGTGGAATTGGAAATTTGAAAAAGGTTGTAACTGTACCCATGAGGGTTGTCTACGTATTATTTTTTGAGGAATTAGGTCAGTCATAGTTCGGACAAGAGTCCGATAAAAAAATAAAAGATTTTGATTGGAAGAGAAATTGAGTTGGGATTCGAATTAGAAGATTAAGAAATCATGATTGAACTTAGACTTAGAATTGAACTTGAAAATGGATTTGACCCTTGGAAGAGAACTTGGACTAAAATTGGAAAGATAGAGTTTTGGGAAACCTAGACTGAGGAAGATAGGATTTGGACTTGAGATTAAGAAAGATTTGACTCGAATGTTGGACTTGGAAGATTAGGAAAGATTGGATTTAGGAAGGGTTCGAATTAGGAAAGTTCCATTTTAGGAAAGTGTCATTTTAGGAAAGGTTCGATTTAGGAAAGTTTTGAACTAGGAAAGGTTTCATTTTAAGAAAGTATTAGAATTGGAAAGTTTTGAATTTAGAATGTTTTGAAATATGGAAGTTTTGAAAGTAAGAAAGTTTTGAGTTTAGAAAAGTTTTAGATTTGGAAAGATTTGAAGTTTAGGAAAGTATAGAATTTAAGAAGGATTCAAAGTTTGAGTTTTATAAATTCTTGAAATTAAGAAAGTTTGAGTTTAAGAAAGATTTGAAAACTTAGATTTGAATTTGGAAAGTCGAAATTTGGAAAGGTATGGAATTAGGAAAGGGTGGAATTAGGGAAGATTTGAAAACTTAAAGTTTAAGGAAAGATTTAAAGTTTTGGTTTAGGAAGGTACTAGATTGGGAAGGATTGAGATTCTTATTTCCTAAAACAAGGGATTGGATTTTGTTTCTAAAGAGGTGATTTGATTTTGTTTCCAAAAACAGAGGATTGTATCTAGTTTCCTAAACGAGAAGATTGGAATCGGTTTTCAAAAGGGAAGATTGAATTTGGCATGAATTTGGAAAGAAAAGTTTTAGAAACCCTAGATTTGGAAGACTATAGTTTTGATATAGAAAATAGATTTTTGGAAACTTATGATTTAAGCGTAAAAAAGAGATTTTAGAAACCTAATTTTTGAGGCAAGATTGAAAATCATACTTTTGAAAAGGAAAATTAGGGTTTCCTAATTGTTAGATCTAGAGTTTAACTTGAACTCTAAGAAAAGAGATTTTTGAAAAGTGAGTTTTTAGAAAGAGAGATTTTTGGAAAGAGCTCCTAAAAAGGAGCTTTTAGAAAATGAATTTTGAACAGAGAGTTTTTGGAAAGTAACACTTTGAGAGAGTTTTTGGAAAAAGATTTTGGGAAAGAGATTTTTGGAAAGAGTTGTTTAGAAAGGAAACTTAAGGAGCGTTTTTGGAAAGTGAACTTTGAGGAGAGCGTTTTGGGAATGAGTTTGAAAAGGAGTTTTTGAAAAATAGATTTTTGGATGGAGTTTTTGAAAATAATTTTGGAAAGGAGATTGGAGAGAGTTTTTAGAAAGTATATTAGAAAACATATTTTTAAAGGGAGAGATTTGAAAAGAGAGTTTTTAGAAAGTATATAAAATATCTCACTTTCCTAAAGCAATTCTAACCATAAGAAGATTAGAACCACTTTAAGATAGTGGTTTTGAAAACAACAAGGATTTGAAAATATAGACCATATTAGTCACTTTAAATGTAACACTTTCCTAAAGCAACCCTAGCCATGGAAAGGCTAGAACCACCTTAGGATTATGGTTTTCAAAACAAGTTTTGAAAAAGAAAATTTTGATACAAGTTTTGAAAACAATTTTGATGCAAGTTTTGAGAATGAGTTTGAAAACGAATTTTGGAAGAATACAAGATCATGATATGCACAATGCAAGTTGGGGTCATGAATATACAAGGTTAAGGGCTTCACCACATAATCAATGGGGCCGAACCCACGTGGTCTCCGGTTAGACTAAAAAAGAGCCTCCGACACGGTGACCTTCCAATAGCCTAATCCTACACATAGACAGGAAAATCTCTTGTTTCAAGCATGCAAGAAAGGGGGGGAAGAAGATGGGGGATTCAAATAGAAGAAAGCCCAAGTAGGTTCGAAGAGAGAAGAGAGAGGGAGAAGATGTGTAAACTTAAACAGAG
This sequence comes from Euryodendron excelsum, assembly GCA_033060915.1. Taxonomy (NCBI): domain Eukaryota; kingdom Viridiplantae; phylum Streptophyta; class Magnoliopsida; order Ericales; family Pentaphylacaceae; genus Euryodendron; species Euryodendron excelsum. The sequence goes on from CM065392.1 coordinate 27,090,155, forward strand.
AGCTTACCTTGTGTCTTCTTTATTTGCTTTGTTTTGCGCGCTTTGCTTTTCTTGCTTCACTTCGATCTTCGTTTCAGTCTTCGGGAACTTGTCTTGGTCTTCGGGAACTTGTCTTGATCTTCGAGAGCTTCGAGTTACAGCACTTCAAGTCTTCAATGGAGGCTTTGGAGACTAGTGTATGAGTGTATAGGAGTGTATGGGAGTATATATGAGCTAAGGTTTGTATATGGACTAGTTTGGAAAACCTAAAGAAGACTAGGGTTTAGGGAGGCTACAAGCTCTGTATATCGAAGAAGAGGGTTTTTAGATTGAGTTTACGGACCTCTTTAACGCTGGAGGAGGCTCTGTATTTATAGAGAAAAGAATGACATGGCGTCTGTTGCAGTGGCGCCAGGCCAAAAATCCTTCTGGCGCCACTCCTGTGGCACCAGGCCAATATTTGGCTTGGCGTTAGCCACTTAAAAAAGTTTTAAGGTCGGCAAGCAACGTATCTTCAGAAGATTTAGGCGCCTGTACTAGTGACTACCATGTAATTTTTAGCCTGGTTTCACTAGGAGTAGCTCCGGAAGGTCCGAGAATGATTTAAAAGGGTCGGGAATGGCCCGAAAGGCCAAAAAGGGACATAAACCCTTAGAATAGGGTCCTGGAGGTATTAGACTTGAAAAATGATGACATGATGTATTGGAAGGGTTGACCGGGCCATTAGGAGCAAAACAGTAAATTGGGCCAGAAAGCTGTCAAGACGGACTCAGAATGTCCCGAAAGAAGACTCGAGATTTGAAAACATTAGTTAGAATGTTCCCAAAGGTTACCGGTTTGATACCCAGAGCCGGTGTGGTTGAAAAAGGCAACCAGCCCACCAGGGGCAAAACGGTCATTTCGCACTGGGTTTGCCGGAATTGACTCGGAATGATCCGGAAAGATAATGAAAGGTCGAGAATACTATAAAAGGCATTCTCGGAAGATTACCGGTTTGATACCCAGAGCCGGTATGGTCCCCGGGGCATTTGGATGCCTAGGGGCAAAATGGTCATCTTGACTGGAAAGTCTAGGAATTGGCCCGAAACAGACTAGAAGGCACCTAATCATACCAGATTGCCTTTAAGACAATCTTGGAAATGTGGACTTATCGTTCTGAGGACTTAAGTACTTTCTCGAGAAACGTGTCGAAAATGGCCCTAGGGGCAGTTTGGACATTTTTCACCGAAGTGGGCTAGCAGGCACTGGTGTTAACCTGTGTTTTAAGTATTTCCGCCACTCTGACGACGGTCCCGTGATATAGGAGTTTGTTGGTAATTCCCTATATCGACCTGTTTGCGAGTACTTCTGTTATTCTGACGGTTGCGATGTTTACGAGTACTTTCGCTACTCTGAGGGTTCATGACCATTCCCGAGACTGCCTGATCTCGGGAAGCTGCTAAATGGATTTAGCGCTTGAGGAATCAACTTTCTCAAAAGGTGTGCCAAAACGGACATTTTTGCATTGGTGGGCTAGTAGGCGCCAAAGGTGGACAGTTCTACCATCTCGAGGACTTGAGGTCTTATCCCGGTCAACAAGTTTGAAGGGACTTACCATTCTGAAGAATTCACTCAGAAACGTGCCGGATTGGATGGTCTTACCACCTTGAGGAATCAACTTTCTCAAAAGGTGTGACGGATTTAATTGGAATTAGAATTGAAATTGGAATTGGAATTGGAAATGGAATTGGAAAGGGGACTTATCGTCTTCGGAAAGACGTGTCTGTTGGAATTGGACCGAACATTACCCCTAAGGGCATTTTGGTCATTTTACCTCTATTTGGGCCTGGCGGGCTCGCGAAGCAGTTTGATTGATGGGATTAGACTTGGAAAGTTGACTTGAGTACAAGTCTGGATGGACTAGAGACTGCCGAACGGGCAAAAATGGGGTGCTTACAGCTTGCTAACTTAATCATCAGAGTGCCTTCGGCCCAAAAGGGGTCGACGCATTCTCATTGCCTTCTTCTCTTACAGATAGTTCGTGCTTGTAAATTTGGTTCGCATATTACACCATGCCTTCCTAGAAATCTCATTTACATTTGGCGTCGTCTATGGGAAAAGGTGAGGATACCTATAGTCGCAAGAGGAATTATGCTTCAAATGGAGTTCCTAGTTGTTGACGTGCCATCCCCCTATAACGCAATCATGGGTCAGACATAGTTGCATCTTATGAAACCCATACTATCCGCCTACCACCAGCTAATTCGCATCCCAACCTCAGAAGAGATAAAGGAAATCTGAGGAGATTAAGTGGTAGCCAAGTAGTGTTTCTTGACGGTTTGTGCCACCAAAGAAAAAGTGGGCAAGGTCTAGATGATGGAGCTCCATAAGAACACGCTCACTATTGATGATGTCAGGCAGACACCCAAAAAGACGGCAGTAGAAGATCTAAAGAGAATAGAAATAGATTGGTATGACAAAGAGAAATGTGTTGTGATAGGCACATCCCTGTCCAAAAATGAAAAAAAAAACTCGTTGATTGAACTGCTGATGCACTATATCAAAATCTTCACTTGGACCCCTTATGATATGCCGTGAATCAACCTAGAGGTAGCCTGTTATAGACTTAATGTTGATCCACAGTGCTGACCTGTGGTTCAGAAAAGAAGGAGGGCACCTACACAACACGTAGATACAGTAATTGAGGAGGTAGAAAGACTCCTTGAAACGGGGGTAATTAGAAAAGTCTTTTACCCATGCTGGTTGTGCAAAATAGTTATAATGAAAAAGAGGAACGGCAAGTGGATGGTATGTGTGGACTTTACCAACCTAAACAAGGCATGCCCCAAGAACCCTTTCCTTCTACCAAAGATTGATCAACTCGTGGATGCAACAACAGGATATGAAAGAATGAGCTTCTTCATTGCATATCGTGGGTATCATCAGATACCACTCCATAAAGATGGCTAAGAGAAGATCGCTTTTATCACCCTGAGAGGTATTTTTTGCTATAAAGTTATGCCTTTTGGGCTGAAGAATGCCAGTGCTACCTATCAAAGATTGGTCACAAAAATATTTAAAGAGCACATCGGTTGTCCAGTTGAAGTTTACAACGATGATATGATGGTCAAAAGCAGGGTCTATAGGCTTCACCTTGGCAACTTAAAAGGAGTGTATAACATCTTGAAAAAGTACAAGATGAGGCTTAACGCCTCTAAATGTGTGTTCAGGGTGAGTTCAGAAAAATTCTTGGGATTTTTGGTTATGCATCGAGGAATTAAAGCAGATCCACAGTAAATTAGTGCAATCCAGATCATTCAGGCCCCAAAAAATATTAAAGAGGTTCAGAAGTTGACAAGGATGGCAACAGCTCTTAACTAGTTTATCAGCTAATTTTTAGATAAGTGCTGACTATTTTTCAACTACTAAAGAAACAAAAGCGGTTTAGCTGGGGACCGGAGTGCGATCAAGCCCTTGCCAATCTAAAAAGATACCTGGCCTAACCACCACTCTTTTTCATTTCGTTCAAACATGAGAAACTTTATCTATACCTGGCTATTTCAAAGCATGCCGTTAGCACAGTCTTACTTTGGCAACAAGACAGACAACAAAAGTGAGTCTACTATGTCAGCAAGACTCTTCTGAGGGAAGAAATAAGATATCTACCTCTAGAAAAGCTGGCTCTTGCATTAGTGATGGTATCACGTAAGCTGGTATATTACTTTAGAGCCTATACTATCATTGTCATCATTGATCATCAGTTCAACTCACTCCTTCAAAGAGCAGACTTCTCCAACAAAATAGCGAAATGGGAAGTAGAGTTGGGCGAGTTCGACATCAAGTATCAAGCTAGATCGACAGTGAAAGGTCAGGTGCTTGCTAATTTTATTGCTAAATTTTCTGTTGAACTACCATAGGAAGCCAATTCAACATCTACTGTCGAGCTATCGAAAAATGGTCTCACCTTAGAGTTATGAGAGACGACTGATCATTGAAAGCTTTTCGTAGACAGAGCATCCAACGACATGGGGCAGGGTCAGCCATAGTCTTGATCAAACCAGATGGCATGGCAATTGAACAAGCTATCAAACTGGAGTTTACCGCCTCAAATAACAAGTCAGAATACGAGGCTCTACTCGTATGAGTCCGCCAAGCTATAGAGCTAAATATTGTCAAGATAAGCATCTATTCAGACTCACAGCTCGTGATGAACCAGATTATAGGGGAATATGAGGCGAAGAATGACAAGGTGGCACAGTACCCAACAAAGGTACATGAATTGCTGAAGAAGTTCAACAAATGCAAGATATGCCAAATCAACTGCGATAACAACGCCCACACTGATGCTTTGGCAACACTTGCAGCAGCCTTGAAGTTGGGCTCAAAGAGAACAATCCATGTCGAGACCTTGGCTAGCCCGAGCACCTTTCAAGAAAAGGAGCAAACACTGGCCATAGAAGAGCTAGCACCATCTGGATGGATCTAATCATTGCCTACCTTGACAGAGATCATTTGCTTGAGGATAAGAATGAAACAAGAAACATAAAGTATAAATCACTAAAGTACTGACTATCACCTAGCAAAGAGCTATATAAAAGATCTTTCACAAGTCCCTACCTCTATTGTGTTCATCCGGATAAAGTGCAGAGCATTCTGTTCGTAATTCATGAAGGAATTTGTGAAAGTCATATCAGCGAAAGGTCGTTCATCCACCGAGCAATCTCGTAAAGCTATTGGTGGCCCTATATGTAGAAAGATGTAACTCAATATATACTGAAATGTGAGAAGTGCCAGAAGTTCTCACCATTAATCCACCAACCAGCTAAAGACCTCACAACTATTACTGGCCTTTTGCCCAATGAAGATTGGACATAGTTATCTCTCGACTCCGAACTCCGAGAAACAAGAGGTTCCTCATCGTCGCAATAAATTATTTTACCAAGTGGGTAGAAACAGAGCTCTTGTCAATAATCAGGGAAATAAATGTAAAGAAATTTGCTTAAGAAAACATAATTATAAGATTCAGCATACCAAACGCACTAGTATCGGACAATAGCATCCAATTGGACAAAAATTTGTTTCGAAAATTCTGTGATAAACTTGGGATAAAAAATTATTATTGGACACCAGGACAAGCTAAAATATCCATCAAAATAACGCTGAATAGAACCAAGAAGTGCCTGAAAAAGCTAAAGAAGATGGGTAGAAGAGTTGGCCAGTGGCACAATCCATTTCTCTGATTTCTCTCGCGATCCACGGGAGAGGACCAAATGGCAGAGGCGGCGGGCGGGGGGGCTGCGGCTCCCTGAAGATGTCAAGGCTGCCGGTGAAATTCCTGCTTTGATACAGGTCAGTCTGCAAAGCCTGGTGCTCCTTGATTCAAAACCCTCGTTTCGTTGCCCTGCACCACAATAGCTATAATGACTCTATTCTCGTTTTGCGATCCAAAGGAAGTTCGTCTACCAGAAAACAGCCACCAGTCTGATTATTGGTCTGCTAGTGAGCTTGTCTAGTCCTTCCTCTCCTCTAATAATAATGAAACCCTAACCTCAACCTCACTTACAGATATAGCTATATGGAGGTATTATTTAATGGAGCCTTTCACTGCTATGGACTTCATTACGCTGCTGGTGGTTTGGAGTTGGAGTCAATCGTTTCGTTGGATATCAATGACGAGGTGATCCGACTGATTGACTGTCTTGAATGGATCCCTCGCCCTGAATCTGTATGCTTCTTCAGAGGTGGGGTTATACTTGGACGTATAGGTGATGAATGAATATGGGGTTATGAGTCTTGGACTAAACAATTCAGTGTCGAAGCCCTTGTCGGAATCAATTTGCCATTGGCATTTTGGAAAGATGGCGAGTTACTATTGGAAAGCAGCAGTGGACAGCTGTTGTCTTTCGACCTTCACACCCATGATATTAAGGAATTTCAAGTCCATGGGGTCCCCAAAACATTACGAGTTCTTTCATGTACAGAAAGTTTGACTTCAATCGAGAGATGCAATCAGCTTAATTGGCAGATGGGATAATTCTCTGGTATAACTCCAAATCCTCTCCTCTTTCCCTTTACATGCCTGGGAGGTGTTTCATGCTAGGCAACCTTGTTGGCCTTCTTGTCAATTTGGCTTATTACTTTATTAGAGAAACTATTAAGTGCTTCCAGTTGTTTTTTTTTTATTAGCAATGTATTTTTCTTCTCGTTTTCCTGTATTTTTGGGTGATTCCAATCAATTTTTGAGACTTCTTTTTGACATCCTATTGCTTGAATGCAGTGAATCGAAAGGCATTTTATTCAGGTGTGCAAAATCCATGAAAATCTGGGAAAATATCAAATTTGCATGTTGTTGTGGAGGAATTGCTGTTTTGCTTTGTGTTGCATATGTATTTTATTTCTTTTTTTGAGCGTGCTTATATTTTACCTATGTTTTCATCCTCTGGAAACTTTAATTTGCCTTCGATTGTTTTCTCTTTTTTTTTTTTTCGTCTTACTCTTGCTCTAATTTGTGTCCTGCAATCTGGATTGAACTACACTTGCTTCCTTCACATAATAGAAGCATAAAAAAGGCCTTTACCAACATGAACAGCCCAAAATTTCCTGCAAAGATGGAAAGCAAACCTTGATAGATATTTGCATTGTATTTTTAGGTATGCTTAAGGTAATACATGTGTGAGGGCTTGCTTTTGTGGTACAGTCATTCACAATAAGCATGTAATTCCCTGAATCATAACTTGGAAGCCTCTTCTGGCCCTTCACACAAGTCCTTATGGAGGCAAAATTTCTAATTCCCACCGTGATTCAGTTTTTAGAATAAGATGATCAATTAAAAATTGGTTGAACAAGAAACTGAGCATACAAAAGTTTCCAAATAATTTGCCATGGTGAAATTTTTAGTGAAAAATAGCTTGGAAGTCTCCTTGCAACAAATACATATGAACATGATAAAGAAAGGATTGCTACAAACATAGTCTTCTGATCATTAAAGTTACAGTATCTGATTTTTGTGCTCTCTATATCATCTGTCCCGTATCTAGTTCAATTGGCTTTTCTCTTGTGACTTTCTTGTTCTAATTCCATCCAAGTATGAGTACCAATGCTTGTTGAAAATGTGAGTCTCACAGTGAGACTGAGAGAGGCTGACAGTAAAGATGGAGGGAGAGACTCTTAAGGAATTCAAGGCCATGGAATTCCAAAAACATTATGAGCTCTTCTATATACAGAATGCTTAATTTTAATCCAGAGATGCAATCAGCTTGATAATTCTCTGATATAGCTCTAGATCCTCTCCTCTTTCCTTGCAAATGTCTTGGAGGTGTTTCATAGTAGACAACGTGCTCTCTCAAGTCTTGTATGCCTTATTGTCATTTGTGCTAGGTAATTTATTACTTATTGTCATTTGTGCTTAGTACTTTATTAGAAAAAAATATTAAGTAATTCCAATCATATTTTTTTAGCGAAGTATGTTTGTTCTCATTTCCCTGTAGTTTGGGTGATTTCTGTGAAATTTTTAGTCTTCTTTTTGGCAGCTGAGTGCTTGAATGCAGTGAAACCAAAAGGCAATGTATTCAGGCATGCGAACCTATGAAAAGCAGGGGAAAAGGTCAAATTTCCATGGTTGAGATTTGTCTATGCACTTCAGTTTCATGCATTGCAGGTATTTCTGTTGCATATGCTTTTTTTTTTTTTTTTAAAGTTTTAAAGACAAAACATAGCTTGTCCTTCATTTCTTCTTGTGTTAATCTTGTAGGAGTTCAATCAGTATGCTTCCCGTGACAGAAACTTGGATTTGGAGAGTATCAAGAAATTACAAAAACAGACGATCCATGTTTTTTTTTTCTTTTCTTTTTTCTGTTCTGTTGACATATCTTAGATTGAAGTATCAATCACACAGCTATACATACTACTACATTCAAGCTGGGCATGCCGTAGTATAGACTGCCAACAAAAAGAGTGTTTCCATTAATTAATAATACCTCATTGAAAAAGCAAGCTAATTGGTTTGTTTAGTCAAGCGTGTGGAACTTGAAACTGCAGCAGGGACCAATCCATATCCCCAACTCAACTCCATCCATTTCTGAGTATCAGAAAGAAAATTAGTTTTTGTGCTGGTCACATCAAGATGATCATTGTGTATAATATTGTTATTGGGTTCAGGTTTGCCTTTGACTATTCCTGAGTATGAATATATATATAGCCCTTAATTGGCTGGCTCACCACGACACATGATGGGCTGATGCAAATAAATCTACTATTATCTATGAATCTATGTATGGCTTCACTTATTAAATTTCAAGATTTATAGGAAAGCACATTTATTGGTCCATCTTAATGAATGACCATCTTTTAAAAAACAATTCATCAATTATTAGGCATTCTACTGGAAAGAGCTTTGGTATTAGATAGCGATGAGTCAATTGACTTCCCGTGGTTTGCTTTGCATGGGCGGAGTGTATATGCATTCTACTTCACAGCATCCTCTAGTGTATATATATATATATATGGACTAGGGTGACTATTTGTTGAACATTTAGATGGGGAAAAGGAAATATATGCACAAATAAATAAAGCCAATAAAATTAGTCAATAAATAAAACAACAACAAAAAAAAAAAAAAAAAAAAAAAGGGAAATAAAAACAGTTTATACATCATGGTGAATGATGTTGGAAATATATATATATATATATATATATATATATGCTCAATATGAATATATTATTTCAATAAGACTAAACGACATCAAATCTTCTCAACAACTATATTAATGAAATTTATACTCTCGCATATGAAATCTATATTAATGACTAACAGCGCATGAGCTGAAGCTATGCCCTCGGCCTCTGGGACAATCCATCAGTACACCTTGGGAGTCGAAGCATATGCGAACCTTCTCCAATTGTCTGTGTCTTGTCTGTAAATTATCGCTGCACTTTAGTTGCTAGACTTTTTGGATGTAGGATAAAATAGCAGTGTAGATAGCTCGCCTTATTTCTTGAGCGCAGGAAGTTAGAAAAACTTTAAAAAATTTCGTAATAGTAGAGAGATCTCTAAGAAGGTTTTAAAATTATAAAGAGATTTTCAGGTTTTTTTAAAATTTTTTAGAATGATTTTGTGTAGTCTAGAGTTTTCTATAATGTTCTTGAGTAGTGTGGACTTTACATATTTTAAAACTTCTCTAGAATGTTCTATAGATATATTTTAGATATTTTGTAGGAAAAGAGATGAGAAGGTTCTGAAATATCACTCCTTACAGTCAAATTAAATTAATCACTATCATCCATTGAGAAGGTGAAGAACTACATAAAAATGTGACATTCTCTAGTGCAGTATAAAGCTACATTCTCTTAAACTCTCTTCTAGCTTTCTTTTGTCTTGACTAAGCTTTGCCAATGTGTTTAAGCTAAATGCCAGTATGATTGCGTAAGTGAAAAGTCGGCCGTGGCAACGCATGGAGCATTGACGAACTTGAGTTAGTGTGTTATTACTAGTTCTTAGAGGTTTGAAAATATCAAACTTATCCTTAAGATTTAGAGTCAGGTTGGGACATTGAGGGTCCGTTTGGTAACGCTGTCAATTTTTATTTTTTGTTTTGTGTTTTTGTTTTGTGTTTTTGCTGTGTGTTTTTCGTGGTTTGATGATGAGCGTTTATAGGTTATCATTGTGTCAATAATACTAAACCAATGTTTTTGTAAGAGAAAATACACCCATTTTAGTGTTTTTAGTTTTTTTTTTCAAATTTTGTAAAAAACAAAAAAAAAAATTTAAACAAACGGCATTTTTTGTTTTTTTTGAAAAAAAAAATAAAAAATAAAAACAAAAAACATTACCAAACGAGGCCTGAGTCTGGTCATATAAACTGTCGAGTTCCATATTTTTTCCATTCATGTTGCCAAAAGACCGAGTTTTTTCCCACAAGCTTTGGCCAGGACTGCTCCATGAAGGTGGGGTCCTACCAAAAAAAACATATTAATATAACATATATATATATATATATAAACATCTAAAGCAACATTTACATGAGCTAGAATGATTGATACATGCAAATATGCGTATACGCGCATGTGTGTATAACAATAAATTAAACATGCTATTCATAAACTTACATTGCTCATTTTAAAAGTAAGTGGATTTTTGTTGCAGTCGACGTAAGTTGGGCCTGTGAAATTTGCAGCCATACCGTGGAGAAGGGTGTCACAAAAAGCAACAGGCCATTGCTGAGCTAGCATGAAATAATCGAACTGTTGAGTGTACGATGGATGAACAAGCGGAAGAGTCAAGGGACAGGAGTACTTTGAAGTTGTCCATGGCCATGAGCTCAATCTGTTGGAGCAACTCTATTTTGAATAAAATAATACACTCTCTACTAGCTATTTTGAATAAAATATTACAGTATTTTAAAGAGTCCAACACCACTCTTTATTTCACTAGCTATTTCAACTAACTACATTGCATTTAATATAAAAAAAAAATTATATGACATGCCATGTCATCATTGTCATGGTGACATAACATAATAACGCTACATGCCAAATCATCAAAATAGTAAGCGGAAAGGTTATCAAACTGGCCACATGACCTCAATAAGAAAAAAAAGTTGGTAAATCATGTCATGGCCCATGGGCACTATTTCTAAAAGCACATATTCACCAAAAAAAAAAAAATTTATAAGCAAGGAAAGAACTTCAATTCTCTTTGACTTTTGTTCCGTGAACTCATTAAACATTAAATAAAAATTTTAGCCAGCCCTATAACAAACAAAACTCTCTACACCTTCAGCTAAAATGAGAATCAAGCAACACGAAATCTCAAACTAAGAATTAAAAATTAAAAAGGAAAAAAGAAACAAAATGACCAAGCAACAACTCTGATTGAGTAAGTATCTATCATGCTAAATTCAAATCTAGTCTATCCTGAAAAATCAACAATGGATCACAAAAAGTAGAAAATGTCACCAAAAAAAAAAAAATCCTACATTGTCTAGATATTGCACAAATCAACTTACCAAAAAAATCATCATAAGGAAAAAATTAAATTCAACTAATAAGCACTAAACATTGATCTGAACAACATCCCCAAAGGTGAGGTGAGGAGGTGGGGTTCAACTGTTGGGAAGGGGGTTCTAATTTTGTGGGGAGGGGTTCATCCATTGATGAGAAGGGGCTGGGGATTCCAGAAGTATGGGCAAGTGAAGGGAAGGGTGCAGAGGTAAAGGGGTTATCATTGGGGAGGGAATGAGAAGGCAAGAAGGGTGTGGGAGAAGGACGGCGTTTCATTCAGAGGAGAAAGAAAGAGAGTTCCATACATGTTTGTTCCCAGCTTGTTGATCGAGTTTGGCCTAGCTCTGGAGTTGAAGAAGAGAACGTTGGAAGATGAGAGAGAAAGAGCCGCAAATTGCCAGATTTACCGTTGAGAGATACCGAGCGGCAAAGCCTCGCTATATTTGGCTAGTGAAAAACCAAATCGTCAAAATAGAAAGCTGGATAGCTAGCCTGTTGGAGCAGAAATTTGTGAGTTCACTCAGTAAAATACCTAACAGGAGAGGTATAGCTAGCCAGTTGGAGTTACTCTTACCCTCCTCCAATATATAGAGAAAGTTGGGTTTAGTGTTGCACTACTGAATCTCTCTCAAGGCTTTTATGGTACAATTCTTGTTGGTAAATCTTTAAACTCACAACTATTCTTATAACTGATCATGCAAATATTGTGACAAACATTCGTCTTCTTGTTAATCCACTGATTGAAAAAACCTATAAAAAGTTCTTAATTTTGGACCAGCTAGCTAATTATTAAATTACGGTATTAAAATAGAAGATGATAAAACATTCATAGTAACATAATCCATGTGTATGCAATTGTCAGACCAATAGAAAGATAATTAAAAAACATAATCCACTGCATCACATTTAGCAATGCTTTCCTGTATACGTACGTATATATATATATATGTGAATGTAGTACGGTGATTGAAATTTAGAGAGCAACTAAAATTCTTACATTTGAAAGGTCTTATGGATTAATTACAACGACACCTCTTAAATTATAACTTAGTGTCAACGATACTCATTCTGTAGTATTGTAAGTTGTACATTCTGTAATTCTATTCTGTTTCAAATTATTAGTATTATGATTGTTCTAATATTTATGCCAACAATGTAAGTACTTTGTATTTCTATACCAATAATTAGTCATTATGGTCCAATTTAACAAGTTAATTTTAATATTTAAATAGCAAAAATATAATGATTAAAGTTTAGCAATAATTATGATTTTATGCCCATGATCTATACCATGGTGTAAGTTATTCTTTGATTCATGCTGGACGTATACAGTGTCTATTGAGTTTCAAAGTTGCTTTCCCAAGTTAGAGACCAGTACCTGATTGAAATTCCACTAGTAATCACAAGAACTTTTGTATAGAAAGAACCCATTCGAGGTAGAATTTGCGCCTGGTTTTCCTTGTGATTTTCTAAGGGGACTCCCAATTCCAGTTATCTAGATTAATAACATTGAGTAGGCAAAACATGAAGGTGCCTCGTTTGGTAACAGTTTCGATCTCTCTTCTTTTTTTTTTAAATTTGCTAAAACCACTTTTGGTAATTTTGACAAATTAGTTTCAAAAACTGATTTCTCTAATATTGCATTTAGTAAATTAGTTTTTAAACTTGTTTTCAAAAAACTCTTCAGAAAACACATGTTATAAGAACCAACAAAAAAGTGTTTGTTGAGTTAAATGTGGTTCCAAAAACTGATTCCACTGAAACTGCATTTGGTAAATCAATTATGAAATTTGTTTTCGAGAAATTTTTTGGAAAACACCCTAGTTATAAGAATTAGCAAAAATGTCTTTTCTTAATTTTTGTAATATACAAAAATGATACAAAAATAACAATATTTTCGATGATTCTACTTTTTTTGTTTCCAAAAATATGAAAAACTAGAAGTTCTTATATTTTTTTCTGAGGACAAGAATAACGAAAAACAAAATGAAAATGAAGGGAGGAACCATAACCAAGAATTTGAACGAGAGGGATGTTTCTTGTTGCAATCTCTCTTTAATCTCAACTCCGAAGCCAAATAAGGAAATGGGCAAATTTTAGTTAAATTTAATTTTTTTTAACTTTTAAAATGATAATGGGGCCGATCAATATAGCTTTTCTGCCTAAGCGTGACCAAAACAGCTATTATCCCGCTGCACTTCCCTAAAAGCAATGAGTTATAGCTAAAACCAACTTCACCCAAGGTGCGAGAAATTCATGTGGTGTTGATCCCTAGGCATGGTGCATTTTTTCTCTATGACATGAATTAATACTGGAGGAATATGATTCACCAGTAGTGAGTCTGGATCCAAGACGATGGCTAGTGCCTATTCCATCACTAGTGGTAATTTTTGGCTTCTCTTTCCTTTTGATGTTTTTCAATCTTGGTAGATTTCTTCATATAAGTTTAAACCGAGAAGTCACGTACTACAGAGTTTTCACTCTTCTCATGCCTATCAAATTTTGCCATGTAACATTTATTTTCTTAAAAATTTTCATAAACAACAAATTAATTTTGCTGAATATGATAAAGCACCACATTTTATAATTTGATACGGGTGAGTACTAAAAAGTCGGTACTACTTTGACTGAGCTCCCACTTATGGCGTTCCAATATTTGGGAGAATTGATATCACCAAAATAAAAGTACAAAAACAAAAAACCATTGGGTATAAAGGTAGAAGAACTCCATGATCTAACAAAGACATTTTTTAATTCAAAATGCACTGTCATATATCCTTTGAAAATCGGGGGGAACTCTTACAAATTATCTCAATGCACTCTTCACATATTAACTTCAACTTCAATTCGGGACCAACAAGTCCAGAGACATTATGAAGGTCATGCAAACAAAGTCTCCTCAGAGAAGTTGATTTCTAGCTCATAGTTGCCTTTTGTCACACTAAATTGTACACAACTAGCTTAGATGCCCAATCAACTGGAGTTGGGAAAACCAAGTCCACTGTAACACCTGATTAACAGCGTTGAAAAAGGAAAAAGAAACATATTTGATCCAATCAGGTAGGTGCAATCCCTCCAAAGGGAAAAGCGTAGCCACTTCTAACCGCGTAAATTGAGTAAACCACTTATATACAGATCCAATCTCACACGCACCTTGTACTCCACGAAATCTACAGACACGATCCAACTGGTTCTTTTAGAAGTCATGATTGATGCGCTTTCAGCAATGCTTGGTAGATGATGTCCATGAATTGATCGTCCTGGCACAATTGCAAATCCAGAAGTAAATAATTGAGCGGGTCCAAATGTGTATGTTTGAAGTAATTACAAGCTAAACAATAAAAGAAAAGGTAGCATTTCACATGAAAGTACTCATCAATAAAATTTGAACAGAACATCCTTACTGCTGCTGCTATCACCACTACTACTAATACTAATACTGCAGTTAGTTTCGAAATTAGGCATTCAGTCCTATCATAGACTCGAGTGTTCAAAGTCAATGCTCCAACAGTCACACATATGCTTAGGAGCTTTCTCTTCTTGCCTCTTGCTTTTTTGCATAGAAGGATATCATATCATAGAGAGAATGCCTCAACTTCTTTCTTCTCCTTCTCGTAGGACAATTATTATTGTTGTTGATCCATTATTCCAGATCACTATAGACTAATACAAATAATACCAGCACAGAGAACCGGCCCATGGTAAATAAATATATATATATATAGGTAGTATTTCAAAATCTAACGCAAATGCAGACCCATAACCATTAATAAGTATACAAACTTAAGAAGCATGCTCAAGCACACCACTATGAAGTTTAAAGTCCCCGCATGAGAGGTGAACATTAAATTAACATTTATGTACCCTACAGCCAAGCTCTGGATCCCAAATCCATCATTTTTTAAAAATATATTCCACAATTTTTATCATGGCACAAAAAGATGCCATGATTATGCTGCTGAGAGCAGAAAACCAGAACATTTTGCTCAACACATTCCCAGTCAGCTACTCAACACCCTAAGCCAATGCCACTTAAGTGTTCTATGTGCCTATGCATATCCTGGGAAGCAAATTTAAAATCCTAAAACTATTCATCAAATTGAAAAGAATAACCAGTCCATGACATCTACATTTTCATACGTACATACGAATATACAAACCCTGCATAATCATGATACTTCCCAAAAATCGAAATTCTTGATCAACCATTCATTCAATAAATCACTTAGCTCTACTTCTCAGTCACTTCCCTTTGTTCATGGACTAAGAAGCATGGATACGGAAACGGGCACTGATACGGAGTCACAGACACGGGACACAGCAATTTTTAAAAAAGTGAGGACACAGACATGGCAGAGATATGGCAAAAATATATATTTTTATACATTTTTATATGTAATGTATATGAATATAACATCTACAAGTCATCAAAAAGTGTCCTAAATGTGTGCTAGATGGGTCCAATATGTGTCCCTACATATTGCTAGAGTGTCCTAGGCATGTCAATTGAAAAATAAATAAATAAAAATTCAAGATACTCCGATGGACGTGTCCAAAACGCAAAACGGCATGTCCGAGTAGTATGTGTGTCCGACACGTGTTGGACACGGATATAGCACCTTAAACAGAGTGTCCGTGCTTCCTAGTTCATGGATATAAGAAGTGGTTTGCGCCATATATATGAAAGAGTATACAAATAATGATTTACTTGGTGAATCAAATACCATGATCAATCAAGCACTCTGATTAGTTGATAATATTAGTATTAGTTAACAATTTTGTAGAAGATTCCTGTGAAAAGTTTCATTAACGCCTAATTTATGTCAAGTAGACCTTGTTGTCTCTTCATAAAATGAGAAAAATGTAAGCACCCATTTGTATATAGCAAATGAAAGTTGCTTATGACTATATAATTCACTATATGCATATGTAAATATACATACCACTTAGAAAAAAAATTTACTGTTCAGATTTTTCTGAATTTGACAATGTTCAACACAACATCGCCCAGATTGCAGTGTAACTTTTGTGATGTATATGCTCATTAAAGAAGCAGAGGGCTCCAGACATTATGCACTCATCCATTCCCAAAAATTCATATACATCACGTGAAATAAAATGTATATGTATATATTTATATTTAAATGGAAAACCCAAGTTTACAACAACCTTTGGGTCAGCAATTATTATGCCCTCAATGCTACTTATATAAAAATAGATGTCATAATTTCTAGAAGCATATAATACTTGGTTTTAGCTAGTGCCAATATACCAATTTTCACAAAAAAAAAAGGCAAGGAGCATGATCATGCATATAAGTTAACTAATGCTAATGCTACTGTATGCAATTTTGAGATTTAATAATAAATTTGGTTTTACAAGCTGGCCGTTTGAAGGGCTGCTCGGCACTCATAAGATAAAAAAATAGAAGATAAAAAAAGAGCTAGAAATACCTGAACAAGCATTAGAAGCGCATCACGAACTTTCTCTCTGTCAACTGGCCCATAATTTGGAGTGGTAGCGGAAGTAGGAGTTAGTGATGGTGATGGTGTGGGTGGTGGAAAGGGTTGAAGCATTGGAGTACCATGCGGGCGTTGTAGATTCAAGGGAGGATGAAAAGCAGAAGTTGGCAAAGATGAAGAGATAGGTGGAGTCATCAACACAGACGAAGAAGGGGGAGTAAAGAAAGAAGAGGGCTTGACAAGATTGGTGACCCAATTGCTGCTGTTATTTGGGTCGGGAGTGTCATGGAGGGGGACTGGAGGAGTCGAAGTCGAAAAAGGAACAGATGGCAATTGAAGGGCTGTAGCAGGGTATGGAGCAACACTAGGAACATGGGAAGATAAAGGAACAGTAGACGTATGGTAGGGCTGTCCGGAGTTTACCACACCTGGAGCATTATGTCCAATATTCATAGCTGTCTGCAATAAGAAAACTAAAACTAATCAGAACAGTAATATGTCTTGATAAGCCAAAAAGTTAGGAGAGTCAAGAAAGAAAATAAACAGCATAAGCATGCATATTGTTCAGTCTAAAAGTAGGAAACATATTAAGAGTCACAAGTCCTCCTGCATGTTTACTGCAACATAAAGAAGCCGTACCAAGTGCACAAGGCTCCCGCTTTACAGCAGGGTCTGGGAGATGTAGTAGGGTTGTATGTTTACTGCAATGTGTTTTTATACACAGTACACAGGTTGTACTTGCAACTTAGGTAAATACAATAACAACAAATGGCAGTAATAATCCAATACAACCCTTCGTTGTATATTGAATGACAAATACATGAATTAGGAGGGGACGAAAGAGAGAAAAATATTAAACTGCTGGTTAAAAACATTCAAGTGGAGTTTGTGGAAAATGGAATGAAAATACTTGTGAGAAGAAAGTGCTGTGGTTTTTAAGAGTGAGAGATGGTAAGGTATGGAAAGGGGGTGGTGTCGGTAAATACCTATGACTCCTCTGCATCAATTTTAGAACTTTGAATTTCATGCTTATCATACATTTTCTCTTCACATGCTTCCAAGATTAGTCACTTAATCCCATGATTAATACTAATATTATGCACCACATGATGATTACACAAGCAGCAATGGATGGTCCCACAAAGACAATGCAATTTAACATAAAAAGACTTGGATGTACGAAAATTTTCTAAAAATCAGCAAAAGTTCCAACGTCCATCTGGAAAACTGTCTTGACATTTTGACTTCTGTACAACCTCAGAATGTCTAGACTCCACACACAAAACCGGTACGACATTCCCAAAACCAAGTACCCTTTTGAGGAAAGGAGAGTCTTCGGATTTTTATTATTAGTAGTGGCAATAACCAAGATACTCATAACTCATTACCATGCCATTTTTTGAGAAAATTTCCTCACACCTTTGATTGGAAGTTTCAAGAAGTGAGGACACGACATCCTGGGAATTTACAATGCCATCGAGTCTCTCATCAAGAAAACACTTTCACTTGGAGGCCAAAAGATGGAGATACTTCTAATGGGAATGGCTAGACCAAGACTATTTGAATGGCATGAATTTTAAGAAAAGCATGAAAACTTGGTGCCTGTGATACATGATGCAATCCTAGAAGCTACATCAATACATCAGTTACTTCTTTAGTTCTATAATTAGGGAAGCCATAAGCATAATACTATAATCTTAATCTACTTCTAGAAGGTTCAAATTATTAATCCAGCAGTAACTTCTTAAGTAGCTCTTACTTGAGGTATCCTCACTTGCTATCTCGTTGGGAATTGCCTCAATAACTAAGCTCCAATGTCTTAAGAGCTCAAATGGACCAGCTGGTTAACCACTGGGGCCCTCTTTCTGTTCAGGTTGAACTCATAAACGCTTCTTTTCAAAAACCTCTTTAATTTATTAAATTCATTTGAACCAGATGTTTAAACTGCAAACTGTTTGGACCATTCATGGTTTGGTCGAACCATCGTGGTTCAATCACTGAACAAAGGCACATATATAATCCTTTAGTTTGGCTATCTTTCCCATTCCATCCATACATCCCAAAGATTAGGATTACCTAGTCCCTCATAATAACCAAATAATCTCTCTCCAAAATTCCCTCTCCCTCTCTCTCTACTGAATTTCAGAACTGCTATTAGGTTGAGAAGAGCAAGGTTTTTCCACTTTATTCCCCCCCCCGCCCCCCCCCCCCCCAAAAAAAAAAAAAAAAAAAAAAAGAAGAAAAAAGACAAAGTAGATGAGATAGGATATTCTTTGATATGATGAATGTGGTTTTCAATTTTTTTAAACAGTGAACAGGTGAAGACCTTTTAAAGTTTTTTTTGAACATTTACTATTCAAAAATGTGTTTTCTTATTTCTACAACATTTAATACAATTGAACATACTAATTTATGATATCATGCTGATGTCACAGTTCCAAATGGGCTGACCTGCGTTTGAGACCCAGTCATTTTTACAGGTTGGATAACAGTCTTTGTTTTAAAAACATGGCCAGCTCTAAGTATGAAGCACTTAGCACCTAAATAAATCTCTTTCTAAGAACACAGACAAGGCAAGACACAGAAATTTTCAAAAAAAATGGAGGAAATGACATAGCGGGAACACGGCAAATGTATATATTTTATATATGTCATATATAAAAATATTTTATAATGAAAATGCATCATAATACTAATTAAAATTAAAAACCACGTATTCCATAGGTAAAATCTCAAACTAGGTATAAAACAATATTATTTTTATTTTACACTTGGATCCCAAGTTATATTCTTAAAACTTACAACGTGTTTCATGTGTCTAAATGATATAGATGAGTGTCCAAGTGACGGACAGGCATGTCTCCCAAGTGGAAGCACATACGATTCTAAGAAATTAATAAAATAACAGGAATTTTCTAAAAAAATAATAAAATAATAGGACACGTTTGGACGCATGTCCGATACATGTCGGCGAGTGTCCGCCACGGTGTCCGGCATAGACACGACACCTTCTCAGAAGTCTCCATACTTCTTATATCTCTTTAGTTTGGCTAGACAAAGCAAATTTTATTTATTCTGTTCATTCTGCCTGTGCTTATCTTCAGCCATACATACATAATTCTCTGAACCTCTTTTGACCCAATCTTGTTAGAGAAAACACAACCTATTCCATCTCAAAAGCATGTGTTCTTACCCTGAGAGAGAGAGAGAGAGAGAGAGAGAGAGATTTCATACATCAGGAAGATTTCGAGATTTAGTAGTAAACCATATGAAGAGATTTTCAATTGAGAATGGATGAAAAGGCAGCACATTGCCACCATCAATATCCATTTACTCCAACGTGCACTGGAACAAGGTCCACAATCTTGTAGGGTGTAAATTATAAATAGAATGATGGTTAGAGTAGAATACATACACTAAAGAAGCTCACAAAGGAAGAATCTTCAGGCGCACTAGCGGACATGGTGGCAGAAATGGCTGGTTCCAGTGGCCCTTCAATCACTGCAGTGGTTGGGACTGCTTCAAGTTCCTCAAACTCACTATAAATAAAGGAGTTGATTGAAAACACAAAAAGAATATTAGAAACCAGAACTAAAACACAATATCCTCAATCAACAAGATCAAATGACAGAAGCAACCATAAAAACTACAAGGTAAATTCTGTTCTTATAGAATTCTTATACAAATAACTCCACGAGAATGATGTGGCACTGGCATTTTGAAATTGTTAGCCAAGATGGTGGGTGTTTTGGTTTGAAATGAAGGGACTACAAAAAGCCACATCATTTTGTATGAAATTTCTGTACCAAAATCCTGTTTGTATACTCTAATTACAGTATGCCACAACAAAATTCAATACAGGAATGGACACTGCTCATTGGTAGCCGATGTCAAGGGCAATTTGTATTGGCAAGCTGTTATCTTTGGACCACATAGAAGAATTTGATGCATGTGTCAGTCAGCACAGAGGAACTTCCACAAAAGCAAGCATTAGTTTGACGACTTTTAAACCTTTAAGTTCCACGTCAACCTTGATATCACTGGACTTTTGCACGTGTGAGTGTAAGGTGTGGACAAAAACTTCCACAAAATTCTAGTTTTGGGTTTCACTTTATGATTCGATCACATAAAACCATGCCCTCTGAGAGTGAGAATACACAAATCAAATAGCCTTATCTCAATTATGCTTCTGAGTTCAATTCAACAGTTTACCTGAGCTATTACTTTTACTAGCCATCTCCCTCATGAGCATGTCCTTGATATGTGGAAGAATGTTCTGGGAATCTTTCTATTCAGATTCCCCTTCATAAATTAACTCTATACCTTCTCTTAAGTAATAACCAGGTTCAGAACTTTACTTCTATATGGTTCTACTCAAACTTCCCAACAAAGTAGCAAGAGCATACAGCCTAAATAATAGAATTCTTCCCCCCCCCCCCCCCCCCCCTACCCTCTCTCTCTCTCTGTGGGGTGGGTGGGTGCATAAAAGCATAAGGAAAAACGTTTCAAATTAATACTAACATCTTGGCTAAAATAGTATTTATAGAACATATCTAGAGTCAATAAGGAATAGAAGAGGAATATTTTGTCAGCAGCAGCAGCAGATGATTATCAATACATGACACATCCACACCAATACTGTGATTATTAAGGAGTATGAATGGAAACAAAAAAGAAAAAAATTCACTGAAACCTTATATTTGACCGACAAAACAATAATGTATTTTATTGAGCTCGAAAAAGAAATACCTAGATATAAGAATTTATGTCCCAACAATACACTTTGCAAAGCAGGAGATTTTAATCACACAGATTAAATAAGCCAATAAGTAATTAAGCCATCATTGCTTTAAGGAATCACTCAGTACCTTTTGCTTGAAGATTTTGGCTTTGGAGGCACCTTTGAGTATGCACTGAGTATCCTGATAGTGAAAAAGCACAAGCAATAAAACAAAAGTCACTACGTAAATATATATCCCAATATAATGTAGAGACAACATGTACCAAATACAAACAATAAGCATTCAAAACCCTGTCATCTAATTGACCACAGTAGTTCATTCTTTGTTTTAGTAAACCAACATAAAGTTATTCTATTTAACCAATACCGAATAGAATTCGTTGAAACTAATAGCATTTATATCTATTAAACAATTTTAAAAAACTAATACCTGACAAATGCTTCTATGAATTCAATAGGAATCAATGATCAAAAACTCCATTGACACTTAGTAGGCTAATCCATGAGGACGGGTGCAAATTCATTTCAATCCTCCAATTAAGCATATCATTAGCGAGCTAGCCCCAATCCATAAGACTTGGCTATATGGGAACTCAATACCCTAGACTCTTTTCATTACTTATTGTTTTCAACATCAATTATGTTGTAACTGGACCCTTTTTGGGTTCTTTTGTAGGGAACCCTTCCCTCGGGGGGTGGGGTTCTATACTGTTTCAAAAAGAGCAATAAATTTGAGACTTGATTTGATGCTTAGAGCTTCTTCTCTCTCTCTCTCTCTCTCTCTCTCTCTCTCTCTCTCTTCGTTGATGTGGGGCCCACGAGAAGATGATAAAAACTACATGATTAGTCACATTAGAAATTTTTGATGTTATCTTTCTGTATTTTCATTTCAGTAGAACATCCAGAGACTTAAGGGATAGAATTTTGGTAATACTAGGTTTACAATGTTAGGTAGGCTTAGTTTCAACTTATCCAAAAAAAAAAAGAAAGTTAGGCTTAATTTTAGAAGATAGTTACGTGTTTTAGGATCTTGCAACCTATAAACAGGCCTTAATTCTTCTTCTTCTTGACATATCTTTTCTCTTTTATCTCCTCTTTATCTTTCTTCCTCTCTTGGGTCTTCTCACATCTGTTATCTCTCTCTCTCTCTCTCTCTCTCTCTCTCTCTCTCTCTCTCTCTCACCTAGAATTGATGAAAACAAAATCAGAATATCCATTAGCCCATCCTATGTTCGGAGAAAATCTCATAAGAACTGTGCTACATCAGGAGTGTTTGGTTATAGAAACTGTTATTGCCACCATGAAGCTACCATCCTTTTGGTTGAAGAGCAAGACCAACAAACCCACCAGGGAGGCTTTTGGCTTAATGAGTAATTTTTTGAAATTTTATTTCTTTAAAATAGAAGTATAGACTCAATGTTGTGTTCCTAGAGCGTACAGTGGATTGCACTCCCCCTAGGCAGCCTTTAGTGAAATACTCACTTTCTGAGAATGAAACACACACACAGATATATATATATATATATAACCAGTTTTGGTTATTAGAAAAAGAGAAAAGAAAGAAAAGAACATAACAAAGATAATAGTACTTTGCAACACCACTATGCTCCTGTGCTTCAGTGCTTGGATACTTGACATCCATCTCCCAGACAAATTTGTGTCATGGTGGCTGTCTTCTCACTCTCGTTAGCTATCCATTCTATGATAATGAATGAGCCATTTTGCAAATTTCCTGGCAATCAGTAGCACTATTAACTCCATTCTAATTCAGTCTTCATCCTACCGATCCTACAATCTTCAAATTTTTTGAGTGCTACTCCATACTATTGTATTTTAACTCCTACTCTAGCTCACCAACTGAGACAACATTTCAACAAGAACATGAACCAGTTTACCAAATGCAGTCTCGACAGTTTCCCAAAAAACAAAAGCTAGAACCGAGACGCCAACCAAACGCCACCTAATTTTGCCAAATTGGCGATCAAGGCATGACTGATGGCAGACATTTAAAAGCTATTGTAGAAATTCTAACCTTCATATATTAGCCCAATAAGATCAACTTAATAAAGACATGAAAAACACTACATAGCTGCATTTATTATGAGGAACTTGACAACTTTTTTTTATGGTATTCTTGAGTACAAAGTAAACTCTTGCATTGACTCACAGTCAATTATTGCAAACATACTGCAATATTATCTTTGAATCTCAAAATCATTATATGAATGGTGCTTTGCATCTAGAGGTATCATATAAGCACACTAGTAAGCATTATAGGTATTCGGTATGATATTTGTCACAATATCTTTTAGAAATACTATTACTCTCAATTTTTCTACAAGCATCTCCATCATCATTTTAACTTCCACTAAAAATTCTGATTAATTATACATAGAACAAAATGACTTATCGGCCCCCGGGGGGGGGAGGGGGGGGGGGGGGGGGGGGGGGGGGGGGGGGGGGGGGGGGGGGGGGGGGGGAGGGAGGGAACAAAAAAGGAAGCCTCTTGCTATGATTAGAAGGGAGATTGAGCTACAACAAGATCTCATCACTAAGGTCCAAAACGTAAACAGACTGAAGCATAAAATGCAAGAAAGGGCGAATCCCTATATTTTCACCCTTGAAGTTGTTATCATTACAATCGAACAAATGGTTTTCTTCTTTAAGCTTGTCAAGGTGATGCAATACAGCTCACCATATTTGTTTTATACTCCAAAAAAGCCTTGAGTAGCAATAAATAAGGAAAACCAAGCAGTGCAAAGCTGAAAGTTTGATTTTCAATCATGGGAATGGTTCTTTAAAAGGCCTGCCAAAAAGAAGTCCCACAACCTAAATCTGACCGATACATCAAGAAGCAAAGGCTTTACAAGTACGATTTTCACTTAATCCTCAACTTAAGATTAGCACTAATGAACAAATAAGAACTACCACAAAGTTCTGTTCAAAGAATATGCATTGAATTATTAGAACATGTCGCACATTTTCTGGAAAATAGAAAGACAAAGAAGAGAAGTACCTATTGAAGAGGTTTGCAACTTCCTCACACTCACGAGAATTGTAGAACCAAATTCCATTAACTTCTTGGGCAGCATTTCGATACAACAGATATGGAGCTCGAAGTTCATACTCAAAATCACCGAGGAGATTCTCCACAAGATTATCTGTTTATAATGAATATCAAGTCAGGAGATTTATTACAAATACATAGATGGTAGATGTCCATATGTGCATGCTTCCCAAAGAAGCATTATTACACGGAAGTAAAATACAGGGCAACTTAACCAGTCAATCAATGCATCTATGAGTTCTCACCATCATCCTAGATGACATGATAACAACACCACCACACTAATAACACCACAATTCCAACTCTTTTTTTTTTTTTTCATTTCTTTTATTTCGCTATGCAAGATTACCCCTTAACTTCTACATCATTTCCACACGTTTGATTTGTTGACTTTAGTTCAAATCAAACTATGAACACTTCATGCCTTCATGGCATTCAAGAACACATAAATTGAAGTTACCAGTAACTGATTACATTAACACAGTGAGCTACTAGGATTTTGCTCCCATCTAAACGAGTCATGAAATTTTCTGGCATCTATGGCTAACCAAAATTCACTGTGTCCAAGAAAGAGATTAGAGTCACTATTCCCAACATGAAATTTATCAACAGAATCAACCCCATTAAAACGGATCAACAGTGCAAGAACAATCCAAACCTGTATTTCGCCGGTTCATAACAATGAACTGGAACCGCGGCTGAGTGTTCCTGCAAATACCAACATCAGCAACAACAGTAATTACTTTTCCCTTTTTTCTTTTATTATCAACAACAACAGTAATACGTAAGCCAATTCTGCATAAACTGCAGTCCTGCACACAATTCATCCACAATTACAGTCTCTCACAGCAAAACACAAAAAAACAAGGGTCTTTGTCCAACACGGATGACAGATTGATCTATGATCCTTTCCACAACTTTAATTTGTATGTATACACAAAACAAACAACCCCTACCTCTTGACCACGAACAAAGACCCTTCAACGTCCTTGCGACTCTGCAATCAACATACAAATCAAATCAACTGAGCAAACAAAACATCAATAAATGTTTTATCCAGAGATTTCAACGCAAATTGGTCCGACAAGCAATTATGCATACCTATATGCGTATACATACGCTTTTCAAATTTAAGTTTCCTTTTCATTTTCCAGCAATTTCTAGGAAACCAAATGGAGGAAATCACAAGGGAGAAGGGAACGAACCCATTGGTTGAGATCAATGTTGAATTCGTAGAAGGTGACGTGGGCTGCGGTGATCAAGATCTCCTCAATATAGGGATCGATTCTCTGAAGCACAGTGAGGTTGAGTACTTTTGTGCTGTTCTGGTCCAGATTTGGCATCAATTTTCCGGTCTGAGACATTTTCCTAAACCCTAGCTGGACACAGAAACAGAGTTCTGTTCTGATCCGATTACAGATCGGTGTATGACTATTACAGACAGAGAAAGAGTTCAGTATCACATGTAGATGTAGAGAGATACAGAGAGAGAAGAGAGAAGAGAGCCTCCTGAGTACTGGCAGAACTTGGGAGTTCTGTAAAGATTTTCCTAGAAGTGAGTATGTTGCAGTTCATTAACATGATGTTTGGAGCTTGTGCAGGGAAGGTAATGGAAGTTCGAGAAAATTTGCGAGCAACGTCGCTGTTTTTAACTGTTTAGTTTTGTAAAAAAAAATAAAGAAAAATTAGTAGAATAATCACTCAAAAGAAAAGAGAAATGAAAAATATATTTTTTATTTTATTTAAAAAATTTTATTTTCCATTCTAAATTAAGAACCAAGCAGAGAGAAAGAAAGAAAGAAAAATTGGTTTTCCTTTCTTCCCCTAGCATCCAAACAGACTGAAATGACAGAATTTTATTCATGTCATTTGGGTTTTACGAGGAATATTACCACGTATTCATGTGTAATAATCATAATAATATGTTGCAAGGAAAGTAAAATTACAAAAATGTTATATATTATTTTATTTGTTACTTTTAAATTTACGTGCATTTATTAATAGTAGGTTTAATTATTTTGTATTTAGAATAAAAATAAAATTATGTGTAACACTAACTAAAATCAATTATTGACTCATTTGTGTCTAGAAAGTGAAAAATTAGATTGATAAATAAAGTTTTGTGTAGTATTACTTCCCAATTAATTATTGACAACCGAGAGAGTCGAAGACAATCCAGTGAAAAAACATTTAACAAAAATGAAACAATAAGAAAAATTGCTTAATGTCAAGTTAAGGTATTTACTTACACTAAAAATTAAACAACATTTAAATTCAAAACCCTCTTTTTTTTAACGGCTACTATTGAGAGATGAAAGAAGGGGTGGATGCAACGCAGTTGGAGTGGATTAAGATCTTTTTATTAAGCTTGTAATTTGGAATTTTAATATTTATAGGATAATACACCAAAATATGTTTTTAAGTTAAAATTAGAAGGCTTCTTACAAGTAGTGGGGCCTTCGAGAGTGTTCACTTAGGACCCCTTGCTTAGAAAAAAAAAATTGTTAAAAAAATCAATTGACAATGATGTTGGTTAGTGCAAAGGGTGGTAGCTTCAGTTTTTTATGAAATGTTAAGTGACTTGAAAGCCAAGTCATTTCTTTATGGAGATTACACATAGGTACTACCACTGTTCAACACCATGCTCTCAAAATGAATTATGTTCATGAACCAATTAGTTTTGTTATTTGCC
This sequence comes from Euryodendron excelsum, assembly GCA_033060915.1. Taxonomy (NCBI): domain Eukaryota; kingdom Viridiplantae; phylum Streptophyta; class Magnoliopsida; order Ericales; family Pentaphylacaceae; genus Euryodendron; species Euryodendron excelsum. The sequence goes on from CM065392.1 coordinate 27,117,073, forward strand.
CTTTTTCTCAACAAGATCAAAATACAGTGTTTTCCATATAACCAAAGTGAATTCTACTTTCTTTTCTTTTGTTTTTGTTTGGGCTCCTCAAATAAAAATGAGTAATGTTCTACACAAAAATATTTTACAAAATTTTTATACAGAATAATGTGACTGTTTATGATTTTTTTTTATTTCAAAATAAAACACCTATTATTTTAACTCATAAGTTTAAATATCTCTGTCATATTACTTTGGTAGAATTTTATGTATACAAATTCTGAAGGAAAAAAATATATAATTCTTCTAATAAACACGAATTACCATCATTATAGACAATAAATCCTAATTCAACAGTTCCATCTACTTATGTTTTCGAAGAGCCTTCGTGAACAAAACAACCATGAACATGAAGAAAACCACCGTAATAAACGACACAACCATGATTCCACCATTGAATTGCTGATAGATGGCCCAATTTTGCGTTTGTGTTTCCATTGTAAGCCAAGTTGACTATGGCAGCGATTAAGCCAACACCTATAGCGGTTTGACCACCGCCTTTGGTTGCAGCTCGTCTCATGGCGCCAATGGCTCCTGCGGGCTGGCCCAATGAAATTATGCCAATGTAGCCAACCTCGAGCCCATGTTGTCATGCTTTGACCCATGCACTAATATTTTCTCCCTTAACTTAATTTAATTAAGGGAGTGTTTGGGTACCCAACTTATGAGTTATAAGCTATAAGTTATAAGTTATTTTTAAAAAATTATATTTAAAAATAATTTTTTTCAAAAAACGTGATTAGACATAAACTGTTTTTTTAAATCACTCACCCAAACACATTTTAAAAAAGTCATAAGCATAAGTCATAAGTTACTAAATAAACTACGTACAAACACCTCCTAAGCCATAGAGAAATTTCTTATCATTTTTAAGTACTTTTTTAGGGAAAATTCCATCCTAAAAATTAAAATTGCATATAAACTGTAATAATTATTGTTATTTAAATTTTGAATTATCTGGTTAAGAAAAACTGTGGGGACTAATAATTGTTAGAGAAATACAAAATACGTACATAGTTGGCAAAAAATTATTATTTTATGAATCAACTTAGTCTTCTTTTTTTAAATTTAAATTTAAATGAGGGGTGTCTTAAATTTCAAAATCAAAACAGCCATTAATTACAACAGTCATTTTAGTTTCAAATTCTAACGGTCATGTTTCGGTTGTTTGGAAGTTTTAAGCACTAATACGCTCTCTCTCTGTCTCATCATCTTCTTCTTCATTTTCTGTGTGTTTTCTCTCAAATTTTATTTTGCCTTGGGGCCCCAAGGTTTCACCAATCGTATAATCATGCAGTCCAGAGGTACTCTCTCTCTCTCTCTCTCTCTCTCTCTCTCTCTCTCTCTCTCTCTCTCTCTCTCTCTCTCTTCTGTATATACATATACATCATGTGGTTCTGAATCTTCTGATACGGAATTGGTAGTATGAGTCACTTTGATTAACTTTGTGTTACTAACTTTTACTTCCCTCACATTTTGATTCCATTTTCTGTATTTGTGCTGTTTCTCTGCAACCATACAAAATGCATTGCCTTTGTTTTTGTTTCTTTAATTTGCTTACCGGAGTATATGAATTTTGCTTGATTTCAATATTTGAATTCGTTAGGTCCGTTAATTCTTTCCCTTTCTTAAATTTGTTTTGTTTCTGTTTGGTTGGTGAGAAACCCAGCGTGCAAAGAAGAAAATGTGATTGAATTGTTACTTTTGATACACTCTGATTAGGTTGGATGTGGTTAAAATCCTTTGCTCTGATTTGATTCCATTTTCTAAATTGCATTACCTATGTTTTTGTTCTTTCTGTTTGGTAACCAGACTATATGAATTTTGCTTGATTTCAAATTTTGAATTCGTTAGGTCCATTTATAATGTTAGATGTTTCCGAAATCACTAGCAATCAGAACTTACAAGGTCCTCGATTTTGATTTCTCTTTTCAATTCGTTTTGTTAATTCATTAACTTTCTATTTTTCTGTTTGGTTGGTGAGAAACCCAGTGTGAAAAGAAAAAAACGTTATTGAAGTTCTTACTTTTCTCATATTCTGATTGGATTGGATGTAGTTTTTCAACTATATAATATAATCATTTAGTTTTCCTTTCCTTTGGTCTGAATTCTCAATGACATGTTCTCAAGGGAAGAGCAAGAAAATTTTAGAATGTGGGGATCGAAAAACATCTAATAAAGTTTAGTATTATTTTCCTTTTTCTGCTTGTTTGGCTTATCATCCTGACATTATGTATTGGCGTGAATGTATAGTTCAAATACGGCTTTGCTGAGTAAACAGAAGAATGACTTAGTTATTGTTTTCAATACAGAAGTGTCTTATGCTCTGTTGGGATCCGGATTTACCAAGAGAAAAGCTAAGGTCAAAAAAAAAGTGAGAAAAAACAGAACAAAAATCTTCTTTCATTTTGTTCTCTTTTTTCCTCACATTCTTTTTCTTTTCCATCACCAAATCCTTGATCCAAACACAGCTTTAGTAGATTTATCCTTTTCAAGTTAGTCCAGTATCGTAATAATTACAGCTCTCTGATTTTACCTTGATGTGAAGCTGGACTTTGAACTGCTTGAGGAATTTGAGGTTAAAGAGAAACATAGAAAAATGACTTGGTTATGGTTTTCAATACAAAGTGTCTTAGTAGATTTATCCTTTTCAAGTTAGTCTAGTATCATAAGAATTACAGGTCTCTGATTTTACCTTGATGTAAAGCTGGACATTGAACTACTTGAGGAATTTGAGGTCACAAGCAGGGATTTTTAACATTTAAAGAGACAGATGAGATATGGTTCAATTAAGTCCATTGATGCACCTATCTTGCCAAACCTCCTTTTGTAAGTCTAAAGTGAATATCAGAGATTGGATAGAAAACTGATTTTCATGTCTCTCAACAGACTTGGGTAGCAATGCTATTCAATTAGAAAGAGCTAACAAGGGTTCTCTCTATTGGAGCATTGGAGAGCGGTAGTCTTCACTGATGTTGGTTGAAAGACTATATTAGAATTTAGATAGGAAATCCTTGTCTGGGGCTTGCATTTTGTTTGGAGGCACTGTGAGTGGCTCACATATAGCTTTTAGCTATGGCTAAGAGGCAACAGTAAGTGTAAGTTCATATTCCAACTTTACGTGTTAGAACCAAGCACAGGTAAATTGACATTTCACTGCAAAAATGCTTGTAATGAGAACAATATTTAATTTTATGTAATTAAGGTTACAGGCCAGCTTGTGCATGCATTTACTAACGAAAACATTATCTTCTTCACGACGTATGGTGACAGTTGGCACATGTGACGAACACGAATGAACATCAGTTCTAGGTTGTAGTCATCATAATTCGCTATTTAGCAGAAGTGTCATAGTAGATATATCATTTTCAAGTTAGTCTACTATCATAATATTTTTATGCTTGTTTGGCTTCTAACCCTGAGATTATGTACTTTCCCCTGATTGCTATGCCCAAAGAAGTCTTGCAAAATACTTCTAATATTTACACTGCCCTGCTGTTGCCTAATTTACACATTGGAGTTTTGAGCAATGCCCATCAGCACCATCCTTGTCGATTAAAGGACACAATTCAACAACTAAATTAATTTTTCAGGGTAAAGAATTTTGGAAAAGCCACAGATTGAGACCATTTATAAATTAAATATGTTAAAATAGTTTTGACAAGAATTTGCTCTAGGTTGAGTGCAATTGCAGAGAAGAATACATGTATAATGTTTGCTGAGTAAACAGAACCTTACAGTTACCTGATTGCTCGGGCCACAGAACCTTACAGAATTCATTGACATTCATTCCCTGCAATTGCCTAATTTGAAATTGCTGTTTTGAATTGTTATTTTCAGTTCTTCTTGTTTTCTATCTAGGACTTCTTCTCTCCTCTCTCTCTCTCTCTCTCTCTCTCTCTCTCTCTGATATTGTCAGTTTCTTTCTATTTTGCAAGACATGTTTACTTATATTGAAGGGATCGTTTACTTTGTTTTCAGCTTTACTGATTGCGAGGTCAGTGTTCCCAACTCTCTATCTCTCACATACACACGTGCACACATGTTTCAGAGAGTTTGCATGGATTGTTGAATTTATACATGATGGGGGCTGAATAATCTATATTTTGATGATTGCCATGGATGGACCTTTCCTAGCTTTATTTATTTTAGCTATTTCTGATGCATTTATGGATATAGATGGATGGTTAATTGAATGTTTAGCTGTAGATGCGTGGTGGAATGTTCATGGAATGTTTAGCTCTACATGTGTGGTTGATGTGTTCTGATGATTGCTAGGGATGGTCATTTTCTATCTTTATTTATTTTTTTAGCTATTTTGGATGAATATATGGATGGATGATTCATGGAATGATTAGCTCTAGGTGTGTGGTTGAACGTTCAGGGCCAGCTCGTATCCCCCCTTAGTTTCAATTTGTTAGACATGGTTGGTCCTTCATTCAAATGTAGTTTGCTATGTAATTTGTATTTCACTATTGGGTTGTATCTATAAATGGCCGGGTCGGGGCCTTTATTATGCTTTGTATTGTATATTCCAACCAAGTCAATCAATTGAAACTTGTCATTATTAAGGCTACATAACTGAACCATCCTGAGGCAGTGAAGATTCAGAGTGGAAAGTTGTGGGCTTCTCAGTGAAATCTTGGTTTGACTCATGACATTTGGCTTGGAGAGTGGCAGACTGCAGTCAAGATGGATAAGGTGAAAGCGGCAAACTTTTTGGCTTAGAAGGCAGCATGAAATGGTTAGAGCTTGGAGGCCATATCATCACAGGATTGTTTGAAGTTATGTAGCCCTACCATGACATGGGATACAAGATGGCATTTTTTTTTCCTTTCATTGGGTTACTTTTCTTGCTATTTCATTTGGTGATTACATGACAATGAACTTACAACTTGTTTGGAACCTGAGGAAGGGAAAGGAAGTGGAAGGGACTGTATGGAAAGTGATTTGAATTTTCTTTCCCTTTCCTCTCAAGCTAGAAACCAAACTGATGAAGAATTTCACTTGCTTTCCTCAAGCTCCAAACAGGTTGTTAGGTAAACTTGCCCTGTCCTGCTATCTCCCATCATTTTGGTGCATCACTATTCTGTTTTCTTTTTCTATTTCTTTTAGATGGGAATCAGACACTGCCTACTTGGTAAATGACTTAGAAATTTTGCATCTAAAATGCAACAAAAAAAACAGAAAAAACCATTCTGGCTACTCAACTTAGATAAACCTTAAAGTTCAAATTTGAGTCCAAACTCTAGCACTTGATTTTGATCCTATATTTTGAAAATAGGCCCGTATTGCGTATTAGGGAGCCAACCTCTAACCCTTGGGTCTTGACTAAATTCCAAGTTCTCTAAATTTAACCCTTGTTTTGTGTAGTCATCTCTTTTTTCCCCCTCAACAAGTGAGTCGCATAACCTTTGCTTTTCTCGGAAGAAGAAGGGAAGAGAGGGTGCAAAAATCTGTAGAATAATTCAATGCCGAATTCACTCCTACGTAACCACTGAATTATTAGCATAAACCCTCCAGTCTAAATTCATCTTCACGCCTTGGATTACAGTTCTTGTACTCTTGATTTACTAAATATAAAAATTCCTTGAGAGCTCAAAATCCAAAATCCTCGTGCCCTAAAGTATAGCCAATCTCTAGGTCTTGTTTAGTTTGTAGGAATTAGGGAAGAAGGAGCTTAACTCTTACTACTTGCGTGACACCTGATTCTTGATTTCTGAGAAAAGTTTAATACCAAATATACTGCTATCTAACCACCGAGTTATTAATGTAAACTCTTACTACTTAAGTCACCTGATTCTTGACCACTCCAGAGTCTCAATATCACTTCCATGCCTTGGATTACAGTACTTGTACAGACTACTAAACACAAAAATCCTTATGAGTCCAAACCCAAAAATCCCATAATACTTCTGCGCCCTAAGATAGAAAATATCAAGGCATTGTTCAGTTTGTAGGCAATAGGGGAAAAGGAATTAGAATTCCATTCCATTCTTAGAAGGTGTTAAGAATGGATTTTTATGGACTCTAATTCCAGCATTTGGGATTTATATTCGACTTTTTTTTTTTTAACTATTCTTACACTATTTTTTACTTTAATTTTGATACCATATTTGTGTTCTTGATGTTGTTTTAGGTATGATGATATTAGCTATTTTCCTAGAATATTATTTTTGTTTTGTACTATAATTCAATAAAGTATCTTTAATTACATATTGTTCAATTTGATGCAAGATAGTTCCCATGTAAAAAACAATCCCATGCGGCATGGGAATTGTCTTGTTTATGCATCCCAAATGCAAGAAATTTTGATTTCTATCTCTAATTCCTTACACTGAATAGGTTCAAAGCAATACAAATGGATGTTTTAGACACTTCCTCAAAATTTATTATCCCAACCCCGCACCAACTCTTACCCTTAAGGAACCAGTAGTTTCTTCAAATACGTCAAATTTCACGATCTCACGCATATTTGTGAGATACTAAATACGAAGTTCCAACAAGTTCACCTGGGCACTCTTTGATCCTTAGCACTACATTCTTTATTTTCTTATTTTCAAAATGTGTTTAATCCTTACATGCGCAACCACATAAGCCCTATCTCAAATCTAAAATCCAAAACTTTAAAGTCTAGAAAGAGAGGACGAAAAATAGCTAGAAGCAGACTCTAGATCTATAATTGTCACACTACGTCTTACTAGCTAGGAAACATCCTACATCTTCTACCAAAGTTGTCAACAGGGAGAATTAAGTCCAAATAAGAAGGACAACCTTAAATGTCCCTACTTTCATTTACCCACAAAAATAAATGAGGTGTAGTGTTATACCAACTTTCACGAACTCGTAATAAGATTTGACAAAGAACTCCCCTCTGTTGCTTTTTCATATCAGAAATCAAAACACTATTTGTTGCCTCCAATTCTCAATTTTGGATTCTATTGTCAATAATAGGCTCCAAAATCTTCCCTTGTCGTGCACGTAAAGAAAGTTACTTTAAACTGTGCCCCCACTTTCACTTGCCAAAAAAATGGTACCCCTCAAAAACTCAAAATAAGATTTTAGGGCAAACTTTTCCTTGTTGCCTTTCCATAACATGGTATCCTCTTACATGTGCCCTCTAGTTCCCTTACATGAGCAACCACATTAGCTTCATCTCAAATCTCAAATCTCAAATCCAAAGCATTATGGATTAATTAAACATAGTGAGCAATCAAAGCCTTCATAACTATCATAACTCATAGAAAGAGAGGGCTGAAAATAGAGAGAAGTAAACTCCATAACTCTCACACTATATCACAACGAATAAGAAGGTGCTCCCCCCTATATTCCTTAGCTCTATGGATCTCTTCAACTATATATAAGATATCGAAAGTCTCCTTCATTGTCTCCAATCCTCAATCTTTGGATTCTCCGGACAAAAATAGGCTCTCAAAAATTTCCTAGGTCTGTCATCCTCAAATAATTGGCCACCATTGCACTCTTATCTCTTATAATGACATAGAGATCTAGAAAAAAGCCATGGAACATATCATCTCGAAACTAATTTCTCCTGAAAAAGAAAGCCTTTTCGTATAACTAAAGATTTCATATCATCCACTTCTAGTCCCAAGGGCGAAGGGATGCCAAAGGCTCCCTGGGAGCTTAGGGGAGCTCAGTTCATTCTTATTTTTTATGTTCAAACTTTTTTAATATTTTAATTTAGCCCACCTCAATATTGTCCAGTCTACCCCTTTCTATTTTTCAACCCAACACTTTTTATTCTATTACTTAGCCCAATTACCTGACAAGGCTCACTTCAATCTTAATTCTTAAACTCAATAAAAACTAAATTAATTAATTAAATATTAAAAAAGTATCCTAGAAGAGAAGTAGAACTACTGTCTAACCATTAAAAAAAATTATTGAACACGTTGTATGTTGTTCTCTAACTATATATATTTTTTATTAAAAGGAAAAAAAATCATTTAACCCTATTAAATTAGGTTTTGACCTCATACTTTTTTCCCATAGTACAAACTCGAGAGAGAGACAAGGAGAAGAGCAAACTCCCATGATCTTCGATCACAACTTTGAAAGAGAAATTTCTGAACCTCCTATTATTCAGATTTCGATAATAGATGATTTCTAATTTAAGAAGAACAGTCGGGCACAACTTCAATGAGTACTTTTCTTTAAATATTTTTTAATATTTGCCTATTTATGTATACTTTTGCTATATATTAGTTGTAAAATTATTTGGTCTATATAATTTTTGCATATATATGTTCCATAAACTTTTTTTTTTGTAATTCATTAAATTTTGGCATAGCTTAAGGAAATCAAAATTCTGGACCTGCCCTTGTCTAGTCCCCTTACAAAAGTACCACATTAGCGACATGCAAACCTCCAAAACTTTAGAATATAACATGGCGAGCCATCTTCCAAGCTTTCTTAAGATGCTTTTAAACCTAAATCTTCTAAATCATGTCACATAAAAAACAAGTTGGCTTAATAGAGAAAAGCTGACTAGATAACTATGATTCACAATGAATAAGGAGACCTATTCCTTAGCTCCATGGCACATGCATAATGAATAAGGAAATATCCTACAGCTTCTACCAAAGTGTTCAATAAGAAGAGTCTGTAAACTGTGCCCCCACTTTCACTTACCAAAAAAATAGGTGCCCTCGCTTTCAAATATGAGCTCTCTCCCAAGTAAAAGATATGTCTTAATATTGCCATCTTTCATAAACACAAGATAAGAATCATTAGAGCTAGTCTAGTTGGTTAGGATCCTAGCTTAAGTGGGTCAAGGGTTTGATTCCCCCTCCCCACATCCCCTTCCTGGCTTAGGCCCTCCTCTTTGTACCTTTCCGATGTACCCAAAAAATAAACACAAGATAAGATTTTATGAGATCTTCCATTTTTTACCTTCCCATATCCTCCTCCTCCTCCCTTCAGATCACCTCGACTTCTATAAACTATATTGCCTCCAATTTTCAATCTTGGATTCTGCGGACAAAAAGGTCCCAAGTTGACTTAACAAAAATAAGGTGCCCCTCACTTTCAAAATATGCTCCAAGAAAAAAAAAACAAACCAAAAAAATTAGTTAGCACTCAATCTTTATCCCTTACAATCGCATAAAAAGACCCAAAAAATGCCAAAATGAGACATCCACCACACATCATGCCAAAACTAAAGAAAACCTTTATATAACTAAACTATTCATGTTATCAGCTTCTATTACAAGAGCAACCACATTAGCCCCATCTGAAATCGCTAATCCAAAACTTTGGGATAGTATGTTGTAAGCCACACTCCAAAACTTTCCCCTTGTTTCCTTATCAGTTGATATTTTCCTCCCTTTTGAATCACCTCAACTTTATATAAGTTATCTAAAGACTCCTTTATTGCCTCCAATTCTTAAACTTGAATTTTGTGGACAAAAATATGCTCCCTCAGTCTATTATCATCAAATAGTTAAATATCCACCAGACGCATTATATAACTGAGAAAAATTATGTCATCCTTTCTACTCCCCTTGCATCAACTTATATTAGCCCAATTTCAAACCATAAATCCCAAACTTTAGGGATTAATTAATATAGTGAGCCCCCATCCAAGTGTTTCTATCATGCTTCAACCCTGCATCCTTTAAATTATGACTCCTGAAAAGAATACCAAAAACAAAAATAATTAGACTCTATAAATGCCCACCTAATTATCAAAAACTCCAAATGAAATTTTACCGAGAGCTTCCCTATAACCTTTCCATATCATCGGAGGCTCTATTACATCCAATTCTCAATCTTAGATTTTGCAGACAAAAATAAGCTCCCAAAACCTTTTTGTGCTACCATCCAAGCCTTCCTAACATGCTTCATAAACTTCCTTTAAGTCATGTCACATAGGAAAGGAGGACCGAAAATAGACAGAAGCATATTCCGTAACAATCACACTACATCACAATGAATCACAAGGTGCTTCACATATTCCTTAACTCTGTGGCACATGCAACAATTGTTAGAAAAAGTATCTACTCAAAAAAATGAAGTTTTACGGAGAATTGCCCTTTACTGCCTTTCCATATCACCGTATCCTTGGTATAAGCTATCAAAGACTCCTCCATTCCCTCCTGGAGTTTGTACGGCCATTTCTAATAGCAACCCTTCATACTTTAGAATTCATGTCATCATTTTCTAGTCTGGTCCCATTCCCTCCAATTCTCCACTGTCCGTGGACGTCCAAAAATCTTCGTGTGTTTATCATCCTTTACAATCGTATAAAGTTTTAGAAAGCCATAAAAAGTGGGAAATCCCACCCCACATCATGCTAAAACTTAATTCTACAGTAGCAAATATTTGTTTAGTCCCATTCCAAAGACTCACTCGAAGTAATATTGCAATTCATGTTATCCTTTTCTAGTCCCATTCCAAAGACTCGCTTGATGGAAACTTTAAACTTTCTTGGAATTCCATCCCCCCTTGGACTATTACTGCATTGCACTACCAATTTTCATAATCGACTTGCCTCTATAGCATACCTATATAGCTGCTTCCCCAAGAGGGCTTTGCTAAAAATGGATGTCTAATCCTCTAAAAGGTAGACTAACCCACCCAACAATATAAGAGGTGAACTCATCCCATAGTCCACACCCCCCCCCCCCCCACAAGAAATCACTCTGCTTCCAAAGATAGGCTCCTTAAATCATCTAATGGCTGTCATTCCTAGTCAATCGACCACTGTTAGATTAATATCCTTTTCAACAACAAATAGCATAATTATACATAAAATGTGGGACATCCATAGCATATAACTAAAGAAGTCATGTAATCCTCTGTACGAATCCCCCATCCCTTAAACCAAACTTTCATTACACCACCAATTTCCATAAACAACCAATTTGTATGGCATACCTTCACAACCACTTTCTCAAGAGGGCTTGGTTAAAAAAAGCCAAAGATGTGCCATTATACCGTAAGAATACAATTGGCAACAGTTTAATTATGTGAGTCTCGATATTGATTCTTTTGAATATCAAACTCGATATTGACTCCATTTCTCTCAAGATTTGCAATAACTCAAATGAAATTACTTCTTCAAAAGAAAAAAAAAAAAAAAAACACTTGCTTTTGAAAGGTTGGGTTGGCTAAGCCAAAGCAATTTTAAAACAATAAAGGACTTGGATTCTACCCAATTCACCTAAGGTTCCAATGAGGTTTCATAACTCATTAGCTTCACTGTGGGCCTTTGATTCGGAGCATTTCAACCATTAAAACAATGAAATCAATAATAATCAACTTAATCAACTTAGATTTATAAATTATGAGATTTTTGTGTTCATGCCATTGATCTAAACAACACCCATACCATTCATGATTTGTGCATGGACACTCAAATACTTAGTCAAGAACATAAGATTTCAATAGGATCCAAGAGAATATTATTATAGATTCAATGCAATAACAATTTGAAGTTAGAATTACAATCAATTTGAGAATCATAGACATTACCATCAATATTGAAATTACCAAATATAATTAATAATCTAAGTGTTACCAGATCGTGTTTTTTACCTCATTAAAACTCCTGAGATCATCTGATGATCTTCTCAATTGAACCCAAGAGAAAAATTAGCTACTTGATTCCATAAGAAATTGTATTGAATTCATGGAAATCGTGCTTAATTGCAATGAAAATGAAGAACTACAAAGAAATCTAGAGTTTCTCTTTCTAAAACTACTTTTATCCTCTAAAAACTCTAAAAAAAAAAATGTAAAACAAGATGAGATCACCAAATTTGGGCCCAAAACAACCTTAATAGGCTTTAAAAAAGTGACAGAGTTGCGCGACCCGTTAGCTAGGTTAACGTAAGGCAGGTGCAAGGTGCCTAATTCAAATGCTAAAACTCTAAATCTCACTGACCGTCCCATTCGAACGGCTAATTTGTGTAGACCTCAAAAATTTATATAAAATTAACATATAATGGACCTCTGTAGCACTTCTAGTTTGGGAGATATGACCTTTCAAAATTTCACAACTTGTACCACAGTTTCAACAACTTGTATTATGACAATATCTTCTTGAAAATTATTCTCCTTTCATCTGAAATGTGTCCGAAATCATCCGATTTAAGGTCAAAAGCAAGCAAATATACTTAGTTAATGCTAAAATCTAACTAAAGACCACTACTAGGACTTTAAACTTATATAAACTTCTAAATAAGGCTAACAAAGCACAAAGTAAGATGTTATAATTGCACTTTTGGAGCACAATCAACTCTATCCCAAGCTACAAGGTGATATTTAAATTTGTCCCCTAAAAAACGCTACTACTAAGAATCTCTAGCAATTTCCCCACCTCACAACCTAGCTAATATTGCCTCATCTGGATAAATATTGCCTATTCCAAGAGGCAAGTTTTCTCTTACAAATCTCAATGATACCATCCCAAAATAAGATTGTTTTGAGAGAATCTCGAAATAGATTAATAGGAAAAGAACCCACTTGAAATCCCACGTAATTAGCAAGGTTCAAATTTTAGGCATATTACGAAATATGAGTATAACCGCTCCTCTCAACTGAATCATGAACCATATCAAAGTCTCCTCCCATCTATCCTTGACCACAAAAAGATCCTCTTGAGCTCCTTTCTATGTGCCTTAAAACAAGACCATATACTCTTGAGAAGCTCCATTCAAACCTGTAACAACCACAAAATCCACTACTCTTGATAATTAAAATATTTATGTTATGCCTAAACTCGATGAGATAAGTATTGTTGGAATAAACTTGTGATTAATTAAATAACATAAATTATGAAAATAATGTAAGTAGAAGTCATGAAATTAATATTAGTTGAATACTTATGATTTTAACATCTTTTAACAATACATAAATTAGGTTATAATTTAATAAATTAATGAGTTAAGAATAATTATATAAGCTAACTAATTTTTGCAATTAAATTAATGAGTGTCGAGACCTCATTGGTTGTAAGCTAACCATAAAAACTAACTAAAAACCTACTTATATATATCTAAGAACACATCTTGTAATTATCAAGAAAATACATGATTGGCTAATTCCAAATTCTTGAATTAATTAATTAAACAAAGACCAAACTACCCTTGTGTAGTCTTCTAAAAATCTAAGAACACATCTTGTAATGACACTTGGCTCACTCAAGACCCTAGATTTATTAGGGGTCCACATGGAGGAACAAACTAGGTACTAAAATCCTCAATTTCATGCATAAAATGTGGGATGGAATGATGGAGTTGAAAGAGAGAGAGTGGAGAGACTTCTTCTATATATATTTATGTTTCAAAAATCTGCATAAAATTTTAGAGAGATAGAGAGGGAGAGAGAAGAAGGAGGAGGCTAATCTTACTTCCCAACCTTTGGGACATCAAGGGTTTTGGAGAGAGGGTTAGAGGGCTGGAAGTGGGGTAGGAATAATTTAAAAACCAAACTCCATTAATGGCCATTGATGGAGGAGGGTTTACGAGAGATTTTTCTTTGGGCAACGGCAAGCTGTGAGACTAATTTAGAAATGTTCTAGACTAAAAAATATAAGTAAAAAGCAAGTTTGAAGGTCTTAAATGGTCTAAATAAAAAGTTATGGCCAGATTATAATTTTTGAGCTTACCGGAAATAATGCATTGGGTGGCCGGATTTAGCACTTTTTTGGCCAAGCCCAAAGCTTGCCATGGTCTAGGGCGTATAAGGTGAAGTTCTGAGCACTTGGGGGTGGTCAAGAATGACCCCAACTGTCACACCCCATAATCCGGCCTATACGGATTTAAGGTACATGACCGGCCAGTAGCAAGGCTACCTGAGGCCGCATTACATAAACTGGTTGATCACCTGTGCATAATCATTTAAAATGATGCATAATTGCGGAAAATAGAATTTTTGATAACTTGAAAACATAATCCGTGTCATACACGGTAGAGCTGTGCCTAATCCCAAACATAACATACATAAGGACCACATCAAGGTCCACCAAAGTTATAGCATTATATCATTACAACACATTAGGTCCAGCCCTCAAACATTACACAAATCATAGGCCCGTGGGCCGTAGCTCAAAATACTCATATGGCCTCGCTTTAAGGCCTCCCGGATTGGCTACCTGAAAATCATTTGAGAAAACGTAAGCTAATGCTTAGTGAATAACAATAATGCATGAGCATAAAACACCATAAACTACAATTATATTTAATGTACATGACAATAGAGGTACATTTACGCATAAATGGCATGAACTTAGAATCGTATAAGTATAGTCTTTAAGACACATGACATAGACTTTTGTATTAAACATTTCATCATTTCTAGAACATAATGTTGAAGAAGAGCGGCAGTCATGTCGAGGCATGAACTAGTGAAATGTGATATAGCTTGCCATTAGCATAACATATCATAACTCGTGAGTGTACATCTTAGCTCATCGTGTAACGTTAGACACATCTATACCATTACTCTCAGAATTAAATAAAGCGCAGATATGGAAGCACCGGTAGCATAAGCATCACATTGAAACATTATGTCATTTGATCATAGTATCATAAGCGTAAGGTGTAAATCGTAACCCGATTGTGTATGGCATAATGTGGCTTGTCATAAGCATACCGTGGCATGGTACAATGAGGCATATCATGATATCGTAGAAAGGAGAGATATAATGTGTCATTAATACTTGTGAAGACATACACAACTTGTCGTGAAGCATTTGAACAAATCATACTACTCATTCGGGAACATGAGCGTGTCATGTCTGTACATTAGGCAACCATATCCTTCACTTCGCCCCACTTAAGAGGTTTTTTTTTTTGGTATTGGGCATCATGGTAACCACAAGGGTCACACGTAAGGCTCTTTAGGCCAACATAGTAACCATAAGGGTCACGCATAGGCTCTTTAGGCCAATATAGTAACCATAAAGGTCACGTATAGGCTCTCTAGGCCAACATAGTAACCATAACGGTCACGCATAGGCTCTTTAGGCCAACATAGTAACCATAAAGGTCACGCATAGGCTCTTTAGGCCAACATAGTAACCATAAAGGTCACGCATAGGCTCTTTAGGCCAACATAGTAACCATAAAGGTCACGCATAGGCTCTTTAGGCCAACATAAGAGCTAGGCTCAATCATTAAGAGCTACGCTCAGTCGTTAGCAGCATAAAGTGTTTTAAGCCATTCATAAGAGCAGGGCTCGTTTGTGAGACGAGACTTAGTCATCAAGAGCTACGCTCAGTCATTAGCACGCAAAGTGCATTAGGCTAATCATAAGAGTTAGGCTCAGTTATAGTAATCGTAAAGGTCACACATAGGCTTTTTAAGTCAGTCACAAGAGCTATGCTCAGTTATAGTAACCATAAAGGTCACATGGCGATAAATTATTTCGTGTCCCCTATGTTGAGTCAATGCCTTGATTTTGATGATAACAAAACATGGTTAAATGATCTAATAATTCTACTTAGTGTGCAGATGTATTATTAATTAGATCTTGACTTGAAGCTTATCATAATAGAGGATTTATGATGAAAAGCATGATGAAGTGATGTATTCTACAAAGGTGATATTATAAGAAGAAAAAGAAATCTCAAGTTGATGAAAATCCTAGATTGAAGATTGATAAGCATGAAAGAATAGCATATTCTACAATGGTGATTTTATAAGAGAATGAAGATGATGGATATCAAAGAAGAAGAATGAAAATGATCAAAGTCTTGATTTAAAAGATTGAAGACTTTGAGAACTTGAAGATATCTTGCAAGAATGGAAAAAGAAGAGACCAACTAAAAAACATAAAAGCTTTCTTGATAGATTTAAAGATGTCTTGAAGACATGGAAGGAATCACAAGACTTGGAAAGCTTTCTTGGAAGAGTTGTTGAAGTCCATGGAGAAGTCATATTGATTGAAGAAATGAAGATTCTAAGTCATGGAAGCTCTCTTGAAGATCTTGAAGAAGACTTGAATCAATGGATGAAGCTATAATGATGGAAGAGCTCTACAAGTGATGAAAATGAAGAAAATTCACCTTGAATGGATTGAAGATGTTCTTGGAGTCATCTAATCTTGAAGAAGTGTTTGCAAGCTTTAAAAAGCCTATTTAGATGATTCTTGAAGAGATTGGAAGCTTTGAAAAAGAATGAAGAAAAGTTGCAAAAATATGAGTTTTGGTAAAAAGAGTCGACCCCTCAAGCAAAAAGAGTCGGCTCATTCGAACAGAGCCTTGGATTTGTGCTGAAGACTCAAAAGAGTCGACTCCTGGCCAAAAAGAGTCGACTCATTGCAACAGAGAACAACAATTCTGCAGACTGCTGAAAAGAGTCGACTCCTGGGACAAAAGAGTCGACTCATTTGGACAGTGACTTGAAAAATCTGCTGAAATGCAAAAAGAGTCGACCCCTAGACCGTAACGGCTAGTTTTCTGACAGACGGTATGGGCAAAACTGCAATCAACTCTTCTCCCATACTTCTCCAACGGCTAGAATCAATCCATACCTATATATATGAGATACATACAGCTTCAAACAAGAAGAGAAGAGCAATCATATCATTCCTATCAAGTGCTTGAAGCTGAAAATCACCTGTACCTAACTGCCACATATTTTTGCTAAGTGTTTAAAGTTATCCATTGAGTTGTATTCATTCATATACTCACTAGGAGAGTCACTCTTTGTATAATCTTCATTCATTCTCGTTTGGGTGGGTTTGTAACCTTGTAAGTTTGAGTGTTCTTGGGAAAAACACTTGTAAGTTTAAGAGAAGTTTGGACAAAATCTCTTGGGTTTTGAAAGCTTGGGAAAAAGCTTTTGTAAGAGTGAGTTGGGCACTCGTGGCACAACCAGCGACTGTGTAAGGAGTATTGCATAGTGGAATTCCTTCGAAAGGATCGAAGAAGAGAGGACGTAGGCAAGGTTGGCCGAACCTCTATAAATCTGGTGCATATTTCTTCTGCCTCTGTTTTGCTTACTTGCTCATTATGCATGCTTGCAAATACTTGTTTTAATGTACACTTCATTTGCTTGATACATATACTTTGATTATTTGTTACTAAAATACATAAACGATTTTTTAGTTGAAATTCTTGTTAAAAATTCTATAAAACCCAATTCACCCCCCCTCTTGGGTTGCCTACTTGGGCCAACACCCTACCGTAGGACCATCGTTGCTAGTTTAGGGTCTTGCTACGAAAGACCTTACAGGTCGATGGTTTACTTCGCGTCCCCCATCCTAGGACTATCGGGCTAGATTAAAGTCTCGCCACGAAGAGACTTTGAGTTAGAATCGTACGTTAGGAATCGTACATCTACTTTATGTGAATGTTCTAGTCCATAGGTTGTGATTCATGTCATAGGTAAAGTTCGCATGTAATTCAAAGCATGACATTTATACTTGAACGTAATCATTGATGCATTGAAACGTATAGAACACATTCATGATATAGAAGTGAGCTTAAAACATTTAGAAAATAATAGAGTTTTACTCATGGCATATTGTTACTCACCTCTATCCAACTGAACGGGCGTTAAGCAAGGTGCTCCTACACATAATTCACATAGGAACATAGAACATCAATACACAATACTAAAGTAAGGCAATAACGCATTAACCGAGACTAAGCACGTAAACCCCTCGACCCCGACTCAACAACACCTCATTCTCATAATGGGAGAGCGAAGCTAAACTTTAGGACAACGCCCCGATATAAAATAAGAACATGAAGTTGAGATTTGAATATGAAAGCCGGAATGTCGACTCCTTCATCGAGTCCCAACCACCTCTCAAAGATGAGTTCACACCCGAGACTAGTTCCATTTGAAAATAGGCTTAAAGGCCTTTAATTTGATAGGTCATAGGCCAAAAACACATTTCAAGTGAAGAAGTTATGCCTCACGAAAGGTGGACTAAAGATTTTGGAAAATAATGTTGTTGGCATAGATTTTAGGTCAACTTCAAACTTCCATAACTCTCAATCTATAATGAATTAGAGAACAAACTTTATATGGATACAAAGGTCTATGAGTCTACTTTCTAATGCTTTAAACGGTGCATCAATCCGAGTTTTCTAAAAAAAGTTATGCCCACTTTACTAAGTAGTGCCGAATCTGGCAGGCCGTTCCAACGCCCAACCGGGCCTTTGGAACACCCCGGGCCAAAATACCTAACCGTTGGAATGCTTAAAATGGCCATTCCAACGATAGGCAAAAGTGAAAAACCCTCTCTCAGATCGTTCCAACGCCCGGAAGGGTCGTTGGAACGCTAGGCAAAATGGAAGACTCCCTCTTCAGACCGTTCCAACGCCCAGAAGGGCCGTTGGAACGCTAGGCAAAAATGGGAACTCTGCTCTCAGGTCGTTCGAACGGCCTTGCCGGGCGTTCCAACGATCCCGCCTGCGTAGCAACCATTCTCAACCCAAAACTCACCCAAAACTCCTCCAAACACAACCAAACCTCTCCAACACTCCTAGGACTCAAAGATTAGCCCACAAGGATGACAATAACTCAAAATGGGAAAGAAAGAACAATTAAATCAAAGGGATCTAGGATTTTAGAACCCCAAGCCCTAACTTGTATAAATTGGGGGATTTCAATCCCAAACCCTCCAATCCTACAATTGGGTTTACAAAGCTCAAGATTTAATCTATTTGGGACTCAAATGAGTCCCTTAGAACAATCCAATATCATAACTCATCAAGATACATGCATATACACATACAATTTGTAAAAAGAAATGGAGCTTACCTTACTTCAAGCTTGCTTAAGCCTCCAATGGCTTCTCTTAGCTTGGGTGGAGGCTCTCCAAGTTCTCTCTCTTCCTTCAATCTCCTCCCTCCTCTTCTCCCAATCGGTTGGGTGTGTGTGTGTGTGTATATGGGTGTGTGGGTTTGTGTATATAGGATGATACACATGGGAAATAATCCCATGTGTCTCACCCTACATGCTTAAGTTACAACATAACTTCTCATTGGTCATTTTTGACCCAAAAGGAGAAATAATTAACATTAAATATTACATACACTAGAAATTCTTATTAATATAATTAAATAGAGGTTTGGGATATCACACCTGTACGAGACTGCGGAATTTCCCACGACCTGGCTATAGTGTATACGCATACTACCAAAAAATCTGATCTGATTAGCATAGCCTAATCTACGTGATTAGAATCGTACCTTCGAGATCTCTTTAGTTTAATCCCGAAAACAAGAATCAGCACCAAGTACGAATCAGCAAGCTCGAACTCAACCTTCGGACTTCTGCTGTATTCCTCGTACACGCCTTGCTCTATAGAGAGTGGGCTCGCTGCTGCTAGGGTTTCTCTTCCTCACAAAATCGTGTATCTCTCAATTATGTGTAGAGTGTGTAACCCTAGCAGCTCTTAGAGCGCGTATATATATAGGCTACAACAGGGACCATAGGATTAGTATAATCAGGGCTTCCTACGCAAATAAGGATTCCTAATCCAACCAGGATTAATCTTTATTTACGTAAATTATAATTCATACCACTAAGGAATTATAATTGCACTCCCTGTTATACTAGAAATTATATTTCGAGCTCCATATTATTAAATGCTTATTTATCTCCCCACGTTAAGATTACAGATACCCGTCTATTAAATTAAATTACTGACAATTAAATTTAATAGACTTATTTAATTCCTTGAGACCTTCCACTTAACTTATTTGATATGTCGGATTCATAATCCACCTGCAGGGTTTGACATAATCAAAACTTATAAGCATCCTCAAAGGGGTATCATCAATCCCTATACGGGGACGTAGATTCCATCAATAATAAATATTCACCATACACGTAATGTCATTGTCCAACTCACTGAGTTTATTGACCCTTAAAGAATCTCACTCTTCTATGAATCAAAACAATAAATACTACATGCACGTGCCTATTTATTACATTAGGATTAAGAGCATAAGCACTCATAATAATCATGAGGTATTAATTGTTTTATATAGTCAGTATAAAAACAATTACCCCAACACGGTCCTGTTCAACACACACAAAGTGTACTAGTGCAAGGAGTTGGAACTATACCATTCCCCACAGTCAAGACAGACCTATTAAAACCTTGTACTACAGTCCTACTGATGGTGTGTCCATTTCCATCTAAGACTGCGAACGATTAACTTATATTCCATAAGAACCGATGATCTGATCTTCCGTGTGTAAGTCGTACTCTACACACCAAATCATCTACTATATAGAATAAGAGACACACATGCATAATCATTAAATAAATAACGCAATGCAAACATTTCTCACACAGATTCTCATTAAAATGGAATAACTAATTTATTAATAAATACTAAATTCACTTCACAAAGCATGTCTTTTAGTATAAATTCCCAACAACACCAACAACGGTGGCGAACAGCCTACTTTGCCAGAGTCTTTCTCCAACCACCGATAATGGATGCCCGTGAGGCCGGTGTCAAATGAAAGGTTTTCGAGTGTAACTTCCAACACTTCCAATACTACCAACCTTGCATCATTTGAAGTTAAAATGAGAAATTTATGGCCGTCAGAAGGAAACCAGGGTCGCTAGGACAGCAAGCCCGACCCATTGAAGAAGAAAGGTGGGAACCACTACCAACCCTCTCAGGTGGTGGCATGTGGGGGTGCGTGCACCACAATATGGACCCCAAAATCTTTTTGTAAAATTTATAATTCAATAAATAAACATTTTAAAACTAGTTTGGTGTTTCTGACACCCGAAAGTATTTTTCCCCAAAACTAGTGTTTTATCAAAGAAATATCAAAAAAATAATTTCTAAAGAGTTTAAAATATTTAAAAATTATTTTTATACACTACTAAAAATAATCTAGAGATGTGGGATATTCCCATCATCCAAATTAAACTTTCAAAATTTTCATTTTTGCAACCGAGTACAACACAGAAATTGCTCGAGTTACACCAAAGCAACTATAGGGCTAAGTTAATCAATACTGAACACTTGGGACTTAGAAAATACAATGGAAAAGTCTTGCATTCAAATTTGCTAACTTATACCTAAATAATAATAGAAATGGTGGTATGGTATAGCTCACACACAAAACGAGATAACAACACATAACAACTAAGCTTAACCGAATTTCAGGTAGGGAATTCATACCCTCTATTATGATGATGGTCTAACTATTGAAAAATTATTTCAATTTCAAAAAGTTAAATAATGTTGCTTTATAACTATAGTTTATGTCTTGTCTTTATTATTGTAAATATGCATAAAAGATAACGACAATGATTTTTCAATTGTCATAAATCTTAAATTAACTGCATAATAATTAAAAGAGATGGATGGTTTGTTATAAGGTGATACTCTAGGCATGGAGGAGAGGAGTTATAATTACAAACCTATACTAATATCTTGCCTAGTCAACTGGGCCGTAAAGTGGTGACAGTCCCACCTTCCGGACTTGAGTGGTTGGTAATGGAAGTTATAAGGGTGAATTCCTTCCGGCGTGTAAGTGTGAAGAGGAAGAAGGGGAGCCTTCCGAACCGATGTGGTTGGCAATTTGTTAAATTACACAAATACCTAAAATAATCTCATGAGATTCAAAGTTTGATATCGTTTGATATGGCATACTGTGAAATTAATATGTATAGGATGAAAGAATTTCTTTTGAACTATAATATTTTTATAGATCGTTATTTCTTTACAAATTATAATGAAAAGTATTTACATTGTAATTGATGGATATATTTCTTACTGAGTTTCACAACTCACCCCATTCATGGGCAACCATTCCAAATAACATGAAGTAAGCTAACATGTCTTGGAAATAATTATATTGAGCTGAACCGCTATGATAATAATGCTAGTTGCAATTGGCCTTAGGTGTTAAAGGCTTGGTTTCTGCCAGGTGGACCCACAGTTTATTATTATTATATTTGAAGTAGAAGTTATTTTGGGTCAGATGTCAGTCAGGTTACCTTATTTTACATTACAGTTCGTTATCTTCCTAGGTGAGAAAAATAGGGGTGTGACAAGTTAGTATCAGAGCTAGTTATTAGGTCTTAAATGGGATTCGTGGGAAAACCGTAGCCAACCATAAGTGTTTAAATCAGGAAACTCCAGAGTTATAAGGTTCCAGCCTTAGGACATGCATAGTAGTTCATTTTATTATCTGTTATTAGTTAGTTCAGTTGTCACTGTTATGTCAGATATGGACCCGGTGATGTGGGATTAGTGGATAGCTTATTATAAGACAGTGATGATTCATCTAGAGGAGTCCAAGGCAGCTTTAAGCCAATTACAAGCTAAAGTGATGGTACGGCAGATAGTAGAGTCCGTAGACACTTTGAACCCTCATCGATTAGTCCAGGAGAGAGACTCATCGATTGAGCATCGCCTATATTCTCAAATGTTAGTAGCTCAAAAGGCCTAAGCTATAGTATAGTCACCAGAGTAATACACTATTACCATTCAAGGATTATAACCAAATTTGAGGGACCGAGGCCACCAGTACTAGTTGATCCCATACCACCTGTGTCATTGATCCTATCCCAGAAACCAAATTTGAGAGACTCGATAGCAACCACACCTATTCTAGACCTGATACTACCAGTACCAGCATCTATTCCAGACTCATTAGTACTAGCACATATTCCAGAATTGATAGTACTAGCACCAGCACCTATCCTTGACCCGATGCCCATAGAGTCAGATTCAGAGGAGGAGGACCCAGATGAGGAGGAGCCTATGAAGCAGTATGTTAAGGATGAGGATGAGGATAATGAGATGGATAAGGAGGGGAGTGAGCAGTATACTCTAGCGATAATTGGAGGGTGGATACACTCCTTACTCATCTTCTGACGATGCCTTTGTTTGCCCTATGAGAAGGGCAGTTATTTGTGGACAGCAGAGACTGGATTAGGAGATCCATGGGGATCATTATTTTTTTGTACATCTCTCTAGGAAGAAGGCATAATATCCATATCTTTATGTAGAGTTAAATCAGTAAGGTATATATTTTTGTGTGGAAGTTGGTAACTCAACTTTGATTCACTCCCAACTTTGATATATAGCACGAGCATTATGAAAATTTTATATGAAATCGTGACTATGTTTTTAATTGTGTGTAACCTGCACTGCCTGTAGCGTCGATACCACCTGTAGTTCAGTACCTAGTGATCTGGGGTAACCAAGAATACTATTAGCACCTGAGGCACACCAATAACAGAATCAAAGCCCTATACCACCACCAGAAGAAGTGGCATCGAGAAAGGTGATAGATGATAAGCAAAAGTTTCATTTGCTAAGAAATTTTTAGAAACAAATCCCCCTGAATTTTGAGGTGAAGCTGATCTAGTACATGTAAAGGAGTGGGTACGCTAAACCTGAAAGATCCTAGACTAATTTGGAACACCGCCAGAGTTCCAAATAATATTTGCAGCATACTCATTAAGAGGCTAGGCAGACGAGTGGGCATCTGTCCAAGCTATAGTAGAGATGTGACCGGAATGAAATGGGAAGAGTTTGAGGACCTCTTCCACCAATACTACTTCAACAATGTCATAAAAGACTCCAAAATGGAGGAGTTCATCCGGTTGCAGCAACAAAACTTAACGGTAGCTCAATACACTGTCAAGTTCATTGAACTTTCCCATTTCGTATCTAACTTGGTGGCTACAAAAAAAAAGAAAGGCACGAACGAAAGTTCCAGAAAGGCTTATATGGAACAAAATTTTTCAAAACTGGTCAACCGAGCCATGCAAGTGGAGCATGAGTTGGACGATCAGCAATGGATAACTACAGGAAGAGAGTCCAAAAGAGGAGGACTATGGAAGGAAAGCAAGGGAGGAAGCAGCAGTGGTAGTAGCGATAATCAACGAGGACGTTAAGGTGGGTGGTTATCAACCCTATCCTCCACCGACAAGAACCATACCTCAAAACCAACCAGGGAACCACACCAAGGAATGTTTTTAACTATGGACACATTGGGCACATTAAATGGGACTGTCCTCAGCCATTGAAGTCCCAGAATGGCAATCGACTAGGAAACCAGCATGTTCAAGCCCAATCGCTTCAGAGTTTTTCAACTCTACCCCCACGACCATACCAAGCACCATACCAGTAACAACATCAGCCTATGAGACCATTGCCACCGCCAACCTAACACCAACCAAGGTTGTACCCGCCACCGCAGAACCAACTCGAAGCAACATCACCCAAATAAGGGTGTTTGCTTTACCTTCAATCATTATGGGCATAGTGATTGAAGGTACCCTACTGGTCTGCAAATCTTGGGTTACCTTTTGATTCTGGAGCTACATAGTCCTTTATCTCGGCTAGATTCGTGCATAGTTTACAACTGCAACCTGAACTTATGAAATCGAACATGCATATTAACACACCTGTGAGCGGAAGAATAAGCACTAACCAGATTTATAGGTCTTATTTAATTAGGATCTCAAACTTGAAATTCAAGGCAAATTTAGTGGTGTTAGAAATGTAATGATTCGATATTATTATTGGAATGGATTGGTTATCCACACATCAGGTAGTAATGGATTGTCATAGCAAGAAGGTGACTATGATGCATCCTAGCAGAACAATGATTAAGTTTATTAGAGAAAAGGGATCAATCCTACTACTTAAGCTATAAGACCATAAAACCTGATAACTAAGATATGAAAGCCACATATGTTTCTTGGGATATGTTATGGCCGCAAAAGAAGAGATCAAGAAGTCAATTCCTATACCAGTTGTTAAAAAATTGTCTGGATTACCACCAGATCGAGAGATTGAGTTTGCCATCGAATTACAACTAGGATCAGCCCCAATATCGATTGCCCCATACTGTATGGCACCTGCAGAGTTGAAGGAGTTAAAGACTCAATTGGAGGAGTTTCAAAGTAAAGGGTTCGTACGTTCGAGTATGTCGCCATGGGGAGCACTAGTATTGTTCGTACGGACGAAGGATGAGACGTTACAACTTTGTATCGACTACCGACAGTTGAACAGAATCACGATCAAGAACAAGTATCCACTACCGAGGATTAACGATCTATTCAATCAACTTAAAGGAGCAATGTACTTTTCGAAGATCGACCTTTGGTCAAGATACCACTAGTTGAAGATCAAGGATGAGGACGTACCCAAGCCAACATTTCAGATACGATACGAGCATTATGAGTTCCTTGTCATGCCTTTCAAACTAATCAATGCGCCAGCAACATTCATAAATCTCATGAATAGAGTTTTTCGGGCACAATTAGATAAGTTTGTGATACAACTTCTTAAAGAACATCAATTGTACACCAAGCAAAGCAAATGTGACTTCTCGAGGAAGAGCACCAACACTTGCGAATTGTGTTACAACATCTCAAGGAACATCAATTATACTCCAAGCGAAGCAAATGTGACTTCTGGACACGTGAGGTTAAGTTTCTAGGACACGTCGTCTCAAATGAGGGGATAGTTATAGACTTGTCTAAAATTGAATCAGTGTTAAATTGAGAGCGACCGAAGATCATGACGAAAATCCAAAGTTTCCTTGGTTTAGCAGGATATTACCAATGATTTGTTGAAGGATTCTCAAAATGGCAACATTGACGACTCAACTGACTCGGAAGGGCACCAAGTTCGAGTGGACTAACAAGTGCAAATGAGCATTTCAAGAGCTGAAGAAAAAGTTGACCATAACACCAGTTCTTACTGCTACGAGCGGCAGGTTGTACGTAGTCTACATTGACGCATCTCATAAGGGATTAGGATCTGCGTACTAATGTAAGATAGAGGGGTAGTCCCATATAGATCACGATAGTTGAAGAGGCACGAGGTGAATTACCCAACACATGACTTAGAGTTTACAGCAGTCATTTTTGCCTTGAAGATATGGAGATGCTACTTATATGGCAAGAAGTTTGAGATTTTCACCAAATTTATGAAGTACATCATGACTCAAAAGGACTTGAATCTGTGACAACGAAGATGGGTTGAATATTGGGAAGACTACGATTTTACCTTGCAGTATCATCTAGGGAAAGCCAATGTAGTTGTAGATGCTTTAAGCAGGAAGAACCAGGCCAACATAAGTTGTCTTGTCCTTGGTCCATGGAAAATGAGAGAAGCGTTAGAAGATTTCAACATATGGGTAGGCACGCGCGATTCACGAATTTATTAGTATAACGTCACCATTCAAGCTTACGCTTGTACAACGAGTAGTCGAAGCACAAACGGAGGACGCGAAAGCACTAGTTGTCTGAGCAGAAGTTAAACGAGGGGACAAAGAGGTAGGATGGGATATTCATTTTGAGGGGAGCTTGCAATACCAGGATAGGCTAGTAGGCAAACCAAGTTGCGCTACGAGAGGAGATTTTGGCCGAAGCATATCGAACGAAATTCACCATTTATCCAGGAAACACCAAGATGTACCATGATTTAAAGCGCTTATACTACTGAAAAAGAATGAAGAATGACTTTGCAAACTTTGTAGCAAGATGTCTAACATGCCAGCAAGTGAAAGCAGAACATCAAAGGCTAGGAGGACTTTTACAGCCATTACCGATCGCCGAGTGGAAGTAGGACTGCATCACCATGGACTTTGTGGCTGTATTTGGGTTAATGGTGGATCGACTTACTAAGTCTGCTCATTTCCTACCAACTAGAAAGACTGATTCGTTAAATACACTGAGTAAACTATACATTAAGGAAATCGTTCAATTGCATGGAGTACCCACGTCAATCGTGTTTGATAGAGACTCTCACTTTGTATTTGAATTTTCAAAAAGTCTTCAAATAGCATTCAGGATAGAACTAAAGATAAGCACGACATTCCACCTGCAGACCGACGGACAATTTGAACAAACAATTCACATATTGGAAGATATGTTGAAAGCATGCGTTCTAAACTTTCGCAGAAGTTAGAGTGAACATTTACTTTTAGTGAAATTTTCTAACAACAATAGTTATCAAACGAGCATAGGGATGGCTCCATATGAAGCATTATACAGAAGACCTTGTAGATTCCCAAATTGTTGGCTCGAGAAGAGAGAAGGACAACTCTACGGGCCAAATCTTGTATAAGAAACGACCAAGAAGGTTCGAATCATTAGAGATCAATTGTGCACTACACAAAGTCGACAGAAAAGCTATGCAAATCAACGAAGGCGACCCTTGGGGTTTGCAAAAGGATTGGGTATTTATCAAAGTCACGCCCAGGAAGGAAAAAATTCGATTTGGGAAGAAGGAAAAGTTTACACCAAGATATGTGGGACCATTCGAGATAGTAAGACGTGTAGGGGAAGTGGCTTATCAACTTGATTTACCACCACATGTTACTCAGGCACACAATGTTTTTCACGTGTTACGCCAATACATATCGAACCCCACACATATAATTAGTTGGCAAGACATTCGAGTCTAGGTTGATACTACCTATGAAGAGCGACCTGTGCAAATCTTGGAGACTTAGGAACAAGTGTTAAGGAACAAAGTGATACCATTAATGAAAGTGTTATGGCAACATCATGAAACAGAAGAAGCAACCTAGAAACAGAAACTAAGATAAGATCTAAATATCCCAAACTATTTGTCTAAGTTTCGAGGATGAACTTATTGTTAGGGGGTTAGATTGTAACAACCGCAAAATCCAATACCCAAATGTAGACCAGGCCAAACTTTTCACAATAAAATCTCTTTGTTCTTGATAATTAAATAAACTTGTGATTAACCTAAATTATGAAAATAATGTAAGTAGAAGTCATGAAATTAATATTAGTTGAATACTTATGATTTTAAACATCTTTTAACAATACATAAATTGGGTAATAATTTAATAAATTAATAAGTTAAAAATAATTAGATAAGCTAACTAATTCTTACAATTAAATTGGTGAGGTGTCAAAACCTCATTGGTTGCTAACCAAGTTAGAAACTAACTAAAAACACTTAACTAAGTTTTAGCTATAAGGTTGGAATGTAAAGAGAGGGCAAACTAGGAAAAAGGACAAAAGTTTCAAAATATCTACTTATATATCTAAATATATAATTATTAAGAAAATATATGATTGGCCAATTCCAAATTCTTGAATTAATTAAATGAATTAATCAATTAAACAAAAACCAAACTACCCTTGTGTAGTCTTCTAAAAAGCCAAGAATACATATTGTAATGACACTTGGCTCACTCAAGACCCTTGATTTATTAGGAGTCTACATGGAGGGGACAAACTAGGTACCAAAAACCCTATTTTCATGCATAAAATATGGGATGGAATGATGGAGCTGAGAGAGAGAGTGGAGAGATTTCTTCTATATGCATCTATGTATAAAAAATCTATAGAAAATTTTAAAGAGATAGAGAGGAAGAAAAATAGAGAAAGACAGAGAGAAAGAGAAAGAAAGAGAGGGAAAAAGAAGAAAGAGGAGGCTAATCTTGCTCCTTAACCTTTGGGGCATCAAGAGTAATTATTCTTCACCATCTCTAAGTTATTTTGATTGCATTTCATGGGTTTAGAGGGCTGGAAGTGGATTAGAAATAATTTGAAAATCAAGCTCCATCAATGGCCATTAATGGAGAAGGCTTTGGGAGAGACTACTCTCCAGGTAATGGAAAGGTGTAAGACCAATTTAGAAACTTTCTAAACTAAAAAATATAGGTAGAAACCAAGTTTGAAGCTCATAGATGGTTTGATTAAAAAGTTATGGCCGAATTATCATTTTTAAGCTTACAGACAATAATGTGTTGGGTGGTCAAATTTAGCACTTTTTCGGCCAGGGTCCAAGGAGTATAGAGTAAAGTTTGAGGCACTTGGGGGTGGTCGGGGATGACCATAAGACCCCAAAAAGTGGAGTTGCAAGTAATGGTACAACATCAGCGGCGAACAGCCCACTTCACCAGAGTTTTTCTCCGGCCATCGATAGCGGATGCCAGTGAGGCCCAAATGAAAGGTCCTTGAGTTTAGTTTCCAACTCCACTGACCTTGTATTATTTAGAGTTAAAATGAGAAAGTTATGACCGTCGGAAGGCAGCTGGATCACGAGGGCAGCAAGTCTAAGCCCATTGGAGAGGAAAGGTGGGGACCACCACCAACCCTCTCGGGTGGTGGCGCGTGGGAACACATGCACCACCATTTGGACCCCAAATATTTTTGTAAAATTTATATTTTAATATAATAAACATTTTAAAAACTAGTTTGGTATGTTTCGGCCACCCAAAAGTATTTTTTCCGAATTTATTAGTGTTTTATCAAAGAAAATCATAAAAATAATTTACAAACAGTTAAAAATATTTAAAAATTATTTTTATACACTACTAAATATACTCTAGAGATGTGGGATATTTCAATCATCCAAATCAAACTTTAAATTTTTTTTCCTATTAGAGGCAAAACGGTCATTTTGACACTGTTACTCGAAAAATGGCAAACTTGACATTCTCTTTACAAAACTTAACCTTGGGATTTCAAAGCAAGTATAAACATCTGAAATTAATAAAATATATATATATATTTAGTTAATTGTACTAAAAATGGACAGATTTTACAATTGAGTATGGTACAAAAATTACTCAAGTTACACCATAGCAATTATAGGGCTAAGTTAATCAAATTGAACACTTGGGACTTAAAAAATACAATGGAAAGGTCTTGCATTCATATGTCCTAACTTATACCTAAATAATAATAGAAACGGTGATATGTTTACATCTCGCACACAAAACGAGACAACAACACATAACAACTAAGTTGAATCGAATTTCAAATAGAAGATACATACCCTCTATTACGATAATAGTATAACTGTTGAAAAATTATTTCAATTTTAGAAAGTTCAATAATGTTGTTTATAACTATATTTTATAGAAAGTTCAATAGTATAAGCCTTGTCTTTATTATTGTAAATATCCATAAATCGATATAACAATAAGAATTTTTTAACTATCATAAATCTTAAATCAACTGCATAATAATTAAAAGAGATGGTTGTATGGTAAGGTGTTATAAGGTAATACTCCCGGCATGGAAGAGAAAAGTTATAATTACAAACCTCTATTAATATATTGCCTAGTTAATCGGGCCGTAAAGTGGTGACAGTCTCGCCTTCTGAACTTAAGTGGTTAGTAATGGAAGTTGTAAGAGTGAATTCCTTCGAGCGTGTAAGTGTGAACAAGGAAGAAGGGGTCTCGCCTTTCGAACCGATGTGGTTGGTAAGGATGCTATAAAGGTAGAAACCTCCGACCTGACAGTGGAGAGTTTGTTAAATTACACAAATACCTAAAGATTAAATAAACTTATGAGATTCAAAGTTTGATATCGTTTGATATGGCATATTGTAAAATTAATATTGTATAGGATGAAAGAATTGCTTTTAAATTGTAATATTTTTATAGATCGTTATCTCTTCACAAATTATATTGAAAAATATTTACATTGTAATTGATGGATATATTTCTTACTGAGTTTCACAACTCACCCCATTCATGGACAAACATTCCAGATAATAGAATGTAAGCTGACATGTCTTGCAAATAATTACGCTGGGCTAAACCTATGATTGGGAAACAGATAAGTACACAATCCAAGTTATGATAACAATGCTAGTTTATAATAGGCCTTAGGTACTACGGATCTGGTTATGTTATTAGTATTAAGTACAATGGTTTGGTTTCTGCGAAGGTGGGCTCATAGTTTATTATTATTATATTTAAAGTAAAAGTTATATTGGATCATATGTCAACTAGTTTACTTTATTTACATTACAATTCGTTACCTTACTTATATTTATTATTCATGCCTCGATATCTTCAGGAGTGAAAAAAACCGAGATGTGACAAAACCCATCCTCGACATTTGTAAAAAGATAAGAAATTGAGTGAGACCCAGGCTCATCATTCTTCATCAAGACTATCTTAGCATCCGAAATCCAGTAGCAAGATAAGAAATTGAGTGAGACCCAGGCTCATCATTCTTCATCAAGACTATCTTAGCATCCGAAATCCAGTAGCACGTCTCCAGTAGGCATACAACCCCCAAAGAGACCAAATCCGTAAAATGTCTATTCCATATGCTTTTCATAATATCCAAGGAGACGTTTTAAATTTCTGTCTTCTGCAAGAAAATCAGGTCCACCTTCCAAAGAACAATTTTTTACTAAGTATTAATAATACGGACTCCATACCCGTCTTCGCTTTGCTATTATTGCTCCCTCGGTGACACGCTCTTCATAATTCACACTAAGCATAAAAGTTTTTTCAATTACTTGCCTTTCTTGATGAATACTTGTATCATGTATAATATTTATATGTACATACAAATTAAAAAAATTATTTCTTATTCAAATTTAAAAATTAATAAAAAAATGCTCAATTTTTTGAGTTGGAGTGTAACAGGTATTAAACGTTTTACGGATTACATTTTAAAAAAAATCTCGATTAAAAATTAGAAATAATCTAATATAATTTTAGCATATTATTAATTCTATACTAAATATATAATTATAATAGTACAATAATCGACCATTAAACTCATTCAATTTTATCAATTATAGAAAAAACTTATATAACTCATGATTTGTGTATCTTTACTACTATCATGTCAGATATATTTATAATATTTTTTTAATACTATATTTAAATTAGTAAACATACTTTTCTATACTTTCTTATTAATACTCAAAATATTAAATTAAAAATTAAAATTGATAAATTAACACATTCTTATATATTGAAATAAAAAATATAATTTATTTATCTACCACTTTAATTTAGTTGTTTGTTAATAATATGTTTTAAAATCTTAATATATATATATATATGTGTGTATATGAGACAAAAATACAACCTATTAACATATATAGAAGAAATTGCTTATAATATTACCGTATTTTTTGTCTTAACTTTTTAACTAATGTTCGTATGATCCCCGGATAATTACATATTCGTAATTTTGACATTATCATATTTTTATACCAAATTTTGTTATCGTATTTTTGAAGAACAATCGTATTAAATTTGCATGTATTACATATTATTTTTTTGTCGTTTCTTATTTTACTAACTATGATGATGATCCTTCCTTTCCCCCTCTCGGCTTAATTACCTAACACGGACAAGGGCATATTTTTTACTTTATGAAGAGTGATTTTAAACATGATTTGGCAACCCATGAAAAATGCTATTAGTAAACAAAGTTTGTTAGTAATAATGTTTTCTATCTTATTTTATTGTGCGTAGCAAGTACCTCTTTCTCTGTGAAAAAATATATGATGTAAAGTAATATTATTAATAATTATTTATCTAAAAACACTATTAACAATAGTACTTTCCACAACAGCATTACATCAACCTCAAAACCTTCACACGACACTCCAAAAAAGCACTGAACTTTCTCATCTTTTTGTTTACCTAATTTGATCTTAACTTCTCATTTATTATCCAGGTAAGAAGCATCCACATCTCTCCTCGATCTCTAACCCAAAAGGAAGCATCTAGAGAGAATCCCAGATCCTTCATCTTTCCATAGTAGTCATATTGCATCTAGTACTAGTGGCTCATCCCTAGGTCTAAAACCTATTGAAATTATAAGCATCATTTGACCACCTTATTGCTTCCCCCTCATCGTTTGAAAACTACCACCATCATCTTTCATTTTGCCCCTCTCTCTCTGGCCCACCTTTTGAACTTCTCTCCTCACCACCAAGGTGCCAAAACCAGAGCTGAGAATACTTCAGCACTGATCCATCCATCACTCTCTACCCTTGAGAAATGGCCCCTAACATTTTTACTGAATACACCTCTATTGCATTGGGACACTTTTGAAAGGACTAAATTATGACTTTTCACTTTAAAATAAAATATTTAAAACGATAATTTTTAATTATAAAAATATTATTATCTTGTTATTCTGATGAGGTATTTTGTACAAATTTTCTGAAATAATAACATTTTCGTCTTTTATAAATTAGAACTTTTTCAAAATTTTCCTACTTTTTAGGCAGTGGCCCCCATTGAATTGAGTTTCTCCATGCCAATAAAATGAACAATTTTTACCTCTTTATTTAAAACCTAGTGTCCAATACAAGAGAAGGAGAAAATTTTTTTTACAGATTGCTTATTTCAGCTGAACTTCTATTATAACTTAGTGATATTAGAGAGACAAATAACTGTTGTGCCGGAATATAAAACAAATTATTGGAAAATAGTGATATAAAGTAGAATACAAACAAAGATTGGAACTGGTTAGAGGATCTATTCAACCAACTGCATAGTCATTGTATTAGATTTCATCAGTAGTCTCATCAACAGTAAATACCACAAACTAGAGTAACTGTCTCAGGAAAATAAGCATCACTAAAGAATAAATTCACCATTATTTTAGGTAAAACAACATCTTATCCCAAGGGATAGTCACTTTAATTTTTTCATTGTGACTACTGAAGTGCATTGCTAGGACATGTGGAAGTGATGGGGAAGAGAGATGGCTCTAGCATGACATATATAAAATGTTTCATTTCAATCCTTAACAATTAGTTTTCCTTTTTGATACGCGTAGACCTTGTTACCAAAACAAAAAAAAAAAGTATTTTACTATTTATCAAGTGCATTGAATCTAAAGAAAAACATCGTGCATAAAACAAGAAATATATTTTTATGAAAGACTCTAGAAATTATCTATTTTTTTTAGAGAAACTAATATGATATAATTTGAACTCTAAACAAACTTTTATTCTGAGCACAACAAAGTTACAAGCAGAGGACGAAACAAGAAAAAAGGATGGAAAAAAATAAAAATAAAAATAAAAATAAAGCAGCCACTATCAATTTAGACCACAGGAAAAGCCACTGAGCATGAGACACAAAAGAAACATATAAATATATAATACAGTTACATTGGTACTTCTAGCAACCATTAATGTTAGCCTTTTTTTTTTTAATCGATGCCCAGAACATATCACGAAAGATTCTCGATTATTTTCATATTTTAAAGTATTTGAGAGGAAAAAAAATTTATAAAAAGAGCCCTAATTTCGCTTTCCTTTCGTTATATGTATCATTTTAATCTATTAAATTAGAATAGAACAACCCCTAGTTCTAATTTTGAGTATCATTATACCAAAAAAACACAATTTGAAGCCATATCCGTCATTCTTCATTTATCTGTTTTTTCCTTGCTTTTTTTTTCCCTCTTTGTGTTCATTATCCATTTCAAACTATGGGATTATTTTATTTCAAACGAATCAGTACACTAAAGGAGTCACATAAAGGACAAATTTATAAGGTCATGGCATGAATTTCTTTTCCATCCAACTATTATGCAAAATAAGTAACACAAAAAACAAAATTTTCAAATCTATTTGCACTAAAAAATATCAAAATATATGTTGGCACCCTTGACAGATGGCAAACAAAAGTGATTGATATTTGATTTCATACTTTGAGCGAGACAAATCATTAGACATTTTTTAAGCAATAGATGTAAATAATGGAACATAACAATCAAATTTCATCATTATTAATCAGCCCAAAACATTGACGCTGACAATCAAAACAAAAAGAAAAACATATTAAAATGAATAGTCTGTCAGCAAAAACTCAAGAGAGAAAGAAATAACAATTTGAAAGTAAAATTTGGCTCTATTAAGGGTTGCACGGTCCTAAATGAAAGTAAAAATTGTTTTTGAAAAAATCCATTAACGTAAGATGCATAATTGACTGCATTGATTTCGGTAGCTACACCACTCACTTAAACATTACTAATTAATTAAATGGCACGCAGAAAAATAAAGGAAAGAATTTGCTATTATGCAAAATAAAACTTGAGATGAGGAGATAGAGATGGAACCATGGTAGTTCAACCACAAGTGACAGTTTGATGCTGTGAGAGTGTGGTTTCGGCAATTGGAGGAAGAGTGGTGTGTCTAGCTACTATCAGTGTGATGCATCTCAAAATTCCCAATTAAAGCTTAACCCAAAAACAAACCATGCAGTAACTCTTGAATACGAGTTATGTAAAACATTTCCACCATGATGCTAGTCGCTACCCCTCCTCCCTATACCATTGATTTAAACAACAATGCTCAACGGAAGAAGCAAAAGCAAATGCTTGCCTGAAGAAACTAGGAAAGAGTGCTAACAAGCCTAACGTGCATGTTAAAATGCTAGAATCATAGAACCGCCAGAATGCTCCGATGCGCCCAAACAAACAAAAAAAAAATTAGTACTTTTTAATAGAAAGTGAAGGAGAGAAAAAGAAAGAAGAAATCAAGAGACAGAAAAAAAAACCAATAATGGATTAGAATCATATTATATTTTCAGAAGTTACGTAGACAAAAATACCAGATATAACCGTATAATAATAGAAATAAGGGGAAAATATAAAATAAGAAAAAATCAATGCACATGTACAAATATGTACAAAA